>JAPJBO010000379.1:0-205929 GCA_030068145.1 Diplonema papillatum | reverse complement strand
TTGGTCCCAAACTTGGGTCCCAAACTTGGGTCCCAAACTTAGGTTCCAAACTTGGGTCCCAACCTTGGGTTCCAAACTTGGGTTCCAAACTTGGGTTCCAAACTTGGGTTCCAAACTTGGGTCCGAAACTTGGGTCCCAAACTTGGGTCCCCCAAACTTGGGTCCGAAACTTGGGTCCCAAACTTGGGTCCCCCCAAACTTGGGTCCCAAACTTGGGTCCCCCAAACTTGGGTCCGAAACTTGGGTCCGAAACTTGGGTCCCAAACTTGGGTCCCCCAAACTTGGGTCCCCCAAACTTGGGTCCCAAACTTGGGTCCCAAACTTGGGTCCCAAACTTGGGTCCCAAACTTGGGTCCCCCAAACTTGGGTCCCAAACTTGGGTCCCAAACTTGGGTCCCAAACTTGGGTCCCCCAAACTTGGGTCCCCCAAACTTGGGTCCCAAACTTGGGTCCCAAACTTGGGTCCCAAACTTGGGTCCCAAACTTGGGTCCCAAACTTGGGTCCCAAACTTGGGTCCCAAACTTGGGTCCCAAACTTGGGTCCCAAACTTGGGTCCCAAACTTGGGTCCCAAACTTGGGTCCCAAACTTGGGTCCCAAACTTGGGTCCCAAACTTGGGTCCCAAACTTGGGTCCCAAACTTGGGTCCCAAACTTGGGTCCCAAACTTGGGTCCCAAACTTGGGTCCCAAACTTGGGTCCCAAACTTGGGTCCCAAACTTGGGTCCCAAACTTGGGTCCCAAACTTGGGTCCCAAACTTGGGTCCCAAACTTGGGTTCCAAACTTGGGCCCAAACTTGGGTCCCAAACTTGGGTCCCAAACTTGGGTCCCAAACTTGGGTCCCAAACTTGGGTCCCAAACTTGGGTCCCAAACTTGGGTCCCAAACTTGGGTCCCAAACTTGGGTCCCAAAACTTGGGTCCCAAAACTTGGGTCCCAAAACTTGGGTCCCAAAACTTGGGTCCCAAACTTGGGTCCCAAACTTGGGTCCCAAAACTTGGGTCCCAAACTTGGGTCCCAAACTTGGGTCCCAAACTTGGGTCCCAAAACTTGGGTCCCAAAACTTGGGTCCCAAAACTTGGGTCCCAACCAAAACTTGGGTCCCAAACTTGGGTCCCAAACTTGGGTCCCAAACTTGGGTCCCAAACTTTGGTCCCAAACTTGGGTCCCAAACTTGGGTCCCAAACTTGGGTCCCAAACTTGGGTCCCAAACTTGGGTCCCAAACTTGGGTCCCAAACTTGGGTCCCAAACTTGGGTCCCAAACTTGGGTCCCAAACTTGGGTCCCAAACTTTGGTCCCAAACTTGGGTCCCAAACTTGGGTCCCAAACTTGGGTCCCAAACTTGGGTCCCAAACTTGGGTCCCAAACTTGGGTCCCAAACTTGGGTCCCAAACTTGGGTCCCAAACTTGGGTCCCAAACTTGGGTCCCAAACTTGGGTCCCAAACTTTGGTCCCAAACTTTGGTCCCAAACTTTGGTCCCAAACTTGGGTCCCAAACTTGGGTCCCAAACTTGGGTCCCAAACTTGGGTCCCAAACTTGGGTCCCAAACTTGGGTCCCAAACTTGGGTCCCAAACTTGGGTCCCAAACTTGGGTCCCAAACTTGGGTCCCAAACTTGGGTCCCAAACTTGGGTCCCAAACTTGGGTCCCAAACTTGGGTTCCAAACTTGGGTCCCAAACTTGGGTCCCAAACTTGGGTCCCAAACTTGGGTTCCCAAACTTGGGTCCCAAACTTGGGTCCCAAACTTGGGTCCCAAACTTGGGTCCCAAACTTGGGTTCCAAACTTGGGTTCCCAAACTTGGGTCCCAAACTTGGGTCCCAAACTTGGGTCCCAAACTTGGGTCCCAAACTTGGGTCCCAAACTTGGGTCCCAAACTTGGGTCCCAAACTTGGGTCCCAAACTTGGGTCCCAAACTTGGGTCCCAAACTTGGGTCCCAAACTTGGGTCCCAAACTTGGGTCCCAAACTTGGGTCCCAAACTTGGGTCCCAAACTTGGGTCCCAAACTTGGGTCCCAAACTTGGGTCCCAAACTTGGGTGCCAAACTTGGGTCCCAAACTTGGGTCTCAAACTTGGGTCCCAAACTTGGGTCCCAAACTTGGGTCCCAAACTTGGGTCCCAAACTTGGGTCCCAAACTTGGGTCCCAAACTTGGGTCCCAAACTTGGGTCCCAAACTTGGGTCCCAAACTTGGGTCCCAAACTTGGGTCCCAAACTTGGGTCCCAAACTTGGGTCCCAAACTTGGGTCCCAAACTTGGGTCCCAAACTTGGGTCCCAAACTTGGGTCCCAAACTTGGGTCCCAAACTTGGGTCCCAAACTTGGGTCCCAAACTTGGGTCCCAAACTTGGGTCCCAAACTTGGGCTAATTCCCATTATAGAACTGTTTTTAACTTTTTGCCCATTATAGAACAGTCGCTAACTTTGTGCCCATTATAGAACTGTTTTTAACTTTTTGCCCATTCTCGATAACTGTGTGCCCATTATAGAACATTCCGCTAACTTTGTGCCCATTATAGAACATTCCGCTAACTTTTTGCCCATTATAGAACATTGCTAAATCGTCACTTCTGGGACTCGATACCCCAACCTCCAGGCTGCCAAAATCTTGGGTCTAAATTTTGGTTCCCAACTCGGGTCCAAGTTTTGGGTCAGGTTTTGGGCTCAAGTTTCGGTCCGGTCTGAAGTCTGGGCCTAATTACTGGTAGCGCCAGGCCAGTAACCTGGTAACCAGACTGGTCCTGGACCTGGATTATGTCATCATGCCACGGAAAAGCCTCGAACAGACCGGGCGGTCTGCTCAGAGTCAGACTGCTGTCAGGCTGCGTGCAGTCTGGTAGTGTTAGTCTGGGCCTCTGGCAGCTGACACTTGAAGATGAACTGGTTGTCGTCTATTGATGACCAACCTAAGTTTGGGGGACCCAAGTTTGGGGGACCCAAGTTTGGGACCCAAGTTTGGGACCCAAGTTTGGGACCCAAGTTTGGGAGGACCCAAGTTTGGGACCCAAGTTTGGGAGGACCTAAGTTTGGGACCCAAGTTTGGAACCCAAGTTTGGAACCCAAGTTTGGAACCCAAGTTTGGAACCCAAGTTTGGAACCCAAGTTTGGAACCCAAGTTTGGGACCCAAGTTTGGGACCCAAGTTTGGGACCCAAGTTTGGGACCCAAGTTTGGGACCCAAGTTTGGAACCCAAGTTTGGAACCCAAGTTTGGAACCCAAGTTTGGAACCCAAGTTTGGAACCCAAGTTTGGGACCCAAGTTTGGGACCCAAGTCTGGAACCCAAGTTTTGGGCACAACCTCAGGAAACCGTACTGTTTTGGTATTTCACCCCATTCTTGAATGGATTTCATAGGCTCGTCACTTCCTGCTGCCGTTGTCAACAGCGTTGATGCCCAGTTGCAGAACCGACTCCTCCGCGTTGGTTGCAAGCATCTTCCTGCGAAAAACAGCTGATTCGAAGACTTGGCAACTCCTTCAGCCGACTTTCACCCAGCTTTTCTCGGACCCAAAACTTGGAGTCCAAGTTGGACCCAAAGTCGCGGCCAAGATTTGGACTAAATCCAACCATTGGACCCAAGTTTGGGAACAATGCTGGTCGCGACGATCGAGACGTGAAAGCAAACATCACGTGCGAAGAGTAATAAACCCGTGTGCAGGTCTCTTCTACCACGCCGGCGATGCAGAGTACCGCCTGCGTGCTAACACAAACTTGAACTTACTCTTGTCACGAGTCTTGGCAAACTTGGGTCCAAAGTTGGGAAAAGTAGGCACAAACTCAGGAAACCGTACTGTTCAAGTTTTGGACCAGATTTAGACCAACACCCGTCCTGAAGGTTGTGGTATCGAGTCCCCGAAGTGACGATTTTTAGCGAATGTTCTATAATGGGCAAAAAGTTAGCGAATGTTCTATAATGGGCACAAAGTTATCGAGAATGGGCAAAAAGTTAAAAATAGTTCTATAATGGGCACAAAGTTAAGAACAGTTCTATAATGGGCAAAAAGTTAAGAATAGTTCTATAATGGGCACAAAGTTAAGAAAATGTGCTATAATGGGAATTAGCCCCCCAAACTTGGGTCTCAAACGCGGTGCACCGTGCTGCACGCGAGGAAAACCCGGCTGAGGGGAATTGATGCCTGTTGTGTTTCAGTTTTTGATCGGCATGGCAGCAAACGTTGCCATTTTGGTCCTTGATTCGATGAGAGTCTGGATTTGCTAACCGAACCTGGTTCTGCAGAAACTTGGACACAACTTGGACTCAAAACTTGGACCCGCACTCAAGTTAGAACAAAGTACTCTTTTGGGCACAAACAGGAAAAGGTGCTGTTTTGGGCACAAACTCGGGAAACGTACTGTTTTGGACCTTATCCCAGCCTCGTTTTGCCCGGGCTTCGTTCCGCCCCACAGGACAGAACAGAACAGGATAAGAGACCGTACCAGAGCAAAACGTACTATCATGGACAACTCTAAGGAAACATGTACTATCTTGATCAACTCTAAGGAAAGATGTACTATCTTGATCAACTCTAAGGAAAGATGTACTATCTTGATCAACTCTAAGGAAACATGTACTATCTTGATCAACTCTAAGAAAAACCGTACTATCTTGGGATGTACTATAATGGGCAACTCTAAGGAAACATGTACTATCTTGATCAACTCTAAGAGGTATGTACTATAATGGGTAACTCTAAGGAAACATGTACTATCTTGATCAACTCTAAGAAAAACCGTACTATCTTGGGTATTGACTCAGCCAACACGGCATGCGTCACAGTCGACAAGAGGCTCAGTCACTCACCCGGCTACCGCGATGCTCGCCGAGAAGCGTCAGACTCTGACTCAAGACCGAACTGATGCTGATGCAGAATGTCGGGCAAAAAGCTACTCTTGGTGAAAGACTCCAGGTGCAGCCACGGTCCGGCTGTCTTACTGTCCTGCCCGTACACAAAGCTAAGGATACGCACGTGTTTTTGTTATTGACCAAGTTTGGAAGTCCCACACAGGCCGTCAACCTCGCGCGGAGGGCACTGGAATGGATCTACTGTTGAAACGTTGAAACAGTAGAAAGTGCCCCCCTGTTGTAGTAGTCCATTCTCAGCCCGGAGAAAAAAAGAGCCCCGGCACCGGCCAGCCCCCCAGACCGTGTCAGGGGCGGCCGATTTCCTTGGTTGTTTTCAAAGTGCGCACCCGAAAAACAACCCATTCTTGGGCCAGCTCAGCCCCGAAGCCCCGGGGCCAGCGTCCACACTGTTGGACTCGCTATTGTAGCCTGCAGTTGCAAGAGCCTTCCCCTACTGCAGCCTGTGCCAGTGCAGGAGACCGTACACTGCTACAGAGCAAGAACGTGAGCGCTGCCGACACTGACAGACGCCACAATCGTCAAAAAAAGTGGAAAACCAGGCGGAATTCGGGTTTGGGTGACGTTTCACATGGGTTTGAATCGTATTTTGATGGCACAAAAAAAAGGCTACAAAAGGCTACAAAAAGCTACAGGAGCTACATTAGCTAAAAACTGTAGCAGCTATAGCTGCTACAAAAGGCTACTGTAGCTAAACCTCACACTGGTATGTGCGTACTGAGTAGGTGCGGGTGTCAAGAAGAGTGAGAATGTGAATCGACATCAATGATGGACGACTCCAGCCTCAGGACCCAGGCCGCAGGCGAGACCAACGTGACTTCGTTGTTATCTACAAGAACGAACACTTCCGTGTACTCCATCCGGAACTTCTCTTTCCGGATGTGCCGAAGCCTGTGACGAAGGTCCAGGACCGTCCTGCCACTACTGTAGTTACTGGAGAGGCGGGATCACGGCCGCTGAATACAAGGCCCCACGCACGAGAGCGAGGAAAGTCCAAAAGTTGGACTCCAAAAGTTGGACTCCAAAAGTTGGACTCCAAAAGTTGGACTCCAAAAGTTGGACTCCAAAAGTTGGACTCCAAAAGTTGGACTCCAAAAGTTGGACTCCAAAAGTTGGACTCCAAAAGTTGGACTCCAAAAGTTGGACTCCAAAAGTTGGACTCCAAAAGTTGGACTCCAAAAGTTGGACTCCAAAAGTTGGACTCCAAAAGTTGGACTCCAAAAGTTGGACTCCAAAAGTTGGACTCCAAAAGTTGGACCCTACCTCCCCGGACCCCCTATCCCTCTCCTGTGTCATCATCCCGAGTGCTCAAGCCGAAGCGAACATCTCAGGGAATCATACGACGTGGAGAGAAAAAAGAGGCAGGTTTGGTAAGGTGCGGCCGGAGATCAAGAGAGATTCCGCTTGAGATCCGTCTTTCGATTTGCCTTAAATATGATGATTCAACCATTCATTCCATTCCATTCAAATTGACCAACATCGAGAGACTCTGGGTGGATTCATCACTTTTTTCCAAATTCACATCCGGGTTTCTCCTGATCCAACCCCACTCTTTCGAGTAGAGCCGAACCAGGAGATAACCGTAGGACTCCAAAAGTTGGACTCCAAAAGTTGGACTCCAAAAGTTGGACTCCAAAAGTTGGACTCCAAAAGTTGGACTCCAAAAGTTGGACTCCAAAAGTGTCAACGGATGGAAAAATGGCGTCGGAAAAAGTTCCGCCTCCGGGGTTCGAACCCGGGTCGCCTGGGTGAAAGCCAGGTATACTAACCACTGTACTAAAGCGGAGGTATGGCGGGGTTCTGTTCTGTTCTGTCTGGCGGAACTTTTACTGCAGCTAATCCTGCAGGTAGTACAGGGGTTCATTGTACCCGCTGTTTACTCCGTTGTTTGTTTGGTCCTACCTCCAAGGAATCGAAGCTAGGGCTTGCTTCCGGGAGCTTATCCCCGAACGCCTGGAAAGTCTCTCTGGTGGGATTCGAACCGTCGTTGTTCACCTCATGGAGGTAATTTGGTCCCTCGTCCTACCGACTCAGCCAGGTGTACCCCTAACTGAATGAATGAATGAATGAAAAACAAGCACCGTTCCTTCAGCCGCTCAGAAGAGCAGCATCCGGAACGGTCAGGCGTTACTAGCCCGTTTGCGCCAAGAGACACGCGCACGAGTGACAGGTCCACAGGTTAGGGGATAGGAAGGGGGGGGTCGACGAGGGAAATAAGAAAGAAGACGGAAATAAGTAAAGAAATAAAGAAAGAAAGAAAGAAGTGTTTCGCTAGCGTGGCATGTCCCCGAGGACCGTTGTGCGCCTGGGCTGCGTTTGTGCCGTCGGCCTCTCGGCCGGGCCTTTTGCCCCCACGGTGACGGTAACGTCGCTCGGGTTCGCCTGCGCTACGACTTGCCGGTGCAGCCCGAAAACCGGATTTGCTCAATATTTGACCTGTACATGTCGGATATGAGGAAGCAAAAAACTGTGACACGTTTTCGTGGAATGAGTGTTATGTGCCGCGCTGTTTGCGGTCGAGCTTCCCCGTTGTGTGGCGGGTACGGTTGTCGATCGTTGCCGTGGCGTTGGTGATTGCGTTCCGTTGGTCGGGAGCCAGCGACTTGCAGTCCTGCATCCAGTGATGCTCCACCGAGCCGCTCCGGCTGGTACAGAATAGTTGGTTGTTTGGGTGGCCTGGGCGGCGTTTGACCAAGGGCAGCTTTGGTAAAGCACCGACAACTCCCCTTTGGGGCCTTCCAGCCGGGTTCCGTGTGGTGCTTTCCTGTTGCTTCCCTGTTAGCAGCTGTGCGGGCGTGTCGGCCTGCGCTGTTGCGCGAGACGGTTGCCCTTTTTTCCCTCTGGCCTCTGTGCCTGGCGCAGCCGGGGCTGTTTCTTGGGCTATACCACTACTGTGGTATTGCCAACGTTTGCCAATATGAAGGCGGTCACACGTTTCAACTTGTAATTGAAGGGGCGGGGGGGAAAGAGAGTCCGTTGTATGCGAGGCGCGTCCCCGTGCAGTACCGTGCCGCGGTTTACCCTTCTTCTCCCCTTCCTGTCACTCAGCCGGGTTCTGTGTGGTGCCTCCCTGCTGGCGGCTGCGTGGTTGTGACAGTTTGTTCTGCACTCACTGTTGTCCTGATGTGGGGCTGCGGTTTGCCAACGCATACAAAAGAACAAAAAAAAAAAAGGAGACGAATGCACAGCCAACTCCAACCAACTTGTGCGTGCGCGGAGCGGACGCGGATCTCCAGCGGCGCAGCTTCGAGCATGCGTCGCGCCGTCGGCGTACCGCGTTCCGCGAACACTGCGACCGCCGTTAGCGGGAGAGCACGCGGGTTTGCCTCTACAGTATGGGCACAAGCCCGTACTCGTGTTCTTCGGTCGTGTCCGGGGTATCGTCAGGGCTGGACGCCACAAGGACTTGGAAGGGTGGAAGGGCGCCAGCTCTCTGTAAGTAAAAAAGGGCGAGCTCGGGGTGGACGAATAAGAAGTACCAGAGGGAGTCGATGGGTCCGCCTGGGTCCTTCTTTATCCGCCTTGTTACCTCAAGCCGCAGCGTGGTCCTGAGGGGAGCTGTAACGAAGGCTCGGCAGTGCACGAATAAGTGCAGCAGGGGGCTGGGCGAGCGAGCCCCGCAGATCGGGCACGGAAGGAAGTGCCACCGCCGCTCATCCGAACCGAGGGATACGTACGACGCAGAATAAAGCGTCATGATCAGGCGGTGGTGTCCGGTCCTCAGCTGGCGAATCTCTCGCTCCGCCCGCGCCGTGAGGTGACGGCGTCGAGGTATCGGCCGCCCGTGAACAATACGGGCGAACGGCGAGATGTTCCCGTGCTCGTCTGCACGCTCGAACGCACCCTTGGCACCTAATTCGCTGCTATCCAGTCGTAGGTACCGTCGATAGCGGCAGATTGCATCAGCGACGGTCAGCGGGTAGGGCTCAGGGTGAATCGCGGAAGAGTCTTCCGCAGCCTGACGGTGTGCGAGGGCCGCAGTTTTTGCGAGGTTGTCCGCCACGTCGTTGCCTTCAAGCCCGCAGTGCCCGTAGACGAACTGCAAGGTGGCTAGATAACCCCTTGCTTCCAGATCCGACAGGATCTTCCAGCACTCTATGGCGAGAGGCTCGACTTGGGCATGCGGGCCGGCACTCAACGTTTTGAGAAACGATTGGGAGTCGCTCAGGATGAGGATGTGGAGCGGGCGAGTCGTCGGCGCGAGATGCTGACTGTAGAACACCAGGGCCGAGTACAGGGCTACCTGCTCCGCGCGGTAGCTGTGCGCGTATTTCCCGACCGGGAACGACCGGGTTGTCGTGCGCCGATCCCCGGCGGCGGTGAGCTTCATACCAGCGACGTTGCGCAGGCTGTCGGTGATAGACGGCTCGAACACGAAGTACAGTCCGGCCCCGCCCCATGTCGTCTTATCGTTGTAGCGCTTCAGCCACGGGAGATGACGTTCGTCCCAATTGTCGGCTATCGAGGGCGGCGGCTGGGGCGGCGGTTCACCTTTGAGCACCGAGCCGTCCACCCAGGCTGAGCAGTCCGTCGGGTCAAGCTCATTCAGCCGGGCTACGACGATACGCCTCTTGGCCGCAGGCGAGTCGCCCTTCTTCCCTGGCAGGGTGGCGACTATAGACACCCTAGGGCTGGGCGTCCAGGGGGCAAACGGGTTGAAAACAAATTCCTCGCGCTTGCACCCGTCCGTATCGGCCTTTTCGCACAAGTCAACGTAGTCTCGCCTCATCGTCGAGTGCATGGCGAGCTCCTTTCGCCAGAGCGTGCCGCGGCGCCGCATTCTCTCTCGCAAAGCGGCGATACGGAGCCTTGCTATCGCACGGAGCGGCAAGATCCCGGATTCTTGTTGCGCTGAGAATTCGGAGGTGTTCTTCCTGCATCCGAGGAGGAGAATAAGGGCACGGTTGTGCAGCCGCTCAAGTGTTGCCACCAGGGGAGATGTGGAACGAAGGAGGTACGGGCCGTAGACCGACAGGGCGTACGTGTATGTCGGTAGGACGTACGTCAGGTACAGAGTGCGCAGCGTGCACGTGTTGCAACCGAACGATTTCCCGGAAAGGTGCCGCAGGAAGTTCAACTTCAGAGAGAAGTTGTCGACTACACGCTGCATGTGGTGGTGGAACGTGAGTTCCGAGTCGATGGTCAGGCCAAGAAGTTTGGTCTTGCCTACCCAGCGCAGCCCATCGGCGACGCGTATGGTAACCATGCGGCCGCCTTCCACGACTTCAAGCGAGATGATGATTTTGCCATGGTGCTGGTGCCAGGGCGAGTCCTTCTCCGGCTCCAGGAACTTCCAGGCCGATCTCGACTTCAGCGTCGCGGCGTAATCGGCGGGCACCGTGACGTCGACGGCTGTGGCGTTGAATCTCGTCCTCAGAGGTACAGGTTCGGGGGCACCAGGATCCCGAAACAAGACTGCTTCCGTCTTCAGCTTTGACAGGTGCATTTTGGCTTCGATCGTCCAGTCCTCGACCACGTCCACAACCATTTGGGTGTACTTCTCAAGTGGGGCGCGGCTTGGGGAAGAGACTACGACGCCGTCATCGTCGGCGAAGAGTGAGAACGTGATCCAGGAACCCCCTTGGGTCTCTTCAACAATTCGCTTGTTGAGAGCTTCCAGTGAGGTGCCGAGGCCGTCGATGTGATACAAGAAGAGTATCGGCCCGAGGACGGTACCCTGGGGCACGCCGTGCTTCAGGTGGAACTTGCTTCCGGTGGCCCCATCGACCTTGAAAGCCGCCCTTCTGTTCCTCAAGAAGGACTCAAGCCACACGAGAAACTTAGGGGGGACTCCCTTACTCTGCATAGCGTCGAGTAGGAGGGCGTGGTCGACGGTGTCAAAGGCGTTGGCCAGGTCGAACGAGAGGAGGCAGACGCGTCGCCGGGTAGGTACCGCGCAGTCGATCGTGGTCATGACGGAGTAAAGCTGCTCCTCAGTACCTCGCTGCTTACGGAAGCCGCCCTGCCGAGTGCAGAAAGGTAGGACCTGGGTGACTTCCTCGTTCTCCGTCAGGAAAACCAGCCGGTTCTTGACGATCACTTCCATCAGCTTGGAGGTAACGCTCGTCAGAGAGATAGGGCGGTAACCCTCAGGGAGGGAGTGGTCTCTGCCTGGCTTCGCGACAGGTATGACGTGGGCATCACGCCAGGTGTCCGGGACAAACCCTTCACCCCAAGAGATGTTCAGGAGCTCGAGGATCAGCTGCTTGGCGCCTCCATCCAGCCTGGACAGGAACTCGGTGCAGATGCCGTCGGGGTCCAGGGATGTCTTCGGGTCGAGATCCTTGAGAGCACGATCAAGCTCGTCCTCGGTTATACGCCCACAGCCAACGTCGTCATCGGACGGGCGATTTTTCGGAGCCCATCGGCGGGGGGGATCAGTGTTTGCGCCCCCACAGACGGACTCGAGATGCCGTCCGAGGATTTCGGCTTTGACTTCGGCTTCGACGCAGAAACCTTCGCCGTTCCGCAGCGGAGGGATAGAAAGGTGGTTGCGCCTACCGTCCAGCATGCGGACCTGGCGGAAAAGGAGGGCAATGCCAGTGCACCTGTTAATGCGGCCCGCTATCCTGTCCCAGTAGCAGGTTTTGGCCTGCGTGGCGGCCTCCTTGAACTCGCATATCTTCTCGAGGTGTGCACAGATCTTGTCCGAGGAGTCGGGCTCCGCCTGCAGCTCCGCGAAAGCGGCGGCTTTTTCACGTTCGAGGGTGGTGAGCTCAGGGGTCCACCACGCCTTGTACGCACGGCCCTGGGTGTACTTCGGGACAAAATCATGGATGGCACGGCGGAAGCAGGAGGCAATGCGTTTGGCGAACTGGGTGTTGGTGGCCGGTCTTTTGGCGAGAAGGGTCGCGCTCTCCTCATCCAACCGAAGCATCATCTCTTCCCAGTCTGCCCGTTTCCAGGAGAACCATGTAAGCCTGGGGGGCCGAGGCTGCCTGTACCCCCTCGGAACCTCGAAGGCGACAGGGTAGTGGTCGGACTCCCAGGAGTCCAGTCTCCTCCAGTTGCGTATGAAGCCGGGGATGCGGGAGGAGATGGCTACATCCGGGGATGAGTTTCTGATACCCGGCCTCGGCGGCATGGTGTGGACTGCGGGGTTGTTGCTAACCACTGCCGACACCTCGACGAGCCAGTCCTTCAGGTTCCGTCCGCATGCGTTAATAGCCCCGTGGGACCAGTCCGGGTGGTGGGCGTTTAGGTCACCGGCGATGACGACGGTGTCGTCCATCGGAAAGGGCTCCATGTCGAGGTTTGTGTGGGAGGATTTCGACGGTGGGTGGTATACGTTGTAGACCTGCAGTGCTGGGAGACCGATGCGGGTGATCTCGATTGCCACGCATTCCGTCGTAGAATTACATAATCCCGCGGGGACAGGGATCTCTTTTACGTGCAGGTTGGACCTCACAAACGTGGCGACCCCACCGCCTAGGCCACCTCGGTCCCGCCGAAACACCCTGTAACCGTTGAGAACTGGAGGAGGAGACTTGCTCGACAGCTTTGTCTCCTGCAGGAGGAGAATGTCCGGCATGTAGGCGGCGATTCCTCGGCTGATGCTATCTAGCCCCCGAGACAACTTCTCGCGAGCGAAGAAGGAGTTGCAGTTGAACGAGATGAACTTCAGGGTAGAGAGCTCGCCCCAACCGCGCTCGGGACGTCTGCGATTGGCCGCTGGGGGGAGTGCGGCGCTACGCGGTGGTTGAACGCCGGCCTGCTGGGCTCGGCGAGGAGCCGAGGGTTGTCCCGGGGGAGCCTGTCTCCGGGTGTTGGTGACTGGTGCAGGTGCCGGATTTTGGAGGGTCTGGGCGCCGCTCTCTGGGGTTGAGCTGGCGAGGAGGGGGGCGCCGAGGGGGGGATCTCCCGGGCGCGGGGGTAACCCTCAATGCTGTGAAAGAAGCGGAGGGCTTCCTTCTGAGGGAGACCCGTCGAAGCCCAGGTGGTCTGGTATCGACGGTCCCGTGGGCAGAGGCGTAGCCCCTGGTCTTGAGAGAGTGTCAGGGGGGAGGGGACCATTTGGTGGGGGTTGACCGGCTCCCCTGGCACGTGGAAGGTCCGCGCTGTGGGAGCGGGGTGGGGGGTACACCATCCGCGTGGCTCCGCGTCCTCCCCCTACGGCCCGCGGGGCGGGAGCGGTATGGGCCGGTGCCGCAGTTGCTTGGTTCCCACATTGCGGTGCTGCAGCGTGAGGGGGCTCGGCCTGAGGCAACGGGGTGTCTTGTGCCTCGGAGGTCGGCTTTGTCTGGGGTTCGGCAAGGGGGCGACGACGAGGCTTGGCGCGGCGGTCCTTGTCGGGTTGGCCCTGCGAGCACGGAGGTTGCTGATCGGGGGGCGGAGGAGTGGTAGAAGGTGGCGTTGACGGCGCATGTTGCTCCTGCAGAAGCGGTTCGGGACGTCCGGCCGAAGGCGGTGCACTGGCATCCAGCTGGTGAGGGCAGTCGGGCTCGGCCACTCGGTCCGGGGTAGTGTCCCTCGCTCTCTCGCGCGTTGAGGCTGTCTTGGCGCGGCGGTCCTTGTCGTGCTGGCCCTGCGTAGGCTCCAGGGCGTCGGCTGCTCCCCCGTTGCCCGTTCTCACTGCGGATGTGTCGGACGTAGGTGGCAGCGAGGTAGGAGGGCAAGGGGGTTGCTGGGCGAGGGACGGAGGGGCAGGTGGCGCAGGCGTCGCGTCCCCCTGCTGTCGGGGCGGTTCGGCACGTCCGACGGAAGGCGAGGCGCTGGCATCTGGTTGATGGGGGTGGCAGGGCACGTCCACGTGGTCCGGTGTCGTGTCCCTAGCTCTCCTGCGCGTTACAATCTTGGTACGTCGGTCCTTGTCGTGAACGCGGGTGCTGACTGTAGCCAGTTGGTCCTGCGTGGCCTCCAGGGAGACGCTCTGTTGCCTCACCGCCTCAGATAGCCGCTGGTGGGAGCTTTCCAAGTTGGTCCCGTGCCTGTGAAGGCCAGCGGCAAGCTCTGAGCGGGTGTTGGCAAGTGCCTCACTCTGTGCACGAATGTCCGCAGTAAGGTGGGCGAACTTCGCATTCATCCCCTCTGTAATGGAGCGGAAGCCAGAGACGAGATCCTCCTGCGTTCTCTCCACCGCCTCCCGATAGCTGGACCGCAGCTGCTCCGAAATGGTCACAACGTGACTGACGGCCGCAACAAGGGCTTCCGGCTGTTCAGCGTCGGACCTCGGCGGGCGCGTAGGATGAGGGGTGTCGCCCTCAGGGAGAGCGTCACTTGGCTCGCTTACGACCTCCTCCGTGCTGTCGGCGTCAACGTCCATGACAGACGCATCTTCGGGGTGGTCGACAGCGGTAATGGTGAGTCCCCCGGCTAGTGCCTTACGACCCGAGCCCGAACGGTCGCCGAGAAGGTGTAGACCCGCAAGGATCTTCTCGGCCATGGCGGACCCGTGCTGTCTGCTGAGGACGGCAAGAGACGGGAGCTGGGGGGTCTCGCTTCCGGCGGAGGCGGCGGGGGCAGGGTCGCGGAAGGAGTCGGAGAGAGGCGGGGTCCCACTAGTCTGGAACGGCTCAAGGGGGCAGCGGGGGACTCGCTTGAACTTGAGCGTCAAGCCCTGGGCAGTCCGGAGGACTTCTCTCCCGGGAAGCGTCTCGGCCTTGACGATCCAAGTGAGGAAACGTCCCCCTTTGTTCGTCCGGAAAAGTGGGGTGGTTTCCCAGCCGAGGTCGCGGAGGTTGCTCTGGAGCGAGGTTCCGTTGGAGCGGCAGGGCACCCCCTGGACTTCGAAGTAGCCGACAGGTGGGGGCTGGGGGGGGAGTAGGGCCTTGGCGCGTTTGAAATCCTCCACCTTGACACGGATGCCAAGATCGCCTCGGCAGTAAGAGAGACCCACGTGAAGGTCCGGGATGTGCGACGCGACCCTCATGGCCCCGGGGATTGTGCCGGTTCCAATGTAGATGATGCGATATTTGGCATCATGTCCAAGGGGTTCAAAGAAAGCGGTGTCAAAGCCGCTCGACTTGAGGACGCTCTCCGCCCGATCTTCTGGGACTGCGAAAACAGCACGTACGAATGTGATTGTGCGGCTCTTCGTCAGCTCCCGCTCCGCTGTCACGTCCCAGATCCCGTTGATGTGCTGGCGGCCGACGCTCTGGTGCAGGTGGTAGCGGGCTGTCGCGTGCCTGTGTTCTTGCACGTCGCTCCAGGGGACATCTTGGATCGGGATCGTGACCCGGAAGCGGGCCTCCGGAGTCTCCCAACCGGGGTATAGCCCGGGCAATTTTTTTTTTTTTTTGGAGCGCGGGACACTGTACTTGCCATGTAGGTACAGCGGGGCTGCCTCCTGGCAGGCGGCCGAAACGGTCCGGTCTTCACGGAGGGCGTTGGCGCGGGCAATGTGCCGCAGCTCCGTGATTGCTCCTGGGCACCAGGCCTCGAACGTGTCTACAACTAGCGGCACCGCCTTCCATTTCCGCGGGTCTGGCTCATTGGCGATGATTGCGTTGTAGACACGCTCCTTGACGGCTACAGCGTACGCGGCTGCTGCGCCCCCTGGCGTCGGTCGCACCGTGTCCGCAAAGGCGGCACTCCCCCGGCGCGGCCGCAATTGGAAGCCCCAACCGAAGCCGGACTGCCACCGCCAGCTCGGCCGGAGACAACCACATTGCGGTATCCGCCTCAGGGTTGCCGTACAACCACGCCGAAGCGTGCTTGCCGGAGCCGCTTTGGATCCGCGCCCGGATCCGGTCTTGAGCCCGGGTCAGGGCCTGACCCTGCAGTTGGCCGGAGTGGCCGAGCTCCTCCGTCAGCGACTCGAGAAGGTTCTTCCTCTTCTCGGTGGCCAAGGCGGACAACCATGCCTTCTGTCCTCGCCCCTCGTACTCGGCTCGTGCCTGCATGACGTCCTGGATCTTCTCCAGGACGGATTCATAGGTTGCAAGGCGCGGGTCGACGAGGGACGCTTGGACGGTGTCGTCCTGCTGCCACGTGAGGTGTGGCAGCAGGGCCGGGGCCACTTTTTTTTTTTTTGGATGAGGCACCTTTTCCTTCTATCCTTTCTTTTTTGGAAACAAATTGAAGACATGAGAACACACAAACGCAAACGGTGGTGCCGTCATCAAAGGAAGAAACCAAAAAAGGAAAGGAGAGGAAGAGGCCAGCTTTACTGGGCTGCTTGTGCCGAGGAAAATAAGAGAAAAATAGGTGCATGGGAGGGTAGGGGGGGGTAACGAAAAGACAAGGGGGGTATGGAAGGCTATGATAACATAGGGTTAGCCTGCCCTGCAGCCCCTTCTTCCGGTGGTTTTTGGCTCGAGCCCTGAGTTTGAGTCAGGGCGTTTGCGTTTGGGGGGGCTGTCAGAGCCGTGTCCCGCACTCGTTTCAGCGCAGGCACAGCGGGGCCAAAACCCATTACAGTATGTTATCCAAACTTTGAACGAATTACAGTATGGTCCGAACTTTGAACCCATTACGGTATGTCAATCCAAACCAGGGCTGGTTAGCCACAACTTGCCACAATGTGGCCCATTGGGCCACAACTTTAGCCACAATGTTGTGGCTAAATTGTGGCTAAATGTGCAAATTTTTTGATCGAAAAAAAGACCACCCAAAACACGCTAAACACCGTTTTTCGGGTAGATTTTCGTGTTTTTTGGATGGTTTTGGGTATTCTGGGCCTCATACCCCCCCAACAGACCTCGAGTTCGCCTTTCGTGGATTCGAGTGGTTTTTGCCAACTTGCAGCCAAGTGCTGCCAGTTTCTGGGGTGACTCAGCCAGAATTCGCTATTATTTTGCGAAATCCGCGGCGTGTGGGGGTTTTCCCGGTTGGTACTGGACCCTTTCGACAATTTCAGGTGGATTCTGTGCGAATAAACGGGGGAAATGCTTGCCAGGCTCCCCGGTCCCGTGCGCTGCGCAACACGGGATGGGTATCTTCGTGTCACGTGCACGTTCCAAACATGGTTCATGCTACCGCGGTCCCGGTTTATTGCCACTGCCACTCCCAACAGCTCGAGAGTCGACTGGGACTCACCTTTCCTCTCAGCAGTCCTGATTCAGGCTGCGAAAGCTTGACATCCTTCAATTCATGCCACTGACATTCTGAATTGAAGTTGTTCCAGCCGCGGACCTGCATGCAACGACGTTCACTCATCCACTCATCCGCTTTTTCGTTCTTCTTCGTCACGGCTTAGTTCAGTGCGAATCGCACCGAGCCTGGTCACCAGGTTGGTGCTGCTCGGAGCCGCACCCGAGGGAGATGCAGAACAGGTTGTATCACAACCGGTGCGCATCAGCTCTGCATCGCCGTGCACTGCACGGTGTAGCACTGCCCAGGCGCGGCGAGACCAGTGACCGTCATCCTGCTCGGTGTTCAGGAGGAGGTGACCCGCTTGGCAGGCAGCACCGCTGCGCAGTGTACTCTTCCGTACTCTGCACCGTGCAAGCGCCAGTCATGTGCTTACCAGACTCTCGGTTTCGCGTTCTCATCATGGCATCAAATTTGACGGTGAAATCAGCCCCCAGCCTGAGTCCAGGATAGGTTGCTTGCAATGCAACAGTTGCAACAAGTAATCGATGAACGGAAACTTTTTACAGTAGCAAGGAACCGACAGCAAACTGGTGCACGGGTCGGTGCAAATCCTGTGCAACGGGTTTGCGGACATGATCGTGTCGCATTCGTAGTGAACTGTTGAAGTCATTATCCGCGATGACAGCCTACCCCGGGACTTGGACCGAGTCCTGCTGTCGAAAATACCACAGTGTTCAAAATCGCCGGCGATTGAATCGGTCTGGACAGCAGGCTGGTCGCCACACGGTTGCCACGTTTCTTTTTTTGAAGTGTACGGAGCCTGGGCCTTAGCCTTTTGAGAGGGAAACATGGGAACATGAATGTACCTGGCCATCCTTTAGCTCCGTTAGGTCGGGAGAGGAACGGTTTCCGGTGTGCCTTGTTGTCGGCTCCGGTTAGAAGTCCGGTTGGGGAGCTTCGTCACGTGTGGCCACCGTGTGGAACGAGGAGCCTGGCAAGGATTTCCCCCGTTTATTCGCACAGAATCCACCTGAAATTGTCGAAAGGGTCCAGTACCATCCGGGAAAACCCCCACAAGCCGCGGATTTCGCAAAATAATAGCGAATTCTGGCTGAGTCACCCCAGAAATTGGCAGCACTTGGCTGCAAGTTGGCAAAAACCACTCGAATCGACGAGAAGCGAACTCGAGGTCTGTTGGGGGGGTATGAGGCCCAGAATACCCAAAACCATCCAAAAAACACGAAAATCCACACAAAAAACGGTGTTTAGCGTGTTTTGGGTGGTCTTTTTTTCGATCAAAATTTTTGCACATTTAGCCACAATTTAGCCACAACATTGTGGCTAAAGTTGTGGCTAAATGGGCCACAATGTGGCAAGTTGTGGCTAACCAGCCCTGTCCAAACTTTGAACCCATTACGGTATGGATTTTCAAACTTTGAACGAATTACGGTAGGTTCCAAACTTTGAAACCCATTACGGTATGATCCCAAACTTTGAACCCATTACGGTATGGTTTTCAAACTTTGAACCCATTACGGTATGGTTTTCAAACTTTGAACCCATTACGGTGAGGTTCCAAATTTGAACCGATTCCGGCATGATTTCTAAACTTTGACTCTCAAAGTTTGAGCCCATTTCGGTGTCACTGTCAGGTTATAAGCCCAACACCAACCAAGGAGGTGAGGGCCCAGACCAACACCAGATGTATGTACGGCATGCTTGAAAGTGCACGAACAAAAAAAAAGAAGGGACGACGCCAAGGAAACAGGAGAAAAAAAAAAAGACACGGAGGGCGCAGCACGACCCAAGCATGCAGAGACATAAGAGACTAATGGGCCTAATTGACTTCCCCCCTTCATCCCCTCCTCGCCCCCGTCCCCGCAACCCATTCTTTTCTTATTGTTGATTTTATTACTTTTAACATCATAAATATCACAAGACTGACGCTCTCGGGGGCACCACAACAATCTCAGCATGATGAGAGGAAAAGCAGTGTCAAAACAGCAAAGCAGAGGCACAAACCGCCCTAAAGATTAGCGACACCCCTCTATTTCCTTCCCTTCTATGTCACTCGTACTATGTGCCTCTCTAAGGCGACAGTACGTTTGAAACCCTTTTTTTTATTTATTTTTTTTGTCTCCGCTATTGCTCTACCATTCACACCCTCCTCTACGCCTCATCATCCCATCATCATTTAATCATTCCTTCTTTTTCCTCTTATCTACTCCTTTTTCCCGTTTTCACATTCCATCTCTTACATCCATCACTTCCTCCCCACTCCGCCGCAGCGCTCGTGCGAAAAACGAGAATGCTGGGGCAGAACCGCACGAAAACAGCAGAGAAGCCCCAAGCAAACCACAGCAAGAGGCGACACACGGGGAGGAAACCACCCCCAAGAAAAACGAAAGAGCGTGCAACTGCTCCAGCATTCCCTCCCTGAGCTTCCCCTCTCGGGCCACGGCACGAGCCAGAAAGAAGCTCCCCAACCGGACTTCTAACCGGAGCCGACAACAAGGCACCCCGGAAACCGTTCCTCCTCCCGACCTAACGGAGCTAAAGGATGGCCAGGTACATTCATGTTCCCGATGTTTCCCTCTCAAAAGGCTAAGGCCCAGCCTCCGTTTGTTGTCCTAGTGAGCTCTATACTTCAAAAAAAAAAAAAAAAAACCAACGAGATACGTAGAAGCGGACGTGGAGAGAGATCATAGATGTGAAGTTGGCGTCGATGGATCCAGTTTGTGTCTTTTGGCACATGCTCGAGGTTGGCTGCTTGCTTTGGACCTCTCGATTGCTGAAGGACCTCGCACAGATGCATCCCCAGGGGAAGTGCTCGGGTTTGAAGAAGTCGGTGCATGGTTGGGCAACCACCATGGCGGCGCACTCGCCCCTGATCCGCCCACCCCGGGGTCCGGTCCAATGCCTTCCTTCCCTGTCCAGCCGGTCGGCGGTCCGCCCGGCCCTCCGTCATCAGACTTCATGGGAGGAGGTCCCGACGAGTCCACTTCCGATTCGGGCTCGTCCGATTGCGAACTAGAGTCGGACTTGGAGTCCTGAAACTTTGTGAAAGGGTTCCAGGGTGAGGTTCACGCTCGAGTCGACCCTGTGGCTGAAACGCCGCTGCTACTTCCGGATCCAGACGGCTGCCGCTCGCGGAGTCAGACCGACTGCGAAGTAATGCTGCTCGAAATCTGCTCCCTCTGTACGGGGGCACGGAAACCCACGGTTGATTAGCCAACTTTCACTGCTGATCATGAAGTTTACTCATGAAGTTTTACCCTTCCTCCTCCTCATCTCTCTCTTTTCGCCTTCCTGTTGACGCAAGTGATGGACAGAATCATCTGCGAATGGCGCGAACGTTCCACAGCTTCCCAAAACAGCTTCTTCCGGTCCAATCACAATCCGGACGTGGCCGTAGGTTTCACTGCCTGCTGATCACGAGGTTTACTACAGCTGTAGCAACAGCACACAGCCAACCGTTCACGTGTCACAGACTAACGCCGCATCTTTGCGTTGAACGTGGATTTCGGAGGTCGCCGTATTGGAGATGAAAGTGAATCTGATCGGCCAACTGAAGACATGGTAGCTGCAACCATCACCCTTAGAGTCTGACTGATCGACCACTGACGTGGCACTGTAGAGTCACCACAGAAGATGAACTTGTCGCCCAATTACATGCGTTGTTAACAACTTGCAGACTTCGACTGACAATGGTACCTAAATTGGGCTCAAATTTTACACTTGCCGGAATTCGTTCAAAGTTTGAAAACCATACCGTAATGGGTTCAAAGTTTGAAAACCATACCGTAATGGGTTTCAAAGTTTGGAACCTACCGTAATTCGTTCAAAGTTTGGAAAACCATACCGTAATGGGTTCAAAGTTTGGATCATGTACCGTAATGGGTTCAAAGTTTGGATAACATACTGTAATGGGTTTTGGCCCGGCACAGCGGTGTGTCGGTGGTCTTCTCAGACTCACCCGTTTCGTCAGTTTGGACCGGGGGGAACAGTGGGACCGTTTTATACGCCCCGCCTCCCCAGCCGTACGTTCTGAGGAGAAAGGAGAAGTGGCAGACAGGGCAAAAAAAAAAGGGTATTTCTTTTTGGAGCGCGGGACACTGTACAAGCTCCAAAAAAATGCTTCTTCAGCACACAGTGAACGCCAGTCTCACTGCGACCTGGGCTGGCCTGCTAGCGAGCAGGTCCGACCAGGTAAAAAAACCCGCGATGCAGTGACACTACCCTCTGCAACAGGGTGGACCGCTTCGTCCGGTCGCGCCCCGCCATGAAATGACTATTCTTGCCACCCCTTGGGCTACCTGAAAGCTCAATTGGTGGAAGAAGTCCTGGCAGGCGGCCGAAGCGGTCCGGTCTTCACGGAGGGCGCTTTTGCGGGCTATTTGCCGCAACTCCGTGAGTGCTCCAGGACGAGTCAATTGCCATTATAGTCCGTGTTTTGTTAGATTTTGCCATTATAGTCCGTGTTTCCTTAGATTTTGCCATTATAGTCCAGGTCGCTTAGATCTTTCCATTATAGTCCATGTTCCTTAGATTTTGCCATTATAGCCCGAGCCCTTAGATCTTTCCATTATAGTCTGTGTTTCCTTAGATCTTTCCATTATAGTCCGTGTTCCTTAGATCTTTCCATTATAGTCCGTGTTTCCTTAGATCTTTCCATTATAGTCCGTGTTTCCTTAGATCTTTCCAATATAGTCAGATCTACAGTCCTGTCCGCTGTGACCAAGATTGTGGGCAAGTTGGACCCAAGTTGGGAGGAATGCGTGGATGGTGAGTGCTGCTCTTGAACACGGCGACTCCGGGTGAGCATCAAATGTAAGAATGAGCTCTTCACGCCAGTGCGGACCCTAAGTTGGTCCAAAATCCCACCCAAACTTGGACCCACAAATTTGAACCAAAACTTGAACCCAAAACTTGGACCCAAAACATGGACCCAAAACATGGACCCAAAACTTGGACCCAAAAACTTGGAGTAGAAACTTTTGTTTTGGACCCAAAACTTGGAGTCAAAAGTGGGACATTCCCCATTATGCTATTAAAGTTGCTAATTTCCCCATTATGCTATTACTGGGGGGGGGCAATTGAATTCAATTGTAATATAACGATACACGGCGTGGAATTGGGGTGGGCTCAGACCCCCCCCAAAAACACTAGTGTATTACAATTGAAGTGCAGCTTGCCTGTTAGAAGCACGTTGTTCGCAACTCCGAGCAAAAACTGAAGGGAAAACCTTCACACAACAAGCGAAAGGTTCGAGCTCGCAGTTCGGACTCCGAGCCCTGATTTCTCGTGCATCGAGAAAACGGCGTATTTCCGAAAGTTAACTTTGCAAGTCACAGCGTCTTGGCACTGTGCTGGTCCGCGGGAAACAATCAGCATGTTCACCAAAAGGGGTCAGCAGGGTTCGCACGGGTCATTTCCCATTATAGTACACACTTTCTTAGAGTTACCCATTATAGTACATACCTCTTAGAGTTACCCAAGATAGTACATGTTCCCTTAGAGTTGCCCATTATAGTACATGTTTCCTTAGAGTTGCCCATTATAGTACACACACTTGAAACTCCTGGAAGGCCCCCAGAAATACAAGAAAAATGCACAGAAACCGTAGTTTTTGCTTTTTCTTCGTTTTTTAGAGACCCCCCTTTCCCCAGCCGTGGCCCAGGCACGGGCTGCTGGTTGGGTGAAATACCAAAAGAGTACGGTTTCCTGACTCGGACCTGAGTTTGTGCCCAAAACTTGAGTTCCAAACTTGAGTTCCAAACTTGGGTCCCAAACTTGGGTCCCAAACTTGGGTCCCAAACTTGGGAACCAAACTTGGGACCCAAACTTGGGTCCCAAACTTGGGACCCAAACTTGGGACCCAAACTTGGGTCCCAAACTTGCTTGGGTACCAAACTTGGGTCCCAAACTTGGCCCAAACTTGGCCCAAACTTGGGACCCAAACTTGGGACCCAAACTTGGGACCCAACTTGGGACCCAAACTTGGGACCCAAACTTGGGACCCAAACTTGGGACCCAAACTTGGGTCCCAAAGTTGCTTGGGTACCAAACTTGGGTCCCAAACTTGGGTACCAAAGTTGGGTCCCAAACTTGTCTAATCTAAGGAATCACGGACTATATCACGGACTATAATGGAAAGATCTAAGGAAACGCGGACTATAATGGAAAGATCTAAGGAAACACGGACTATAATGGAAAGATCTAAGGGCTTGGACTATAATGGCAAAATCTAAGGAACATGGACTATAATGGAAAGATCTAAGAATCGTGGACTATAATGGCAAAATCTAAGAATCGTGGACTATAATGGCAAAGTTCCCCTCCAGGACACCACGCTCCGAAGGTGTCCACGACTAGCGGGACAGCGAGCCATTCCCGGGGGTTTGGCTTGTTGTCGATGATGCCGCGGTACTTCCCTTCTTTGACAGCTGTTGCGTAGGCTGTCGCCGCCCGGGCCAAAACCCATTACAGTATGTTATCCAAACTTTGAACCCATTACGGTACATGATCCAAACTTTGAACCCATTACGGTATGGTGCCAAACTTTGAACCCATTACGGTATGGTTTTCAAACTTTGAACGAATTCCGGTAAGTGTAAAATTTGAGCCCAATTTCGGTACCGTTGTCAGTCGAGGTCTGCAAGTTGTTAACAACGCAATGTAATTGGGCGACAAATTCATCTTCTGTGGCGACTCTACAGTGCCACGTCAGTGGTCGCTCAGTCAGACTCGGGCGGACGGGTGATGGTTGCAGCTACCATGTCTTCAGTAGGCCGATCCTAAGTCATCATCCTTCTGCACCGCAGTAGCAACAGATTCACTTTCATCTCCAATTCGGCGACCTCCGAAATCCACGTTCAACGCAAAGATGCGGCGTTAGACTACCGTCACTACGGCTCATGCTGGCCGAGCGGCTGTGTGCTGTTGCTACAGCTGTAGTAAACCTCGTGATCAGCAGGCACTGAAACCTACGGCCACGTCCGGATTGTGATTGGACCGGAAGAAGAGTCATGCTCATCGAGCTGCTTGCCACTTAGCCGCACCGTTGCGACAAATTTAAGAACAAAGTTCACAATCAGAAACGAAAGGTAAACCTGATCATTGTGGACGCATTTTGGGAAGCTTTGGAACGTTCGCGCCATCTGGGGGCCAGATTTTTGGCCACATCGAGTGTCGAAAAGGTGCCATACATGCCGGGGGGTAGCTCTTTCCACCCCTCAAAATATTTGCCAAATTTTCTCCAATGTTGACCTGCAAGTGCCTGCAGCCGGACTATCAGCATCCAGACTGTTTGAAAACCCTGTTTTCTCTATCCTTCCCCTCCAAATACAATATTATACCTATTGTATTTGGGCCCCGTAGTAGGATACCGTCAAAAGGCCAACTTCATGGGGAAATACTTGGCTGGGGTGTGCAAGGCTTCGGGGCCGCCCCTCGAGGAGAGTCCGCTCCCCCCGACAGACCACCCCAGCGAGGCACCCATCACAATGGCGGAACTTGAAAGCGAGATAAACGGCCTCGATCCAAAAAAAGCAACGGGACCGGACCGCATAGCCAATCTGTTCGTCATCCACATGAGTCCACTCGCGAAGAGGGCGCTTCTCCACCTCGTCAACCTGACTTGACAAGAAGGCACCATATCCGCGGGATGGAGGAACGCGCATCTCAAGCTCCTCCCGAAACCGGGGAAGGACAAGTCAAGAGCGGACGCGTACCGCCCAAAAGCGCTGACGAGCAACATAGCGAAAGTCGCCGAGAAAGTCGTGAACTCCCGGATGAAGCACCTGTAGAAAAGGTGCCGATACATGCCAGGGATAGCTCCATTGTTGACCCCCAAGTGCCTGTACCCAGACTTTCAGCACCCAGCCTTTTGAAAACCCGGTTTTCTTTAGCCTCCAGCAAATACAATATTATAAATACCTATTGTATTTGAACCCCCACCCAGTAGTAGTAGGAAAGAAAAGGCAAGCACATTCGACTGTTACTACTGTTGCACGTACTATTACAATAACTTAGGTTTCTCGGTAGCGTTGAAAACAATGAACAAGTCTTTTTAGCGCCTATAAGGTGAGCGGTCGGTGCATATGAAGAGCGTTTACTTGCAAGGCCAAATATCCACACAGGCTGGTTACCGTGGCGTGGCTATACACCAACATGATGAAGTGGTTGCTCGTGTATCGTCTCCTCAAGCCATACAACTACAACACGCTGTCCACCCACCCGCGATACAAGCACATTTATGGCAGCCAAACGAAGAGTGCCGAAGATGGTCTTGGGCCGTGGTCTTACGACAAGGACTAGTGTATGGCACTCCGGTTTCTAGTGTGAGAAGAACGCGCAAGCTTTTTTTGAACACTTCGGGTTTCCGCTGCGAATGAGGATTGCAATGGCCCGCGGTCCTCTGTCCTGGTACCGTGGAGTGACAGTACGCTCTGTCTGAGCCTATTTTAAGCCTCCCTCCCCCTTTCGGGAGAGTCAGTGTTCTTTGAACACTTCGGGTGCCGCAGCGGGTGCGCATTGCACGCCTGTGGTCATCTGCCCTTCTGGAGGCACACTTTCCGTGGCTCAGACTGAAGGCTGTGACTGGCTGCCACATCGACTACCGATTTCTTCCGTTTCTTCGTGCATGTTGTGCCTGCAGCCTGGACTGTTGCGAACAAAAAGAATCCAACTCGTTATCAAAGCCACATTTTCAGTACAGCCGTGGCGAGTGCTCCCTCTCTATGTTGAGACCGCGCCAGTCTCTTCCACCACTTGGTTCTCTGACCTCATACCTGAGGCAATGCTTTCTGCCAAAGTACGCTCTGCCTGAGCCTATCCCAGCCCATCTGTCACGCAGAACGCGTCAGTCTCTTCTAAACCTTGGGGCTCTGCCCTTGCTAGCCACGCAGCTGCCTTGTCCAGGTAACACGCAAATGTCTTTTTCGCCCCAGTGCCTGCCAGTCGCTCTGAATCCGAGTGATCTGCCCAATGGCCGGACAATCGAGTTTCCGTCTGCTCAAGGCGGTTTCGGGTCCCTTCTGAGCGGTGTGTGTGTCCTCCCCGGCTCTGCGGCTCTCTAAGCAGCCAAAGAGCCACATCATCGTCTGGTTGGGTGTCCGGTTGTTGTCATTCGTCTCTTGAGAATTTTGCCATTAGCATCATGGTGGGACGAAGACAGCCGAGTGGCCAGTCGAAGCGTACGCTTCTTCCACGTCTACTCGTCGATATGGTTGCGGTGCTGCGACAGTTTGCCTCTTTCGTTGTGTCCGTTCCCACAACCGTATCTCCGTGCGTTCTAGCAACGCAAAGGGTGTCTAGGCACCGAACAACCCGGAATTCAACAGCCCAGCTTCGCTCGCTTCCTGTAAATGCGATTCAGAAGCGATGCCGAAATACATGGAAAGGCAAAATGAATCGGTCATCTACATTGCTACACACGACGGTTCGAAGACTGAAGCATGCGGAGAACCTTGTATGATCCGACTTCGCCATGGCGTTGACAGCCCAATTGCAGTGGGATCAAGCTGCCTGCAAAGCCGGTTGATATATATGCTGGCCCGCTGGCAGTCGAACACAAAGCGAATACCGAACAACAACCCCGGGAATCAACCATTCACTTTCGCTCGCTCCTGGTGATGAAAATCTTGCGGAGCTAACTTCAAGTGCACATGCAGTGGGAACAGCTGCTCAGCCTCGTGTGGTAGAGGCTGAGTAGCGTACAACCAGCCAGAAAGTGATCTTCTCCTGGGTAACATCACTGCGTGGGGCCCGGCCGTTGCGTTCGAAACATTCCCTTGAGTACGACAGTAAAACTACCAAATAATTTACAAAGAACCCGTCCAGAATCTTTAAATAAGAAAAAGGCACTGCCCTTGGGTATGGACCCGCGTTCCGTCAGCGCTGTGGGGCGCTGAGGGGGTACTCGAGCGGAACGAGGGAGACGAGGAGAGTCGGGTGGTAGGCAAGGGTTCAGCCGGTTCCGGGGGGAAAGTCGACGGCATGATTGGCGATGCGGGCGACCGGTGGCCGGACTGTGAAAGGGCGAACTGCAAGAATTCGAAGTGGCGGCGCCTGCGCAATCCGGTGATCAGCGGGCGAGAAAGCGGCGGCAGGTACGGCCGGCGGTGGCCCGGGTTCGTGAACGGGGAGATCGACTACTTGTTGGGCCGCGATCTCAACCCGACGGCGGCCCATCACAGCATGGGCCTCCTCCCCAAACAGGCATACGTCTCAAAGCCGAGATCGCCTTCCCCGGTCAACATGAAGCTTATGCAGTGCAGAACGCCTCTGGAACCGCGGCCCGACAAACGAGTTGACGTGCTCTGCCCTCTGCATCACCTCACCGAGCCTCGCGCAGTTACGTACTCGTTTTCGCCGGTGGGTCTTGCGCCGAAGCCAGATGACACACGGGACACCTCCTCTGCCCCGTTACCTCTGCAGCCTGGCGTTGCCGGTCCCAACTCATCTACGCCACCCCCAGCAGGACCACGCGGCCTCAAGCCCAACGATTCTCCCAAAAAGTCGCCCGACCTGACGCCGATAGCCTCAATGAACCAAGCTCTGAAGACGGTCCCTCCGGGTGTGTTACATGTAAATCTTTTGTTGCAGGCGGGTCACACGACATCTGGAAAATCTGAGAAAGCGCGCAAACAGCGTACCCAAAGGTTTCTCTTCCTTCTTTGACCCAGGTTTTGGTCTCGGAGCGGTGCCTGCACGGTGACCTCAGAAGCTGTACTTGAACAGGGTGCAAGTCACACCCGAAGAGCGGGTGTGACACCCGCTCTTTCAACTCAAGCTTTAACTCCAGCTTCTGAGGCTGGACTCCACCGTGTGGAATTGTGACTGCGTCAAGCCCAGAACACGCTGCACAGAGCGGCGTCTTTGGACAACGTCCTAACTCCCGCTAGCCTGATGTGGTTAAACGCTGGCAGGCTCATGTCAGACGCATTGTTCTTCTACTACCCGTCTTGAACCACGTAATACGTGTGCGAGACCTAGGGTCAAACCCGCAAGCCGCACTGAAAGGGACAATCCTTGATTGAGGGCGCAGATCCTGATTTACTGGAAAGGGATTCGGCACACTTGTTGGGACCCGAAAGATGGTGAACCACGCCCGGACAGGACGAAGCCGGGGAAACCCTGGTGGAGGTCCGTTGCGGTGTTGACGTGCGAATCGCTCGTCAAAGCTGGGTACAGGGGCGAACGATCCAGTGCATGTTCTTTTTCCCCCCCAACAGCCGGCGCCCAAACTTGCAACCCGCAGTCAAAATTCGCTGACAGAAATCTCAGAACCTCTAAACCACAAGAAACGCCAGAAATGTCCACCCGCGCCAAACCAGCAGGCATTCCGTTCTCGCTGTCCACCGGCCGAGACGCGGCGCCTTATTTCCAGACGAGGCCCGCCACCCAAGCCCCCCGGAAGGCAGCCGCGCGATGCGACTTCCAGCGAAAACCCGCTTCCCGCGCGGTCGACGCGAAGCCGCAACCGGGCGAGGCGCTGGACCTGCCGGACTTCGGGCCGCCCGGGCGGTCTGCGGGGCAGCTGCAGGACTACGCGAACCAGCTGAAGGGCATCGGCACGATCGCGGACTACTACAACGTGGTGCGGCAGTGGGACGGGGGCGCGGGGCGGCCCGACGACGGCTCCGCCAGGGGCAAGAAGCAGGAGCCCGGGCAGGGCAAAGGGCACTACTACGGCGGCGACTCGCGGACCGCGGCGCTCGAAAAGCTCGGCTGGCGCGACACCGCGGCGGGCGACAAGGAGGAGCGGCTGCGGCGGCAGAAGCTCAAGGGCTTCGACTTCTCGCTCGCGACCGACCGGACGAAGCCGGGGTTCTTCACCGCCGCCGCGGCGCCCGCCCCGGCGGGGCCGCTGGCCCTGCCGCCCACGAAGGGCGCGGCCGCTGGCTACGCGGCCGGCGCTTCGCCGCCGGCAGGGGGGCACCGCCCTCGGTCCCCGGTGAAGTCGTCCAGTGTTGATCCGCTGGTGACCCGCAGTGAAGCACCCCCGGGGCAGCGCTCGGTGAAGAAGCAGCCCGGGTTGCTGGTGGAGCCGCTGGGAAGGCAGGCGGGGCGGGTCGACGTCGTGAAGGACACGCGGCTGGACGTCGTGCACATCCTGACGAACTACCAGAAGGCCGTCCGCCAGCGCGGCCGCGGCGCCCCCGCCGCCGCCGCCGGGCAGGCCGACGAGCCGCGGGAGGAGGTCTCGATGCGCGACGAGTTCTCGCTCAACCCCTCGACGCTGACCATCAACGTGTTCTCCTGCGAGCGGGCGCCGGCGGTCGACCTCGGCGTGCTGACGGGCAGGGGGTCCATCCGGCTGGGGACGTCCGAGCAGCGGCGCAAGCTGCGGAAGCAGATCACCGCGGAGACGCTTTCTCTCGACCAGGTGTCCATTTCTCCCGAGCTCCTGCCGCCTTGGTCGCCGTGATGCGAGCAGCGCCCAGTAGGTCGCCGTGGTGCGAGCAGCGCCCAGTAGGTCGCCGTGATGCGAGCAGCGCCCAGTAGGTCGCCGTGGTGCGAGCAGCACCCAGTAGGTCGCCGTGATGCGAGCAGCGCCCAGTAGGTCGCCGTGGTGCGAGCAGCGCCCAGTAGGTCGCCGTGGTGCGAGCAGCGCCCAGTAGGTCGCCGTGATGCGAGCAGCGCCCAGTAGGTCGCCGTGATGCGAGCAGCGCCCAGTAGGTCGCCGTGGTGCGAGCAGCGCCCAGTAGGTCGCCGTGGTGCGAGCAGCGCCCAGTAGGTCGCCGTGATGCGAGCAGCGCCCAGTAGGTCGCCGTGGTGCGAGCAGCGCCCAGTAGGTCGCCGTGATGCGAGCAGCGCCCAGTAGGTCGCCGTGATGCGAGCAGCGCCCAGTAGGTCGCCGTGATGCGAGCAGCGCCCAGTAGGTCGCCGTGGTGCGAGCAGCGCCCAGTAGGTCGCCGTGATGCGAGCAGCGCCCAGTAGGTCGCCGTGATGCGAGCAGCGCCCAGTAGGTCGCCGTGGTGCGAGCAGCGCCCAGTAGGTCGCCGTGGTGCGAGCAGCGCCCAGTAGGTCGCCGTGATGCGAGCAGCGCCCAGTAGGTCGCCGTGATGCGAGCAGCGCCCAGTAGGTCGCCGTGATGCGAGCAGCGCCCAGTAGGTCGCCGTGGTGCGAGCAGCGCCCAGTAGGTCGCCGTGGTGCGAGCAGCGCCCAGTAGGTCGCCGTGATGCGAGCAGCGCCCAGTAGGTCGCCGTGGTGCGAGCAGCGCCCAGTAGGTCGCCGTGGTGCGAGCAGCGCCCAGTAGGTCGCCGTGGTGCGAGCAGCGCCCAGTAGGTCGCCGTGATGCTAGCAGCGCCGAGTAGGTCGCCGTGGTGCGAGCAGTGCCCACTATTTTTGCCTCGAAAAAAAATAGGCAAGACGCGGCAGAAACAAGGAGTACGCTCCGGGGCAAGATCGTAGCGTCAACCGCCATCGAAGGTCGAGCCGAAGGTCATCGAACGGTACTATTGTTTGCGCGGGATCACGAGGGACTGCCGGGGGGTCGTACGTACTCCTACTTCAGAGGTGAAATTATTAGATCGCAGGAAGACGAACTTCTGCGAAAGCATTCGGCAAAAATGTCTTCATTCATCAAGAACGAGAGCGTGGGGGTCCAAAATGATATGATACCGTCGTAGTCCACTGCTGTAAACGATGCAGAACCCACCGTGATGCGAACGGAAAAAAAGGCTCAGCTTCCTTCGCTGGCCGCACATATCGAATGATCTGCTGGCCCTTGTTGGTGCCGGAGATTTTTCTCTCAATTCGCGCATGCTTTCGAGCTGCGAACGAGACGGGGCGAACTCACCTGTCCAGTCCCTGATTTCCTTTCCCACAGCAAAGTAGCAAAAGCGTCTCGTCTTCCGACCTGGCCTTGCGTGCTGTAGTCTTTCTCTCTGCACCAGGAATAGGACCTGGCTATCCCCGCTTTCATTTTTCTCGCATGACTGCTGAACAACTTGCGCTCCTGCCGTGCTGATACGAGCTGAAGTGTACAGAAAATGCTGAGGAGAGCCCCCCGTTACAACTTTTAAGCATTCAAGGTATGTGGACAAATTGGGGAGGGTCCTCCAGGGGTATGTTACGAATCGGAAGGCAGACGTGAACTTGCCAGCGACGTGGGAAGGAGCTATGCCGTGCGTCCACTCCTGACACTACCCCCCTCACTCCCCCTCGACATGTATTTACCACTCCTCGCTTCATAGGCTCGTCTTCGGAGAAGCTGTGCAGGTTGTCCGTGAAACCCCTGCAGTTGATCCTGTTGAATGTTGTTGATGTCGAGTGGTTCACTCGATTAAGGGAGGCTGAACAACGCCTTCGGGTGTGGTTGATTCGGTGATGCGGAGGCAATATTCTCCCTTCAAAATGGCTGAGGAGTGGTGCCGTGCTCCACTCCAACTACTGCCCACCTCGACAGGATATTTACCACTCCAACACTTCAACTTACACTTTTTCCCAAAAAAACACAACATGTCGCACCAGAACAAGACCGTGACCGAGCAGGTCCAGGAGGTTGCGCAGGACACTTGGGACGCCACGAAGAACACGGCGGCCAACGCGACGGAATCCGTTCAGAACATGTTCTCAGCTGGTCAGGAAAAGGCAGCAGACACAGCGGACAAGGCTGGACGTGCTGTGAAGCCTGAATCTGAGAAGACGGTGGGAGACAAGGCGAAGGACACTTGGGATGCCACGAAGAACTCGGCTCAGAACGCGTCAGACAAGGCCGGTGAAAAGATGGACAAGGCTGGACGTGCCGTGAAGCCTGAATCCGAGAAGACGATTGGAGACAAGGCACAGGACACGTGGGATGCCACGAAGGACGTCGCAGCTAACGTGACTGAATCTGTGCAGAACATGTTTTCAGCCGGTCAGGAAAAGGCAGAAGAGACAGCTGACAAGGCTGGACGTGCCGTGAAGCCCGAATCCGAGAAGACAGTAGGAGACAAGGCAAAGGACACTTGGGATGCCACGAAGAACTCGGCTCAGAACGCGTCAGACAAGGCCAGTGAGAAGATGGACAAGGCGGGACGTGCCGTGAAGCCTGAGTCTCAGAAGACGATGGGCGACAAGGCAAAGGACACGTGGGATGCCACGAAGAACTCAGCTCAGAACGCGTCAGACGCCGTGCAGTCGAAGGTGCAAGAAACACAGAAGGCGGCTCAGTCGAAGTCCAGCTGAGACTAAACTCGATAACCCTACCTCTAACTCTAACCTCTGTTGCAGCCAAAATGTGGGTCGTCAGCCTTCTTCGCGGAAGGCAAGACGCCTGGGCTGCGACCAACACACGTTCCAGCGCTTGACACTTTTTTTGGTGTCGGCGCTCTTCCTCTCCCGTTTGCAACACTGCCCGATTTGATGAAATGTGTCGACAGAAAAATGAAAAGAGTTTCCCAAAATGCCGACACGGACACAAGAAGAAATGAGGGAAACCAACGGTCCGGTACCTTTTTCTTTTCCTCTGTTGCGACGCAGCGGCAGACTAGTACTAACATCTTGCGGGATGCCCTTCAATGTATGGTGCAGGCTAAAAAGACGTAGGCAGCGTGTTTGGTGGTTGATCAGAATTCCTTACCTGAATATACACGGGGTAAATACAAGTGGGAAAACGATCAACCAACCGGCACGCACAAACAAAGTCTCCCGTAAAGACGGGTTGGAAGAGGACCTGACGGTCTAGTCGGGTGATGATACTTATTGGCGTCCCACATATGCTTTGTTAGGGGTCAGGCGTGCCAGGTACGTGCTAGGCCTATTTCTCCGGGGACCTCCGTCGAAACAAAAAACGAACATTCGGTATAACGTTCAGTGACGAACGGTTTCGTAGCTAGGATCGAGGAATCTCTATCGGCCATCCTCAGTGTTGGGCATTGCAATAGGACATTGCAGTCAAGCATTGCTGCTGTGCATTGCAGCAGCGGGTTTCGTTCAATGAGAGGAAAGGAATGAAGAAATCCGAATAACAACTTACGATGGGGTGATACCCCAAGGGTACTTTGGACACCCTGCGGGGTCACGGCAAGGTGGGAGGAATTTCGGCCCCGGCTCTCACGAAGTACTCGTGGACGGCTAGGAAAACGGATGACAAATTCACCCCGGCGTTGCGCCATTCCTGCCGCGGGTGGGAGGGAAAAATAAATGTTTGAACATGTTCAAGGGTATAACACTGCGCTCGCTGAAACACGTCTTGGCTACGTGGCTTGTCTTTCTTGAATCACCAGACTCGTCTCGCTGTTCTGTGCAAAAACTGCATGTGTGCGTTGCTGGTAAGACCACCGGGGGGGGACGCATGCTTCGGCTCGCCGAAGCAGTGACTGAGGAAGATTGTAACAGACATCTAGAGGGTGGTGACGGTGACCCACGTGTGCGGGTCGCTGACGTGACGGAGTTTGTTCACTTGCAGGGTGCCGACGCATCGAAGTTGGACGGCGACGTGCTCAACGTGATTACACAGAAAATTAATGAATGATGACGATGACTTGACGATTGTGCCGGCACCTTCGGGTGCTGGCGTATACCACTATAGCAACCAGTCACAAGCAGGAGGGGAAAAGGCGGGGAGGCAAAAAAAAAAAGGAGGGACGAGGCGGCAGCAACCCACGGACGCATCTCCTGCCGACATAGAAGAAGACAAAGCGGCAAGAAACGGGGGGGGGAGGGGGGGGCGGGCTGGCTGGGCTCAGGCTTGAGGCCTGTTAGGGCGACCTGGCATCGAGTGACACGTTACCTGGTGTGCTGCGCGTGTGTCGTGTTTGTGTGTGTGTGTGTGTGTGTGAGTGAGTGGCGTGACTGCCTCTCTTTTTCGCTGCTCTCTGAAACGGCGTCTTCCTTCGACGACTGCTATCTGAGGCTCTTTTCTGGTCTCTCCCTCCTGGTGCAAGGAGGGTGTTGAGGGAAGAGACGGCTCTCAGACGTTTATGGACCTGTCGCACGGGGGCCACAGCGGAGGACGGGGAGGCGCGATGATCGGGTCGGGAAGGAACCCGTCGATGGGCGGAATGATGGGGATGAACCAAATGGGCCAAATTGGTGGCATGGGCATGGGCGGCCAGGCCGGCATGCACCAGCTGGGCATGGGGCAGATGGGGAGCCCGATGGACCACCAAATGGGGTTCCACGTGCAGTACGGAACCCAGTACGGTGCGGGCCCGGGCATGCCGCAGGACCAGCACCAGCAGTACGAGCTTTTACCGCCTCCCCAGTCCCATCCACAACACCTGGCGCCTCCTCCTCCTGAGCAACCGTACTGTGATCTCATCATAGACGTTTGGGCAGAACAGCTGGAAGCTGCTTTCGACCAGATCCGCGCAACTGTCGTCGACTACCCCTACGTCGCCATGGACACCGAGTTCCCCGGAGTCGTGGCGAGGCCGATCGGCTCGTTCAAGTCGAACACCGAATTCTACTACCAGACCCTCCGGTGTAACGTGAACCTGCTCAAGATCATCCAGCTCGGCATCACCTTCTCCGACGAAAACGGCAAGCAACCCCCTGGTCCCTGTACCTGGCAGTTCAACTTCAAGTTCAACCTCACCGACGACATCTACGCGCAAGACAGCATAGACCTTCTCACCGGCTCCGGTATCGACTTCGAACGATTCGCTCGCGGTGTGTACTCTTCGCCAACCAAATCATGTCTTCCAATACTCCTGCCAATGATTCCAGTCGAACAGCTCTTATCGGCCAATCATGCCACTCCTGTCATTCCACAGATGATTCGTGTCAGCCGGCTCGTCCCAACAACTCCTGCCATTAGCACCTAACACCCACACGATCCATACAGAGGGAATCGAAGTTGCGACCTTCGCCGAGCTTCTCACCAGCAGCGGGCTCGTTCTCAGTTCCGATCCACCTGTCAGGTGGCTCAGTTTCCACTCAGGCTACGACTTCGGGTACGTGATTTTCTGCTCCTTTCATTTTGATTTCTTCACATTGCTTCGAAAAACGATACATTTTGTAGCCGAGTTGGTTCTCCCCCGTCCTTAGCCTCCGTCGAAATAAGCATCAGGCGGCCAAACTCCCCACGTGTCTCCAACCGGATAAGTTAAGCGGCAACAAGACCTTGAGCCTCTACTACGGCCACTACTAGAGAGAGAGACTCCGGACGTCGAGCGTTTCAGAAGAGCCCCGAATGCTTCCCCCCCGCCAGAACCAGGTGGTTGCTGTTCGACTGGTGGTTTCAAATACAGGACTCTCGCATCGTAACTCATTTTTGGCTCCACGTCCCGCAGGTACCTCATCAAAGTTCTCACGAACAACGAGCTCCCGCTCGAAGAAGAAGGCTTCTTCGAGCTGATGGAAACGTACTTCCCCCTGGTATGATTACCGTCCATTTCCAGCCTCGCGCACTTCGGGCTCACCGTCCCATTTGTGTTGGGGCACGAGAAGTACTAACGTCTAACTATCCCTTTGCCATGTGATCTCGTCTCTTTGGCAGGGCACCGCATGTATTTTGAACGCGAAGAGACGAGAATGATCTCTCGTGTCACCTGTTCAGATGCGGCTGTGATCATGCCAGACGTGCCCGGTATTGCGCAGCGTGTGTCTTCGTTGTGGTGGTATTGGCGAGGGCGTCCACCAGCAATCCCACACCCAAACTGTCAGGTATTCGACGTCAAGTACCTCTTGAAGCAGACGGGTGGCGCGCTTTCAGATATGTGTGGTCTGAATAAGTTGGGTGAAGACCTGGATGTCCAAAGAATAGGTCCGGCCCATCAGGTGTGCTTTCAATCTTACTCCGCGCGCACAGAAAGAGCGAATTCGTTGGGCTATTTTGCAGACTATCCCCGGTACTGAGCCGGTCCGTCCCTATCTCTTGAAACTGCATCGAAGTGCCTGCCGCTGTTGATCACAGTGAATCACGGTCCGCCACGGTCTATCAGGTCCATCCCTAGTCCCTAGAGCTGCATCGAATTGCCCGGTGCTGTATTATTCGGTCTATCACGGTCTATCAAGAGGGGATGAGGGGATGGACCGGCTCAGGTACACTTGTTGCTTGCATTTGGTCCGACCATTTGACGAAGGTACCCGGCGGTTTTAAATGAAACGGTGTTGAAACCCGAACTCTTGTACGGGTGACCACTTTCACTCATAAGCTATGGAAGTGGCAAGACGCATAGGAAATACAGCGCGCGCTAAAATAAGTCGAATAGTCGGCAATAGGCAACATACGCACAAGTACACGTACTGCCACTGCAGCAGTACGATACGCACTAACATACGATACCTCGGTTGTGAGTGAACGTGATAGATTTAGGTACTCTTCTCCACACACGCCGCCAGCGCTCTCTTTCGTTCTTCCAATTCAATTGTTAATTCGAACATCTCGAAGCGAGCTCAACTCCACCATATAGCTCTAAGAGAACCCGTTCATGAACGGTCACACGGAGACCCTGAAACCCCGGAATTTCAAGCGAACTTTAACTCTAAAAAACGCGCACCTCCCACAGGCCGGATCCGACTCGTTGCTCACATCCCACTGCTTCTTCAAACTCGCCCAAGAATTCTTTTCGGACGGCACGCTGCAAAAGCACTGCGGCATATTATACGGCCTCGGACAGGATAAGGGGAACGACATAACGCAGCCCAACCAAAATAGCTGGAATCCGGCAACCGCGAATCCGGCCATAACCCCCTCGGTATGCCGTCTTGCAGATATACAGCGGGACTACTGCATCTCGTAGTGCGTATGGTCCTTTTTAAGGTGGATTGTGTCTGGCGCTCTCTCTCCCTTAGGGTTGCCGCCCGAGGGAACCGGCTGTGAGCCGCAACTCGACGCCGGTCTCTCCGGATTGCACCAGGAGAGAACTTCGCGGCGGATCACAAACACCCGCCCTGCATGAGGCACGCGCCCAAGACCCGTGCATGGCTACCGTAGCACCCTCCATGTTTGCACCCTTCCTCGGATGCGACGGTCGGGAAGGGGCTTCAATGTAGTTGGGAAAACACGTTCCCCTTCCCCACGTTCTGCGTGTGGGGTTGCCACCGGGCAACTGCCGCAGCAGCCGCAGATACGTCCTTCGCCCTTGGCTCACTTTCGGGAGGTGTCGCTTCTCACCTACCAGTGTGTTCCTGGTTGTTGCCCTAATACTGCATCTCGTGGCGCGCGCTCCGCGCAGTGTGGCTCCTGCGCAAGGCCGCGCAGGGGTTTTCTGGCGCAAACGCGCCAGAAAACCCCTGTTTTCTGGCGCGTTTGGCGTGATTGGCGCGCCGTTGGTGTTTTAACCAGGAATTGACAACTTTTTCACTTCGGGACCGGCATTTGTCCATTTTCTCGGCGATCCCGGCGTGCATTCCGACGGGTTTTCTTGTCCGATGACGAAATCTTCCGGAACCCCCTGTCAACCGATTCTGGTGCCTTCCAATTGAAAAACAAGCTTTTTCTGAGTCCGCGTAGCAGTACGTGGGCGGTGACGCCCGAACAGCCGCCCTGGCCCTGGCCCGATGCCGCAACCCCTGAACCCGGGCGGCGGCGCTTTGGCATGAGCCAGGAACCTCAAGAAGAGCAGCGCGAGAGGCAGCACCCACGCTTCAAAGGCCCACACACTCTGCGTATCAGTACACCAGCACGAGAGGATGCTGCAGATGCTTATGCATGCACATCCCACTTCGTCGTCAAAAAATTGAGTGCGTGGGCCCCTCCGGAAAGGCTTGTCACATTGAAGGCAGAACATGACCATTCCACAACTTTCGAATGGTCATGTTTTGCCTTGCTGAGGGGGGGTCGAATTATCGGAGTACTCGTTCTATTAACTCGTACAGACGTGCGAAATTGGGCAATACTTTTTTTTGAGAAGAAAAGATTTCTTTTGGAATACATTGAGTACTCAATCTATTCCGCGGACAACAAAAGTACGTGCGCTCGGCGCGTGGCGAGACTGGAGGAAGCAGTTAAAGTTCGGGGAACAGTAAAGTTCGGGCGAAGCTAAGTTCGGGCAATGCTGGTGAAGCTAAGTTCGAGTGATGCTTAGTTCGGGCGTTGCTAAGCGCTCAGGCTGCGCTGGTACTAAAAAACAGTTCGGGCACGAAGCGAAGTTCGGCCAGCGTGTAAAGTCCGGGTGAAGCCAAGGTCGGTGCTCGTACCCGGGGGGCCGAAATGGGCTCAAACTTGGAACCTCACCGCAATGGGTTCAAAGCGAAGCAAAAGTTCGGGCGCAGCTAAGTTCTGGTGAAGCTCAGTTCGGACGATAAAAAGTTCGAGTGATGCTAAGTTCGGGCGGAGCTAAGTTCGAGTGATGCTAAGTTCGGGCGGAGCTAAGTTCTGGTGAAGCAAAGTTCGGGCGCAGCTGAGTTCGGGCGAAGCAACGCTCGGGCGAAGCTAAGTTCTGGCGAAGCAAAGTTCGGGCGCTGCAAAGTTCGGGCGATGCTAAATTCTGGTACGGGCGCAGCTGAGTTCGGACGGAGCAAAGTTCGCACGAAGCTGAGTTCTGGTGAAGCAAAGTTCGGTTCTCGTAGCAAGTTTGGCCTGTGATGGCAAGCTCGGCCGCCCGACTCCGTTTTCCGGGGTGACCCAAATACCGCGAGATACTGAGAAACTCCGCCAAAAACGCAATTTTCGGGCACATTTGACCCCGAAACGCAACAAACCTCGAAAACAATCTTCGACCGGAAAACTGTCAAGGGCGGGATTCGAACCCGGGCCTACCGGCCTGAAGGCCGACGCCCGCTCACTCTGCCACCCGTTGGCATTTTGGCAGGGGAAAAAAAAGCTCGCCGCACTATTATCTAGTCCAAAAACAATAGACAAAAGCCGGGTTGGCTCGAATAGAGGCTATTCACATTGCATGTTCATAGGACCTCCAGTCTCGAAATACACCAAAAAGATTTCATTTGGAATACACTGAGTACTCATTATATTACCATCAGCGGACAACAAAATACACTTTGTGAACCCATCATTCAACATCCGACCGGCGCGTTTCTGCAAGGCACAAGTTCTAATCCAAAATGCTCGGCATTCCAGTGTGCCTCACAAGCTACAGCGAGAATTGCGAGACCAACGGAAGCCTGGATGCTAGCGTCAAACGTGAGCACTGCCAAAATATTGCCTGGATGCTAGCGTCAAACGTGAGTACTGCCAAGATAAACTAAGATTCCCCCCGCACAATCTCCGTCGACAAAAAGCACCGGGACCACTCGAGTTTTTTTGAGACTCTCTTCGATACACCTACCCTCACAAAGCAGACACCTGGCGGCGGCGGCAACACGCAGAACGTGCAGAACGTGCAGAACGGAAACGTGATCAACCAGTTCCCATCTTCGCCTTCTCCGCAGATAACCAGAGGGCCGCAACCCGGCTTGGTATGCTCACGGCACCTGTCCTCCCAAAACTCTTTTTCCTGCCACACGACCCGCCAGTTTACGTTTGTGAGCCTGTCGCAGTCTATCAGATTCAAGCGCGTGAAAGCGATCTTCCAAAATCCACGGGATCTTTTTTCTCTTACGTAAGCGCCAGCTTGGAAGGAAATGCTCGACGAAAGCTGCCAAACAAAGAACCGAAGGGATCGAGTGCTGTAACTACCGAACCATGTGTTCAACGGACGTGAGGTCATGCGGGTCTACCGACAAGACACACAAACACAACATGTCAAAAGTCCTGAGTGAGAAAACAACACACGGTGGTGTAAGCGAAGAACAAATCAGATTGTGTTTGTATTGTAGATGCCCCTCTCCTACCTCTATATCCATTCTCGCCACGAGCATTTTCGAGGTTTTTGGTCGAAAGCAGCGCACCCTGTCCGTTTCGATTGAATGCAATTCACTCACACCCGCTCAACTCAGTACCACCAAGGGAGATAACGAACTTCTCCCCGATCCGATGCTTCGCAGCCGGGTGCGGAAATACCGTTGCTTCTCCATCATCAGTGCGCGGAAGGCCTGCGTGCCCGCAACGCAACATCTCATAGAACACCTGCCGCGCGTCTCCTCGACTGGTGGCACATGGGCCGGTTGTTCAAAGGCGTCTGAATAAAGCCGGGAACACAGGGGGGAAAACAAAAGGAATTGAACGAAACCGTAAAAAAGAAGGGGGAAAAAAAAGCAAAGTTACCAGGAAAAGAAAACAAGCAGAGAACGAGAAAAAAAAAGGATGGGGGGAGTGGGGGTCGTAGAGCAAACATGGGTTCTTAGGTTCGGAGGGGGGGGGAGGGCAACAACAGGGGGGGTGGGATGGGGGAAAAGCCGTTTTACACCTAGCCTGGCCCACCGGGAAGATCTTCTCTTTTCTCCTCTGTTCTTGTGTGTTCTTCTGTCGCTGCGGCTACTCAGCCACTTGCACCCCCCCCCCTTTCCCCCCGCAACGCCTCATGGGCACACTGTGACGACGCTTTTTTTTTGTTTCTTTCACAATAGGAAATACTCGGAAGCGCCGGTTGCGCCATGAGCTCGACAACATAGCCAGAGGCACGGAGGCCGTTGATGAGGAAGACTTGTTCGAAAGGGGTTGCTGAAGCCCAGGTACCATCTGGGTTTCATGCCGGGCGTATTTGTTCACCGAAAAAGACCCCATTTTGTGGTGGTCATTGTTTCTCCCCCCATGTCCTCGGTCGAAACAAGCACCGCTAGAGTATTTTTTGGGGCAAAGTAAAGCATTTGCGCGTAGGACAGTATTAGTGATGAATTGGTGTTGAGTGTGGGGCGACTCAAGCGCGTTTCGACAACGATACGCAATAAAACCAGTAGCAAACAACATCCGGCATCCTCGGCGAGTTTCTGCGGCACGTTGCTTTTTGCACGCGTGGTATTCCATGGGTACTGGCGTCGAGGTAAGTCTCCTGGAATGGGGTATCCACAGAGGGGGAGAGTCCCGTATTTCCTCGACGAGCCATGTTGGTTAACTCCTTGCTAGCACGAGTCGCTCAGTTTGGGAATGCTGAGCTAATCGGCAGGTATCCCTCTGCTAAGGCTAAATATCTCCCGGAGGCCGATAGCGAACAAGTACAGTGATGGAAAGATGCAAAGAACTTTGAAAAGAGGGTTAAAAGTCCCTGAAACCGATGAGTGGTGAGAGTTGGAGATGCGTTCAAATCTTAATCATTGCTCCTTCACTGGGGTTTATGGTTGAGACGTCTGGACCTATTCGGATCGTCCAAGCTTCTGTTGCGAGACGGCTTGCCGGCTGCCTCAGTTTTGCTCGGATCGACCAGGATAGGAATGAGTTGAGGAGGTGACCCGCGGCATCGTCAGCGAAGGGTAAGTGTCGGCGTCTTCGGACAACGTCCTTGCTCCCGCTGGCCTGACGTGGTTAAACGCTCGCAGGCTCATGTCAGACACAGCGATCTTCTACTACCCGTCTGGATACGCAATAAAACCAGTAGCAAACAATATCCGGCATCCTCGGCGAGTTTCTGCGGCACGTTGCTTTTTGCACGCGTGGTATTCCATGGGTTCTACTCTGCCTGCTGTCTATTTTCGAAAAAGAAATATAAAATAAAATATGCTAGTCCTCACTCCTCCGCAATATGCTCCAGGCGCCTTCCGAGTATTTTTGGCTGACACTTCGCGGTGCAAATGGCAGCATCGCAAACTGAACATAGTAGTGCACTTATGCTTGTGCAACTACGAAAGGAAGTGCAACATTTCCTTTCGCGTTCGGGTGGAAAGCCTTCCCACACACACACACACACACACACACCACACACACACACACACACACACACACACACACACACACACACACCACACACACACACACACCACACACCACACACACACCACACACACACACCACACACCACACCACACACACACACACACACACACACACACACACACACACACCACACACACACACACACACACACACACACACACACCACACACCACACACACACACACACACAACACACACACACACACACACACACACACACACACACCACACACACACACACACACACACACACCACACACACACACACACACAACACACACACACACACACACCACACAACACACACACACACACACACACACCACACACACACACACACACACACACACACATGGTCGTCGAGGAAGTCAGTTGTTAAAATGGAATGTAGATTCTGGAAGGGATTCTGCTTGTTGGTCTGCTGCGTGCGGCTGTTCCCGCTTGCTTCTCATACTTGAGCCAGTCCACCCCTATTTCCTGGAAGTGCATCAAATTGCCTGCTGCTATCACAGTCTACCAGCAGTTTGCCAGAGCAGGGGGTGGACCGGCTCAATACTGCAAGTTGCTTCTCGTACCGCAATAATCCAAGCGAAAGCATTCGGCGAAAGGGTTGCCCGTCGTCTCCAACACCGCCGGGCGCGGCCGGCCACGGGTGGTTCCGTTCGGGCATCGTCCAACATCGGGACGTGCTGCTGCGGCGTCGCATGTGAGGTTGCTGCACTACCGCCATCGGAAAATGCTGAACCGACAATTCCGCCTTTATTCCCCCCCCCGTCTCATTTTTTGTGGTCGTAGCACGGGTGGTCCTGGCTGTGACGAGCTACGAACAGCCGCCTGACAAACCAGACTCACACCGCAGTCCTGTCTGCAGACACTCAGGTTCCACGCTGATGATGGTCCGCCTTATGTGTCCGTTGCTTAAAGGACCGAAACACGGCGCAGACGGGACCAGTGCGGTGTTGAGCACATACCCATTCCAAGCGCGTTCTTGCAATCCCCCCCCCGTCTCATTTTCTTCTTCTTCTTCTTCTTCTTCTGCACATTTTGTTTCAGTTTCATCTTTTTTTTTTCAAAGAAAAAGCCCGCCTGCTGCTGGGAAATACTCGAGGACGCCACCCGCTACGAATACCGAAGGAGGAGAGTTTGCCACTCGTCAGCATGTGTTCACAACCCACGGAAAGAATCGTTCGCGGTTCAAGAACAGGGATGCCGATTTGAATGAGTACGGAGGACATACCGAAGTTCTGGCAAATGAAAGAGACTGGCAAGAACGCTAATCACTAGAGTGAGTCAACCACATTCTGAATCGGAGCAGCATTCCGCTCTGCTAACAATTCTGGCATGACCTCGCCTAGTAGTCGTAGTAGTACACCAGCACAGAATTGGAGCAGGCGTCTTCTGACCCCTCGCACTGGCTTGTGCTGACCCCTTCCTCCGGTCGGCTCGTGCATCTCCATCTCAAAACAAAGGGTGAAACCAAAGCGGATACTTACAAACAAACGAAGGGGAAGACCACCGACCATGGGCAAGCTATGATCGCTGCTGGGACGACATCACGCGGGGGATGGAGGGTGGGAAAAAGAATCGGGAAGGTGTGACTGACATTCTTTGATCCTGTTGGTTCGGGCTAGTTCGGGAGTGCTACCATTTACCGGGGTATTACTAGTCGTCGAAGCCAGCCCCACCCCGAATTCTTCTGGTGTCGATTCGAGCCATCATCTAGCCATGCGTTGCTCCTATTCCCTCAGTAAACTGCAATAGTATGAGTAGAGGTATACGTAGTACCACCACGTACCTACATACATACATACGTAGAGCTGTCCTGCTGGTATCCACAGCACGTAGATGCATGGCACCACGCCCGAAACGCGACCCGCTTTTCAACTCCAGTTTTGGTCCAGCCCGTGAGACCAGACTCCACCGGTGAACGAGAGAGCGCCCGATTCGATTTGAGATTTCGGGAGACTGTGTCCAACCGCACGGTACAGAGATTTCTATCTGCTCTTTGTCAGAGAGCTGGGACCCAGCTGTCCTCTTCTTTTTTTTTCCCCTTCTGGGTCCTCGCTTCAGCGAGGTTCTGGCCAAACACGGTCGGCGGCGGCAGCGGTGTGCTCGAATCAGCAAGCAAAACTTGAAGGCGCAAACAACTTTTTGGCTGGTTGTTTTGATATCAGAACAATGTGTTGATATCAGGGTTGCAAACGGGGAAGGACCTTTGTTGCGTGCTGTCTTTTTTTCTTATTCGTGTGGGAATCGCTCGAGGAGGCCCTCTGCCAAAATCGCTTGTAATATAACTTGCACTCTAAAATCACTGGAGGAGGCAATATCTGTCGCCCTAGCTTTCAGCAACAATTTCCTGGTTTCGAAGGCATGCATATGTTCGGTCCCTGGTTTCCTCGGGACGAGTGCTACACGTGGCAAGAGCGATCTGTTGCACCGCCCCTCGGAAGACTCGACAGAAAAAGAACAGAAGAAGCACTTCGGAGCAAGCCCTTTCAGGTCCCACCGCGGCCGGCAAACGTTTTGAGATCGGAGCTCCGCTCTGCCCTCTGGCTCGTCTCTTCAAGCTTGTCCTGCAGCCCAAACGGGTGTCGGGAGAGAAAAAAGCTTGAACCCAACCTTTCTCTCTCGGAAAGTCAGCGCGATAGCGATGACAACGAGAACACGAAAAAATGACAGGAGGGTGGGACCGGGCCCTGGGACTGCTAAGGCGTGACAAAACCCCGACACGGAATCTCTTTTTTGTTTTGTGTTCTCTCTCTCTCTCTTTTTTTTTTTGTTTTCGTTTTGCCTATTTTTTCTTGTTTTTCCTGTCTCTTTCCATTTTTTTACACTCGGTCAGGATGTTGTCCCTTCTTGACCCCTCCTTCTTTTTGCCGTTTTTGCAGTGTTGGGGCCAAATCCGATGACGAAAAAAAAAAAAACAGAGTTTGGGATCTGGGGTCAAAGAAGCTTTGGGACGTATCTTTCCATTGCCGCCCTCGGAGGACCTCCCTCTTGGCGGCTTCAACTTCGGCCTCACGCCGGGCCAGGGCCAGACCTGCCTCGAGATCGAGGAGGCGCTTCTCCAGGAGAGCCAGCCCCTCCGCGTCCCTCTGCAGGGCGTTCTGCTGTTGCTGCTTGGGGGGCATCGCAACTTGGGGAAACTTGGGCCTTTTTTAAACCCGGCGGAGGTCAACTGGCCGGAGCTACCGGGGAGAGTGTGCTTACGTTGTGTGGTACGTTCGTGTGGTATGTGTCGATTGTCTAATGATCTTGAAGCCCCGCATGGGCGCTTAGTTCCGTGCTGTGGGCGCCGCCCGATGCACGCGGTGATTCGTTTGCAACAATAAAACCTGAGGGAAAAAGACTGCGTGTTTATCCCTCAAGAAAAAAACAGAGTTTGGGATCTAGGGTCAAAGAAATCAGCAACGCTTTGGGACGTATCTTTCCGTTGCCGCCCTCGGAGGCAGGGCTTACGCTCCACGTGTGGAACGTGTTGATTTCCACACGTTAATTTTTTCGGATTTTATTTTCCCACGTGTGCTTCCACGTGTGGAGGATCCACAGGTACGAAATGTGGATTTTGGTTTAATTTTTCCCCCACATGTGCTTGCCACAGGTTGGTATGCAGGGGAGTCTAGGCCCACAAGTCGCCAAGGCCGCACAGCCAGTGTCGCCAAGTCCGGTAATGAGGCCAATTTTTTTTTTGAAAGTCTGCCAATACTGCAGGGAATAGTTGACTAGACCTCTTGAGTTTGTGCTAACCACGAATTGGGGAGTCGGGAACCTACAAAGCCAAAAGCAGGACCGACCCCCCCCGTTCGTAAGAGAAAAAGCGAAGAATAACGCTAATAAAAACACCTTCTTTTTCCTCAAGAGCTGCAACTCAACTATTCCTGCCCGCCGCACATCGGGGGAAAGGTTTTTTCCCCCTCGAACCTTAAGCGCCCACATGTGGACCACACGTATTTTCTCTGAGGCCGAAAACGGAGCGTAAGCCCTGCTCGGAGGCCACCTATGCCGGTTAGAAAATCGACCAAAGGTGCCAGTGGGACCCTGTCACAGAAACCCCAGAATTAAATAGGATGCCATATCTTTCCAATAAAGCAAACGACGACCACTTTCGATGAGTACTTGGCTTCGAACTTGCTGACAGGAATAACCTTGTATTAAACGACGCACACAGCACCGCTTCCTAGGCCTGATCATCGGCAACAACCTCTCCTTCCGCCCGCACGTGGAAAACGTCTTGGAAAGGCTGTCGGAGAGAATGATCATCCTGCGGAGAACGTGCATGAAGTCCTGGGGCCTCAGCGTCTGCACGAACCGCAAGGTGTACCTGACGTACGTCCTCCCGGTCGTAACGATATATGCGTCGTTCGTCCGTATGTGGTTAACCCAAACTCTGACCGAACTTTTGCACAGGACCCTCCCCGCTGCACACGAGTCATACCGGAGACTTAAACACCGACTTCCAAGCTTAAAACAACAAGAAGAACAGTCTTTTAAAATCCCGGAGTTTCAAACTTTCACTCTAAAAAAAAAAAAAAAAAAAAAAGAACAGCTACCCTAGCTTGGGGGGGGGGGTGGGTGGGTGCTGCCAAAGCTGTAAGTAAAAAAAAAAAGTAACGGGTGGCAAACTTCGCTTTTTCGGGGGCGACGCCGTTTGATTGCATCACGCCAGTCCCGGAAAAAAACGCGAACAGTGCCCGAACGGCCGAAGGGTCGCCGGGGGTCTTTTTTGGTCGTTGTATTCAGGGCAATGGTGCGCGATTTGTACCGGTGCTTAGTTTCTGACCGGTGTACAGTCAGCCGACCTTTCAATCCACAATTAACGCCAGAAAAAAGAAGGGAGGTTCTTCTCTACGTATTGTCTGAGAACTGCCTAGAAGAAAGGGAAAAGTAAGACCGGTATCACTAGCGCAAGGGAAAGTTGAGTAACTGCCTTAACCCGGGGAAAGGGGGGTTAGGGAGGGTGGGAAACCTTGACTGTGTCTTTGATCCAACCACACCCTGAAGGCTGTGAAGTTCTCTAATCGATTTTCGTGGTGCATCAACCCTCTCAGTGAAACTGTGGAATCCCGCCGAAAAACACAAACACTTTCACTCTAGTAACAGATGCTTTTTCGAGAAGCCTTTTCTCAACGTGAGGCGTGTAGCAGCGAGGGGTTGGGACAGTCGTGCCCCTGGTAAACGGGTAATCTACGGGATCCGAAGATCCGAACCCCTCAAGTGAGCGGCAGCTGCGTCGTTTCATCAGTGCTTGCATGGGCGACAGCGACAACCAGGGTAGATTTCGCACCTCTCGTGTCACTACACGAGGGCTTGCATCGCGTAGTAGTTGAACCGCCGAACACGCGAAGCTTTGCGCTGCGTTCTACCACTTTTTAGCTCTTTTCCTTTTTTTGGCAAGCCAGCGACAGCACCGACCGTGCTTGCTGCCCGCTTTTTTTTTTTTTTTTAACTTCGGTTCCCTGTTCCAGGGCATTAGTAGTTTACAGATTTCTGGGGTTTGCAGATTTAGACCGGTTATAGGGAATTTTGGGTTCAGTATTCAGACGGAATTGCAGCAGCAACGTACTCCGAGCACATGGCAGAGGCTGTGCCTCAGCAGCGGAGGCTCAGCAGCCTTCCGACGCCATTGTAAACACCACCCCCTCCCTATATTTGCCTGGAACACCCTTTCCACCTCCGGCTTGCAGATTTAGACCGACGGTCTAAATCTGCAACGTATACTAATCGCTCTGTTCTTCGGTCTTTTTTGTTTTTGAAAGTATGCCAATACTGCAGGGAATAGTTGACTAGACTTCTTGAGTTTGTGCTGACCACGAATAGGGGAGTCGGGAGAACCTACAAAGCCAAAAGCAGGACCGACCCCCCCGTTGGTGAGAAAAAGCGAAGAATAAAAACACCTTCTTTTTTCCATCTATCTTTGTCAAGAGCTGCAACTCAACTATTCCTCTTTTTTTTTTTTTCTCCTTCTTTTTTTTTTTAGACCGTCATCTCGCAGGCTGCGCGACGCGTGCGGAAAGTGAACGCGCACAAGTACATCGATCAACTCATTTGTGCGGCACCGACCTGCCACGTTCAACGTTGCTCCGACCACTGCACCCTGCCGACCCTCGCTAGCCGTCGACGCGCATGACGGCAGCCCCATCCCGAAGTGCAAATACTGCCGACGCGTCACTGCTGCTGTGTGCGCTCGGACTGGCGCCGCTCAAGCGGCCACCTTAAGTCACTCGTTTGTTTGTAAAGATTGCTCCGTTCTTCTCCCTGACTTGTTCCCGGATTAGGACGACATACTACTACTACACTACTCTTTTTTCTTTTCCCCCTTCTGTTTCCTTTCATTGAAAAAATGGCTGTTCTTGTCTTTTTCTTCTTCCCTCCAACCCCCCACCCCCTCTCCTACTGTTTCCTTTGTCAATTCATTCTTTTTCTCCTTTTTTTCCTGCTCTTTCAGTTGTGGTCCTGAAACTTCATCGAAATTCTAAGAGAGATAGCTTCGCCCCTTCATCGTTCTTACGTTTCGGTGTGCTGCGCGAGGCTGAAACCTGAGCCTGAAAAGTATCACGTTCTGTGGGTCTATCCCAGCACCATCCTTGCTGCGACGTTGTGCCGGCTTCCAGCCCGGTGTTGCCAAGTTTCGGTCTACTGCGTGGGGCTGAAACCTGAGCCTGAAAAGTACCACGTTAACGTTCTGTGGGTCTATCTCAGCAACATCCTTGCTGCGACGTTGTGCCCAGCTTCACGCCCGGTGTTGCCACATTTCGGTCTGCTGCGTGGGGCTGAAACTGGAGCCTGAACAGTACCACGTTCTGTGGGTCTATCTCGCAGCAACATCCTTGCTGCGACGTTGTGCCCAGCTTCACGCCCGGTGTTGCCACATTTCGGTCTGCTGCGTGGGGCTGAAACTGGAGCCTGAACAGTACCACGTTCTGTGGGTCTATCTCAGCAACATCCTTGCTGCGACGTTGTGCCCAGCTTCACGCCCGGTGTTGCCACATTTCGGTCTGCTGCGTGGGGCTGAAACTGGAGCCTGAACAGTACCACGTTCTGTGGGTCTATCTCGCAGCAACATCCTTGCTGCGACGTTGTGCCCAGCTTCACGCCCGGTGTTGCCACATTTCGGTCTGCTGCGTGGGGCTGAAACTGGAGCCTGAACAGTACCACGTTCTGTGGGTCTATCTCGCAGCAACATCCTTGCTGCGACGTTGTGCCCAGCTTCACGCCCGGTGTTGCCACATTTCGGTCTGCTGCGTGGGGCTGAAACTTGAGCCTGAACAGTACCACGTTCGGTGGGTCTATCTCAGCACCATCCTTGCTGCGACGTTGTGCCCAGCTTCACGCCCGGTGTTGCCACATGTCGGTCTGCTGCGTGGGGCTGAAACTTGAGCCTGAACAGTACCACGTTCGGTGGGTCTATCTCAGCAACATCCTTGCTGCGACGTTGTGCCCAGCTTCACGCCCGGTGTTGCCACATTTCGGTCTGCTGCGTGGGGCTGAAACTTGAGCCTGAACAGTACCACGTTCGGTGGGTCTATCTCGCAGCAACACCTTTGCTGCGACGTTGTGCCCAGCTTCACGCCCGGTGTTGCTACGTTTCGGTGTGCTGCGTGAGGCTGAAACCTGAGCGTCACCGCGACGTCGAGCCGGCGACGTCCGACGACATGGCGAAGCTGTGCCTGCACCACCGGTATGACAGCAGTGTGTCCAGAGCAGGAGGGTCAGCGAAGGGTAAGTGTCGGCGTCTTCGGACAACGTCCTTGCTCCCGCTGGCCTGACGTGGTTAACGCTCGCAGGCTCATGTCAGACACAGCGATCTTCTACTACCCGTCTTGAAACACGGCAAGGAGTTTAACACGTGTTGCGAGGCTTAGGGTGTCAAACTCACAAGCCGCACTGAAAGGGAGATGTGCCAATCCTTAAGGACGCAGCACAGCCCGATCCTGATTTACTGGAAAGGGATTTGAGGTTAAGTACACTTGTTGGGACCCGAAAGATGGTGAACTATGCCTGGATAGGACGAAGCCGGGGGAAACCCGGGCCGACCGCTGCCGCCACGACGCGTGCGAGGAGATGCCTACCCCCTATTTCGGATTTGCTTCAACAGAACCCATTTGGCGAAGGTTGCCCTCCCGGGCTCTAAAAATCCCGGATTCTCAAGCGAACTTTAACTCTGATAGACACTGCTTACAACACACGACGGTCGCAGGGGGGGAGGGAAGATAGCGAGAAACGGAGGGCACTCCGCATGCCGCCGCGGCGCGTGGAAGTGAGGACACCGCACGATGTCGGGAAGGGGGGCCGGAAGCCACCCGTGTACGTGCGGTACGTGCCGCGGGTGGACCCGGCGCGGGAGCGCGACGTCCGCAGCGTGGGCAACAGCCTCCGGCGGCGCGACGTCGAGCCGGTGACGTTCGACGACATGGCGAAGCTGTGCCTGCACTACCGCTACGCGATCCCCGAGCAGTGCGTCCAGAGCCGGGCCAACCGCTGCCTCCACGACGCGTGCGAGGAGATGCTCAAGCTGACCGACCGCCTGCGCGACTCGAACGACAGGGAGGACCGCCGCATCCGCGCCGAAAACAGGTACCTCCGGACGGCAGTTGCAGAGTACGACAAGGTCTTCGGCGCCGGAGGCCAGAAGCAGACGCCGCAGGAGCTGCTCACCAGGCTCCGCGGGTTGGAAAAGCAGAACGCCTCCCTCCGCCAGCAGACCTCACGCAGAGACACGCAGGCAGGCGACCGGGAAGCAGACATGCAGAAGCAGCTGGACACCGCCATGTGCCTCGCCCGGAAGCAGATCAACGAGGCCAGGAGTGGGTTGAACAGCGGTGCTCAAAAAGCTGCACCCGTGGCTAAAGGGTCCGATGAGCCGTTCGAGCGCTACGACCCGATCCGGACGATGCAGGCGCCGCTGCTAATGGAGCACACCGTCTCGGCCGTGTCGTACACGAAGGACGAAGCGCAGCGGTGCGGGTACGCGAACAACGCGCGGCGGCGGCTGACTCCCGCTTCGTCGCCCTGCTCGAGCCCTTCGGCGTCGCCGGCTTCTTCGCCTCGGTCGCAGGCGTCGTACGCCCGGCGGCCGTCGTCCAACGCGGCGGAGCAGCAGCGGCGGCAGCCGCCGCCGCGCCGCGCCGCGCCGACGGCGGGCGCCCGCCTGGCGCAGGCCAACCCGCGCAGCAAGCTGCTGGAGGCGACGAGCCTGCGGCCGTCGGCCCGGGTAGGCAGGAACAGCTTCCCGTCGGCAGCCCGAGCAGCGATTCCCGTGCGGCCGTCGCGTGAAGCTGTCGCCGCGCTGCGTGCCGAGGCTGAAATCCGCCGGAGTGAGGCTGCCTTCGAAGAATTTGCGCAGCGCATGATGTGATCGGTGACACAGATTATTGCTGCATATCAAGTTCAACTACGACTAGTAGTGGCCGCATGTACTCAATCGTGACGACGCAGCGGCAGGTGGCGATGGCATCAAGTATACCGACCGACGAGACTAGTGCATGCAAGCTCATGTACTCAAACCGATCTCAATGCGAAATGCAGGCCAACGCGCAGCAAGCTGCTGGAGGCGACGAGCCTGCGGCCGTCGGCCCGGGTAGGCAGGAACAGCTTCCCGAGCAGCGATTCCCGTGCGGCCGTCGCGCGAAGCTGTCGCCGCGATGCGTGCCGAGGCTGAAATCCGCCGGAGTGAGGCTGCCTTCGAAGAATTTGCGCAGCGCATGGGCGTGTCGTTGTAGGGGGTGTCTTTTGGCATCGGCGGCTTGCTGCTTACCCGAGACGCGCACTACTTCTTAAGGGGACTGCGCGCGACTTATAGCGCGCGGAAGAGCGAGCCAATAGCAGGTCTGTGATGCTCCTAAATGTCCTAGGCTGCACGCGCACTACACTGACGCATTAAACGAGTTTGAGAGCCTTCCGGCTACCTATCTTGAAGAGGATGGGAAATCTTTTGAACTTGCGTCGTGATGAGGATCGATGATTGCAATTATTCTCCTTGAATGAGGAATGCCTAGTAGGCGCAAGTCATCAGCTTGCACTGATTACGTCCCTGCCATTTGTACACACCGCCCGTCGTTGCTACCGATTGGCTGTGGGATAGAGCTTGGGAGAGGGAAGCTCGTTCTTGGCAACAAGTTCAGCGCCCGAATCCAAGCAATGTTTCTCAGCTAGAGTGATCGGCCAAGTTCAAACTACTACTGGCACCGCTAACTCCGAGTGCGCGCGACCGGTGCAATCATCACCGCGCCCACGACGTAACAACTTACGCCCGCCGGAGTAGTACGGGACAGTAGTGGGGCGACCGGATACTCCCCGGAGAGATGGTCCCTGCACTCTAACTCGTCTCTCTCTCTCTCTCATGTTCATGGTCCGTCTCTGAACCTCAAGACGCTGTAGATTGAACACGAGGTTGAAGCACGTATTCATCCCAGGCAGATCTTGCACTCCCCCGCCCCAACATCTTTGCAACCAACCAACCAGACTCACATCGCTGCGTCTGCAGATCCTCAGTTTCCACGCGCATGGAGGTCTGTCCAATGTGTCCATCGCTTAACGGACGGAAACACGCCGCTGCGGGTACACACGTCCTTGCATTATTCCCAGTAACCGTTTGTTAAATCAATCCCGCCCCACCCCCCCTGTTGATGCGGACCCCCTCGCCTCCGTTCTTGTACCGCCTCGGAAGATTGTAGTGTTGTGCAGAGGAAGGGCTCTCTCGCTCTCCTCTCGTCCCCCTCTGGGAGGGAAGGTAAATAGGTATCGAGACAATCCAACATTTCTCATGTTTCCCCCCTTCCCGCTTGTTTGAGCCGGTCCATCCCCTCTTGATAGACCGTCATAGACCGAAGAATACAGCACCGGGCAATTCGATGCAGCTCTAGGGACTAGGGAGGGACCTGATAGAACGTGGTGGACCGTGATTCACCATGATAAACAGCGGTAGGCACTCCGATGCAGTTTCAAGAGATAGGGACGGACCGGCTCAGTGTTGTGTCCCCTCCCATTCGACGGCTTTGCCCCGGCAAGCGGACAGCGAAATACCTGCGAGGTGCTGCCGGTATCACGGCGGAGACGTTAGTCGAAAGAGCGTCGTGCTTTAGGTTTTCTGTTACAGCAGCCCCAGCTTGGAAGGAACTGCTCGAATAAGCTGCCAGGCAAAAAACCGAAGAGATCCCAAGTGCTACTACCGAACCACGTGCTGAACGGACGTCAGGTCATGCGGGTCTACCCCTACACGACAAGACACACAGGGGAAAAAGTCCTGAGTGAAAAAGCAACACACGGTGGTGTAAGCGAAGAACAAACCATCCTGCTGCCAGGTCGCCTCATCAAGGGTGGGGTGGTGGGCTGGCGGGGCTTTCGTGCTGCCGAAGCGACCGCCGGAGAAAGAAGTCGCTAAACCATGGCGGCGATCACGACTGCTGAGGTATGTCCTGGGGGCTGGAGGCACCTTATTCGTTTTGGTGCTGTTGGTAAATGCATTTGTTGGCTAACAAAAAAGTTAGTGGGTTGCCAGCGTGCGACCACCATTTCTTGTGGATGCAGCCCAGTGCTCCCGCTAACGAAAAAGTGCGAGGAATTCGCACGATTTTTTTATTCGCACGATGAGACAACGAACTCAACCTATATAACGACAGGTGAAGGACAAAATCGTGTTCTTTTACCGACCCGACTTGACTCCTGAGCAGCGGAAGGCGAGTGACAACTGGTTGCAAGACTTCCGAAGGCACGATGCGGCCTGGGGCATATGCGACGAATTGGTATGCGTTTGAAAGCTTTCAGCAAGGGGGTGCTGGGGTGGGGAGAAATGGTCGCTCTAGTGCTCGTCTCCGGTCTCTGTGTGTGGTTCGTACTTTTACCAACAGCTCCCCCCCTCCGGGTATGCCAAGTCCGCCCTTCGGATATATTGTTGCGCCCGGAACTTTGCGAAGTTATGCCAAGTCCGCTCTTCGGTATTGTTGCGCCCGGAACTTCGTTTGCGAAGTTATGCCAAGTCCGCTCTTCGGATATATTGTTGCGCCCGGAACTTTGCGAAGTTATGCCAAGTCCGCTCTTCGGTATTGTTGCGCCCGGAACTTCGTTTGCGAAGTTATGCCAAGTCCGCTCTTCGGATATATTGTTGCGCCCGGAACTTCGTTTGCGAAGTTATGCCAAACATTTGCCAACCGGCAAACTAAGCTCGACCACTACACAGTGAGGTCCAGCCTCAGAAGCTGGAGTTAAAGAGAGCCACCGTGTCGACTGCACTACTAGTCGTGAAGATACAAAACCCGATACCACTCGATACACACACATAGCCGCCCGGGGGCTCTTTTGACTGCACTAGTCGTGATACACACAAATAGCCGCCGGAACAAAAACAGGGGGCTCTTTCGACTGCACTACTAGTCGTGGTACACACACTTAGCCGCCCGGACCAAAAACAGGGGGCTCTTTCGACTGCACTACCGATACGCACGTAGCCGCCGGAACAAAAACAGGGGGCTCTTTCGACTGCACTACCAATACGCACGTAGCCGCCGGAACAAAAACAGGGGGTTCTTTCGACTGCACTACCGATACACACGTAGCCGCCCGGAACAAAAACAGGGGGGCTCTTTCGACTGCACTACTAGTCGTGAAGATACAAAACCCGATACCACTCGATACACATACATGGCCGCCTAGAACAAAAAAAAGGAGGCTCTTTCCTAGCTCCGGAGCGCCCCCACGCTGCTCATCGCCGGAGTGCAAGCACCCCCCCCTTGCCTGAACACGAAACTAAGATTTTCCCCCCCAACGTGAGAGACCCAACCATTCGCAGTTGCAAATCGACGACATGACCGTCCAAGCGTTCGCGGCGACGTCGCTGCAGTGGCGGGTGAAGAACGCGAAGCCGGACGTCTCGGTCGGCAAGCAGCTGCAGCAGTGTATCCTCGGCCACATCGTCCGCCTGCGCAACGGGAAGAAGGCAGTCCTCGAAACCCTCTGCAGCGCCTTCGTCGAGCTGCTGCAGCTCCGCCCGAACCCTGGAGTCGTTCAGGAGCTTTGGAGCAGTCTGAAGAGTCCCGAGACGGTGACTGTGTTCCTGCTGTTCCTCGACGTCTTGGGAGACAGGGCGGGCCGCGTGCTTGGCGACCTTGAAGAGGGCGCAGAGGCGGAGAGAGCGGACGCACCGGAGATCTCGAAGGACCATCCCCTCCTCGTCACGGTGCAGCCGAACGTGAACGTCGTGCTCGGCCTCCTGCACGAGGTGTGGCAGCACATTGTTCCCGGGACGCAGGACTTCCGGTCGCTGAAAGTGCCCCCCGGGATGGAGCAAGCGACCGCGTCGGTGTTCGCGGTGTTCGCGAAGTGGCTGCGGTTCTTCGAAATGGGGGGAGCAGACGAGAACCAGGTCGCCAGCTCGCCCATCGTGATGGCGAGCATTCCGGCGATGAACCGGCACGACCTCTGCGATCCCGCCTGCGACCTCCTCAGCGAGGTTGCCATCCTGGCGACCGACCGGCAGTCCGCCAAGCTGCTCTCGCTGTTGGAGCAGGCGGCGGCGCCGCTGATGGAGTTCCGCGCGGCGTCGACCGCGGACGACGACCTGTCCGTCGTGCTGACGAAGGCGCTGTCCAGGGTCTGCCGGGTTTTCTGCCCCCTGCTCAACCACCAGACGTTCCAGTCGACCAAGTTCATGATCCATGCCGCCGACCACCCGAACCAGCGCGTGTTCCACTTCACCGTGGGCTACTGGCGCACCCTGCGCAAAGCCGTCTCCACGGCGAGACAAGCCGACGCGGCGCAGATCGAGCAAGCCGTCGCCGACGTGATGGCACCCTTCGTCCCCGTCCTCCTGAAGCTGAGCATGTTCCCGACCGAGAGCGACACGTGGAAGCCTGACGACGACGACGAGTTTGAGTTCGACAAATTCCGGTCGGAAGACCTCTCCGAAGCCGTGCACGAGTGCGGGCAGTTGCTCGGGGAGGTGAAGGCCGTCCAGATCGCGTTCCCGATGCTCACGCAGTCGCTGCAGACGTCGCGGTGGGCGGAGTGCGAGTCGGTGCTGTTCTTCATCGCCGCCATCCGGCACACGAAGACGCTGCGCGACGAGCTGCTGGCCGAGCTCTTCAAGCAGACGGCCCCCGTGGCCAGCCAGCACTGGCGCGTGCAGGCGCAGTACATCACCATCATCGGCCAAGAAGGCGACTGGCTCCGGTGCTCCGCCCCGCACTACATCCCGGGGCTCATCGACTTCATCGCCCACTGCCTCAACCAGCAGCCGCGGCTGCAGGCCGCCGCGATCGACGCTATCGGCGCGCTCTGCGAGACGTGCCCGGCGCAGGTCGTCCAACTGTACCCCGTCCTCCAAAAAGGCGCGGCATCATGGACCGAGTTAAACCTCCCGGAAGCGAAGAGTCTGATGACGTCCCTCGGGTGCCTCGTCTGCGACCTGCCTGAAGCAGACCTCCTCAAAGCCATCGAAGGGTTCTGCACGCCGAGCATCAACCGGATCCAGTCCGTCGGCGCGGACAAGGTCGCGATCAGCCGCGAGATCAAAAAGCTCGAAGCGTTGTTCAGGGGAGCGGACAAGGCGGCAAACCGGTCGAAGAAAGACGTCGCCGACGCAATCGGGAAGTCGTGGGCGACCGCCTGGGGCGGGATGTGGCCGTTCATCAACACGATGATGACCAACGGGAGCGTTGAGTCGGACGCGACGCTCTTCGAAGAGCTGCTGTCGCTCGTCCGGAACGCGGTCCTCGCCTGCGGCAAGGAGTTCCTCCCGCACCTCGAGTCCCTCATCAACACCATCGTCGCGTCGTACCAGCGCAAGCCGCAAAGCAGCATCCTCTGGCTCGTCGGAACCATCGTCAACGTCTTCGGGAAGAAGCCGGAGTTGGCCCTGCCGCTGTCGAGCGTCGTGAACGAGCTAGTCGGCCCCACCCTGGAGATCCTCTCGAAGTCCGATCCCGGCGTGCACAGCGACATGATCCAAGAGCTGTTCTACGTCATGTCGATGTGCGTCAAGAACTTCCCGAAGGAGCTGTTCGCGTCGCCGCTGGCCGTCACGTTCTTCAACGTCGGCACCGCGTGCATGCTCAACACCGACGTCACCCGCGACGCCCTGTCCGAAGTGATCCAATACTTCCGCGAGATCACAGACCCGTACGCGGCACCCGAGCTGGCCAGCAGCATCCCTGCCTTCCTCGACTCCCGCGGAGACGCGCTCTTGAGTGCGATGCTCTTCGTCGTCGTTCGACGGGACCTGGACAACTCCGACTACGTCGGAGACGTGTTGATCAACCTCAAAGCGACGTTCCCCCACAAGCTTATGCAGTGGGTCCACCACGGGCTCGCCAGCCTGCCAGCCGAGGTCCCTGCCGCAGCCCGGGAAAGCTGCCTCCACTCGCTCAACGCCGGCACTCAGAAGGTACGCGACGTTTCTTTCGTTGTATAAGCACCTGCTTTGTAGGAAATACTTGCGGAGGCTGCCAGCTGCAAAAGATCAAAGGAGGTAAATGTGCTGCAGCCCACACGAAACACAGGTGAATCTGGGTTTAGTGGCGGGTGTAAGCGTTAAACAAAAAAGACCCACTTTGTAGTTGTTTTGTTTCCGCTGCTAAACAACTGGTTCATGTACTTAAAAGAACTCAATGCTAAACAAACAAAACGTGGGCGGCGCCGAAGCTTACCAGCTTCGGCTGACACCATTTGCGCACTTAACCATGGTTAAGAAGACGACTGAAAGCACAGACACGAAGATAGCTCAAAGCATTTGCAAAATAACACGAAAAGCCTCTAGGCAAAAACCCGTTTTCACATTTCTCCCCCTCTAGCCCCCTTCGAAGTAAGCACAAGGCAGCCCCCTCGAGTATTTTTTTTGCTTTCAAGACCGCAGCTGTTGGCGGCACTCCCGCCAAGCCGGTCCATCCCATCCGGATAGACCGTAGCCAGCGATAGGGATGGACCTGATATTCCGCGGCCTATCCTAAGCCAGCAGCAGCCAATTATATGGGATAGAACTTGCGTCGTGATGAGGACGATGATTGCAATTATTCTCCTTGAATGAGGAGTGCCTTGTAGGCGCAAGTCATCAGCTTGCACTGGTTATGTCCCTGCCATTTGTACACACCGCCCGTCGTTGCTACCGATTGGCTGTGGGATAGAGCTTGGGAGAGGGAAGCTCGTTCTTGGCAACAAGTTCAGCGCCCGAATCCAAGCAATGTTTCTCAGCTTGAGGAAGCAAAAGTCGTTACAAGGTTGCTGTAGTGAACCTGCAGCAGGATCATTACCAAAGATTTCAATTCTGAATGGAATGAGGAAACGACTTTCAAACAGACTGGACTGGAAACCGCAACTGTTCCCCTCGGCTCAACTGCGGTTGATCGAGGGTGACATCAATTGCACTTATCGGTGGATGACTTGGCTCTGGGAACGATGAAGACCGCGGCCAGACGCGATAGTGATAGGCTGCGGCACACGTTTTAGGTTTTTTGTGATGCAGTTTCAGGGGATAGGGGTGAATTGTGAAGTTGCCTTTCGCCGAAGCTAGTCGTGGCCCGATAAGTCCGCAAGATGTGCCCTGAGTAACTCACGCATTCCTCTAGACTGGGGTCTGGCTCAAAGGCGTTCAGCCATAATCCATCCAGTGGGTAGAATCAGAGCACTGCCCGATCGATCAACCGTAGATAAAACGGGAGAATTCCTCTACGTACTATCCCGTATTGCTGTCGGAATCCGCTGGCCCGAGCTCTCTCTCCGTACGGTAAACCCAACCTGGCTCACGACGGTCTCTAAACTCAGCTCACGTCCCCTGTGAGTGGTGATATGCATTGCTGATGCGTAGATGTATGTGTGCCGCTAGAGGTCCGAATACGGGTCCTGGGATCCTACCCATGAGCGGGGTTTATCCCATATTGGACCACTTATGCACACGTAGTGCATGCAGTGTGTGTATACGTAGCAGCACCACAGAACGAGATGAATACCTTATCCCGGCATGTGGCGGTGCACGGCCTACATGGCATGGCATGCTACACCGTTTCCATGTCTAATTCTTCCATGGCAATCGTACCGACGAGCGGGGTTGGCGCGGCTTACGTACTCCAGCCCACAGAAGATGTGGGCACAGCCAACTGGTCGCACTCTATATAACAGCTAGCTAGTCGGACACCATCGACTACACAGCTGTTAAAGCGTTACAGCGTCACTGCGGGCGAATGCTGCTGCGCAGTCGTCAAGCCACCCAAGAACCAGGCGGTTGGGGGGGGTGTCGTTGGACGGGAAGAAACCCCACCCTCCCTTCCCCCTGTGACCTTGTCCAGACAAGCTTATTTCCGCAAGTCCCCTGGACGGGTATTTTCATCTTGCCCCTGCGCTATGTAAGTGATACGTTTACCCTGGATGGTTTGATTTCTCTTCGTTTCCTGCAGTCATTGCACCAAGAAGCATCCCGCAGACTTTACGTCCAGCGCACAAAAAGGCGCAAGCAGACCAGAAAGCAGAATTCCCGCCCGTTTCCGGCTCTGCAGAAACACGCGGTCGTTCGCCCCGTTGGCGCGACAACTACCGACACCACACAACGACACCAAAAACAGGAGCACGCGATTCTCGAGCGGTTGCACCGCGACACGCCTTCGAACTGGCGATAAGTGGGACGATGCCGAGAGACAGTTACTTCGCCCCTGCGCGCCTGCCACGTGAATGCTGGGTGGGCGCACGCGCAACCGGCGAACTGCCCGCACCTGTGATGGACCTTTCTTCGGAGGGGCTCACACACTCAAAGATGGACTTATACGCACCGGGGCCGCAAGTGTGATGGACCTTTCTTCGGAGGGCTCGCGCACTCAAAGATCGGCTTATACGCACCGGGGCCGCAGTGAGGAGGGTAGTTGCCCTGGTGGCGGGCGCCGGTTTGAGCTGCATGCAAAATAGGACCCGCTAGTTAATTGTGGAAGCTGCGGAACTATGCGTGGAAACAACGAATGAATGCACACCTTCCGAGTCTAGAGGTTGTGTTCTTTTAACTGCATTGGCATGTGCATCAGCATGTGCTCATATTGTGTCATTTCGCACCAACGACGGCATCTCGGTCGTACAGGGCGGGTTTTGCCTAGTTGTCAAGTTGAGACCATAGCTCTCAGTTCTGAATACAACACCGAATCTCGACGATGGTCCGGTCCCAGTATTGTATCCGGTGGAACGGATCTCGCATATTCTACGGGTCACTCGGAGCAGTTGGTTTTCCGACAGGCTGATTTTGGATCCTGCGGCTTTTTCTCTCCGAAGAGTGGGTGGGGCGGGATCCTCCAGAGATGAATCGAGCGTGGGAGGCTGTCAGCATTCGGCTAGAGACTTCTGTTTTCATCTTGCGGTGTTAGCTGCATGGGGTTTCGGCCTGTCGCAGCAGCTCAATGTCTTTGCACCGGCGGCACACATCTCAAGAATGTGGCAAGCTCTCTTTGCAACAAGCTTGGTCTGACTAGCTACCCAACCTCCTGGTGCGAGCCGTCCCGGTCGGCAGTCACCACGTGGGTTACGGATTCGATGTTCCGAGACTGCCGCCCCGGTGTGAGTGCGTGTGTCATTTCACACGGGGCGGAGGGCGTCGAGTAACATTCCCATTCTTCCCCCTGACATCATAGAAAAAGGGCCTTCAACAAGAAGGGTTTCTCTTTGGGTTGTTCTCTTGCAGAGTTTCTCCATCTTTTTAAAAGAGAGAGAGAGAGAGAGAGAGACGAGTTAGATGGCCCCTGCACTCTAACTCGTCTCTCTCTCTCTTTTTTTTTTCTTCGTGTGTACAGATCTGCCGTGCTGTCGCGCCGGCCCGTTGAAACATCATTCCGCGCCTTGTTTTCTCCCTTTAATTTTGCTTTTCTCAAGCTGCCCGGTCATGTTGAAACCGACTTCGTTGACGCGGACTCACGACGCACTCCTACGCACGCCTGGCTTTGTGACACCGCACCGCGACCAACAAGGATTGGTTTATGCGATACCATGCAGGGTCAAACCTTGTGTCTTTTTAAAACGCTGCCGCGGAGCCGATGGCCCCCAAAAAAATTGGAATTTTTTTTTTTGCTCAACTTCCTTAAAAATAATTACCGCAGTTTTTGTTCCAATTTAAATCGTCTCATCATTATAAAAAACAAACAAAACAACGTGCCAACACACGCCTGCCAGGCGGTCTCGTCCGCCAGTCAGAACGCCCCCGGCTGCGCCACCATCGGTGCAACAATCATCTTTGACAGGGCCACGGCTCGCTCCGCGCCCACGGCGCAACGACTTGCGCCCGCCGTAGTAGTACGGGATAGTAGTGGGGCGACCGGATACTCCTCGGAGAGATGGTCCCTGCACTCTAACTCGTCTCTCTCTCTCTCTCATTATTTGTTCCAGTTTAAAATTTAAAAAACCCAATTTTTTTCTGGAAAAGAATTGGTGGCCATTTACCAAAAAGACACAAGGTTTTGACCCTGCATATACCCAACGGCGGCCAACTTTGGTTGGTTTAAAAGATGCCCACCTTACCAGCACGAAACATCGTGCCGATTGCCCCAACAATTATTGCGCACGCGGGGGGGCAGCGTGGGGGTTCGGAACTTGAACAGAGGAAATAGGTAGAAAAAGGTTTCCGGAATTTTTTTTTTTGCTCAACTTCCTCAAAAATAATTACCGCAGTTTTTGTTCCAATTTAAATCGTCTCATCATTATTTGTTCCAGTTTAAAATTTAAAAAAACCCATTTTTTTTTCTGGAAAAGAATTGGTGGCCATTTACCAAAAAGACACAAGGTTTTGACCCTGCATATACCCAACGGCGGCCAACTTTGGTTGGTTTAAAAGATGCCCACCTTACCAGCACGAAACATCGTGCCGATCGCCCCAACAATTGCGCACGCGGGGGGGCAGCGTGGGGGTTCGGAACTTGAACAGAGGAAATAGGTAGAAAAAGGTTTCCGCTTTCATGACGGGGAAGACTATCAATTTTATGGTGTGTCAAGCGACCTTACAACACAGTTTTCATTACGAGTCTGACCACGTGAGATTGGGAGCTCAAACATTGGGGGGTGCCTAAAATCAGAGCGTCGCAGCGAGTCTAGATTCTCTCTGATTTATGTCCCTTCCGTTTTTAGAGTTAAAGTTCGCTTGAAACTCCAGGAGACATCCGGGATCTTAGTCTCCGGGCGACCTTCGTCAAGTGGGTTCTTTTAAAGCCAATGAAACACCGGAGCAAACGGGGCAGCCAGCGTTTCTCGTTTTCTGCATTTCTCCTCGCGATGGGTTTCACCTTTGCCGTTCTCGAATCCTTCTTTTGTTGCCTGTTTTGCCTAAGAAGTGTCGTTGACTCTCCTCACAGCCGCCGCCACCGTAGATTCTGGACTCAGAAAAAAGGAAAAGAATGGATGGGTTCCTTCGTTATCTATGTCGAACACTCTCTTCTCGTACTCATCCGACGGAAAGCGCGGAGAGCATTGCTCGATTCAATGCACAAAAACTCCTCAGGATGACCTCAAGGTAGGGAAGGGAGCTCGTGATGGCATCCACAGCAGCTCGGGGTACACCTCTGAGGAGTGGTATCACCACATACCACCCGTGTATACACCCATAGGGTATGCAGGGTACTCTGTAGGTAGTATGTATTCATACGTACCACGTAGATACTACGTGTGGTACTGCGTGTGAACTACCTGTGACACTACCTGTGGCACTACCTGTGGTACTACCTGTGGCACTACCTGTGGCACTACCTGTGGCACTACCTGTGGTACTACCTGTGGTACTACCTGTGGTACTACCTGTGGTACTACCTGTGGTACTACCTGTGGTACTACCTGTGGTACTACCTGTGGTACTACCTGTGGTACTACCTGTGGTACTACCTGTGGTACTACCTGTGGTACTACCTGTGGTACTACCTGTGGTACTACCTGTGGTACTACCTGTGGTACTACCTGTGGTACTACCTGTGGTACTACCTGTGGTACTACCTGTGGTACTACCTGTGGTACTACCTGTGGTACTACCTGTGGTACTACCTGTGGTACTACCTGTGGTACTACCTGTGGTACTACCTGTGGTACTACCTGTGGTACTACCTGTGGTACTACCTGTGGTACTACCTGTGGTACTACCTGTGGTACTACCTGTGGTACTACGTAGATACCATGTATCGGAAGATGCTCGGAATGAGTTATCTACCCCGAGTGTGGGGGGGTGGGTACTCATCTCCTGATGCTTCAAGTTCGTACGCGCAGAGCGATACCAAGAACCGTATCTCGCTATGCCCTGGGGCTGCTAAGGCGTGACAACCCCCGCCCCTGTCCTAGGGAGCCAGCCTGGTCACCTGCCGGTGGGGCCACACCCTCTGACTTGTTTTATGTGTTCTCTCTCGGAAGGTCAGCGCGGTAGACAAGAACACATAGGTGGGTGGGGAGAGGCCCTGGGACTGCTTAGGCGCGACAACCCCCGCCCCTGTCCCAAGGATCCACCTCGCGTCTAGCCTGACCCACCTGACAGTGGTCACACCCTCTGACTTGTTTTGATGTGTTCTCTCTCTCTCTTTCTCTCTCGACATACGTAGCCTCCTAAGGCTCGCCCCGGGGCAACGAGGGGTGGAGGGGAAGGGAGTGGTGAGAAACTGCTGCGAACACCATGGAAACCCGGTATCGCGGAGACTACTTGAGGGCGGAGACGACCGCGGATGGCATCCTGCTGCTGACGTTCGAGGGGGAGGGTCTGGAGCCGTGGGGGACGAAGCGCGAGGAGCACCGGCTGACCGGCGACTGCATCCGCGAGGTCAACGACGCGCTCGACTACGCGGACGAAGACGCGTCGGTGCGCGCCGTGGCGCTGACGGGCGGCGGCGGGAAGTACTGGTCGAACGGCTTCGACCTGACGTGGATGCAGGCCAGCGGCAGCGCCGCCTTCGACGTGCAGCAGGAGTTCGAGAAGCTCCTGGCCCGGATCCTCGTGTTCCCGGTGCCGACGCTCGCGGTCCTCAACGGCCACGCTACGGCGGCGGGGAGCATGCTGGCGCTCGCGTTCGACTACCGCATCATGCGGAGGGACAGGGGTTACTTCTTCATGCCGGCGGGGGACTACGGCCTCGTGCCCACCCCGGGCATGACGGAGTTGATGCGGGCGAAGACGCCGTCGATCATGCACACGGACCTCATCGTGTACGCCGTGCGGTACACAGCCGCCGACTTGCTCGCGAACGCGGTCATCAGCTCTTCCCACGACCTCGCTGGCATGGCCGACGCCGGCTTCGCCTTCCTGCGCGAGCTGCTGGGCCGGAGGCCGCCATACCCCAACTACCGGCGCACGCTCAAGATGATCAAGGTCAACACGTTCTACACTGCGCACCACCTGCTCTCCGCCACGGGGCCGAACATGGGGTTCAACGGCGGCCGCAGCAGCAAACTCTGATGCGATGCTCCAGCGTCACCCGCGGGGCCGTCCTCAGGAGGTGCCACAGGATGTGGGTGAGTACTCATCCCATCTCGTGGACATCCCGCGGTCATCCTCGAGGTTGGTATCTACGTATCTACACACAGATACGTGTATGGTGGGGCATACGTCTTTATACTACCTCTATACACATAGAGATGCATACAACATACGTGGTGTGCGTGAAAGCTCCCGGGTACGGGGTTCAACAGTGGTTGCAGCGGCAGCGTGCGGGTGCTACGCACATTGTGGATGCAGCGGCCCGTGCAGAGGAGAGAACTACGGCGGAGAAACACCGTCCAACGAATCTCAATTAACGAGAATACCTGAAGGGAAGGACAGGGGGGGGGGGCGCAGGTAGGTTGGAGTCCTCCCTCGCTCTTTCTCTCTCGCTCATTTCTTTTCCGCGCAACGCCTTTTTACCAGGCTTCTCGTCTTCTCGTGTAATGCGACCGCGAATGATCAACTGTACCGCCCCAGTGCCCAAACGCTGAACTAGGACGACCCCCCACGAGGGGTGTGAAAGTGTCCGGACAGTATGTCACACTGTGTGTGTGTGTGTGTGTGTGTGTGTGTGTGTGTGTGTGTGTGTGTGTGTGTGTGTGTGTGTGTGTGTGTGTGTGTGTGTGTGTGTGTGTGTGTGTGTGTGTGTGTGTGTGTGTGTGTGTGTGTGTGTGTGTGTGTGTGTGTGTGTGTGTGTGTGTGTGTGTGTGTGTGTGTGTGTGTGTGTGTGTGTGTGTGTGTGTGTGTGTGTGTGTGTGTGTGTGTGTGTGTGTGTGTGTGTGTGTGTGTGTGTGGGATCCTTACTCCGTTCTATGGACTTGTCGACGTCTCTGGAGGTCTCAGCTCCACTGGCCACGACACTGGCCGGTTGCTTCGCGCTGGCGTTCTCCAGCGGGTGCACGTCCTCGCAGCAACTGCGGGATGCAGGGCAACAAAAGGAAACGGAAACAGGCAAGCTAGAAAGGGCCGAAAATGGCACAAGAAGAGAGAGGGAGGGGAACCCAACCAGGGAGAGAGAGGGAGGGGAACCCAACCAAAGGGGGGCCAACACCCAGCCTGCGACGTGTGTTGGATTGTGATCCCTCCCGTCCAACCTCGTAACGAGTGGATGTGGGATGCATTGCCTATCCACAGAACGTAGTGGATCCCACTAGACGCGCCTTCGGCGCTCAAGCAAGCTTGCTAGTATGTGTGTGTGTGTGTGTGTGTGTGTGTGTGTGTGTGTGTGTGTGTGTGTGTGTGTGTGTGTGTGTGTGTGTGTGTGTGTGTGTGTGTGTGTGTGTGTGTGTGTGTGTGTGTGTGTGTGTGTGTGTGTGTGTGTGTGTCTGAGTTACGGACCCGCTTTACCGTGGTGCCTCCGTTCACTGAAGTAAGAACCACGCGTGTGTGGGTGCCCGTGATTGGCGAATAAAACCTTTTCCGAGGTAGCATGTACTACCCAACCAACGGAGATCACCGCAAACTTCCTTAACTGCCCCGATGTTCCCAGAAATCAGAACCAACTACAACGACCTCCCCCTCCTTCTCCCCACCCGCTCAAAAGGCAGACGGGAACAGTGCGGCGTTGACATCCATTCCCAGCACGTTCTTCATCATTCCTTTCCAGCCGCTGGTGGGTTCGTCCTTCGACAGAGCATTCTCAGCCTTTCGCTACGTGACTCCGGAAGGATCACTTGGCGCTTTGTGATATGTTACTCGTGAGTCGTTGCAGTTGCTGCTAGTGACAATTCGTAATCAGGTTGGCAATCGGAATCGGTTGCTCGTTTCCGCCATGCGGCGTGCCGCGAAGCTGCGAGAAGCTGCAGTCGTAAAGAGCCCTGTGGTGACGGGGGGACACTCCACACTAGATGCGTGTTCCAATTACACCGGGGTAGGTACACATGCTTTCTATCCTCGTACAGGGGTCATCCCTTCGCTTCACAAGCAAACGTCTAGCCGCCCACTGACCCCTCGCCCTGTCGGGCCGGCTGAAGGCAAACCTCCACTGGGAACAGCCGCAGCAACTGTAGCTGAAACGAAGTCGTTCGCGCGCTCGGTTTCGTGTCTCTTCCGCGCATTCCGTTTTGATGCAAATTCAGCGGTTTAACCAGAACACATGTGGGTTGAATCGCACAAACAAAAACTCGGAGCAAAGCTGCCCTTGGGCTTCAATTTTTACGTGCTTTACCCGCACACACTCAAGAGGTCGGCAACCTTGAGTTTTCAAGGAGTTAGGTCCCTCCTGCCGCTGGGTGGGTGTTCAACAGATGGGTGTGGCGGAGCAATCGTGTGGCGACTATGTACGATCGGTAGCTCATTCACCTGTTTATAGAGGCAATCCCAGCTCTGCCGCTGCTTCGCTCCGGCAAGAACCTGCGGGGAGAGAAAGAAAAACCACTGATTCGGATGGGTTGGCCTCGGGCTTGTCAGACTCCGCGGGTGGACGTGAAACGCGCACCGGAGACAAACAGCTACTTTCTCGCCTGGGTAGATCCGGTTGGACCTCTTCAGGGGCAGGCCCGGTGGCCACTTGCAACCTGGCAAGGGGGGAGGGATTGCTCAGGGGGGCCGCCCCCTTGAAGAACATCAGTTCCGGAAAGCGACAGGGGCCCGAAAATGCATCAAACCGGGAAGAAAAGATCGAGCTCCTTCGTTTGGCAACTTCGTTCCCTGCCGGGGGCTGTGCACGAAAGAGCTTAGCTGACCTTAAACTCTCGATCACTCCAGTAAAAATATGACAGGTTGGGGAGGCAGGGTATACATACTTTCAGCGAGGGTGGGGGGTTTCGTCGATGCCTGTGGCCCCCTCGTGGGGCGCCGGTGCGGTGCTCGCGATCGAAGCAGAGGACGTGTACCTGGATGGGGCGGGCATCACCAACGCGCGGCTCGGCGACGTGCTCGGGCGCCTGGCCTCCGGCCGGGTCGCGAAGGTCAACCTCGACAACAACCGGATAACAGAGCTCGGCGTGCGGCGGCTGGTGGACGCCCTGCTGCCGCCGTCCGTCGCCGCGGCGTATCCGGGCCACGAGGCCCCCACCGCCTCCACCGCACCAGACCCTGTCCGCAGGGCGCGTGACACAGCGCGCATCGTGTCCGACTACATCCGCGGCGAACAGCTCAACAACCTCGGGCTCGCAGCGGCGACGCTCGACCGCCTGCTCGCGTGTCCGACCGCCGAAGGGTTCCAAAAGGAGGTCGAAGGCCTGGCCAGGCGCGTGCAACAAACCCTCCCCGTCGACCGCGGGACGACCGTGACTGGTACCTCCTTTCCCTACTTTGGGAGCCGTACACTCCCCTTTTTACCCCCTTTTTTACCTCTTTCTATTTTGCATCCCTTTCCTAGACAACATCTTCCTCGAAGAAGACTTGATGCTAGCGTCAACCATGCATGAGAGGCAGTGCTCTGCCTAAACATTAAACTAAGATTTTCCCCACTTTGGGATTTGGGAGCCGTGCACTCTCTTTTTTACCGTTGTCTATTTGCCTTTTCTAAGGCAACGTCTTCCTCGAAGAAGACTTTGATGCTAGCAACCATGGATGGAGGCTTAATGTCAGCTAATTTCGTGCAAGCGTCGGCAGGAGCGAAGTCCATCAAACAGTATCGTTCAAGTGTGCTCTTGTAGCACGGGTGGACCTGGCCTGTGGCGAGCTACGAACAGCCGCCTAACAAACCAGACACACACCGCTGTCCTGTCTGCAGACGCACACGTTCCGCGCTGATGATGGTCCGCCTTATGTGTCCGTGGCTTAAAGGACAGAAACACAGTGCAGACGGGACCAGTGCGGTATTAAGCACACATCCATTCCATTGCAATCCCCCTCCTTTGGGAGCAGTACTCCCTTTTCTACTGCGTTGCTTTTCCAAAGAGCATCTTCTCCGAAGAAAACTTCGGCTCAGCTAGCATACAAGAACTAACGTTTTTAACAAGGGGTTATTATCACCCGAGAAGAAGCAGCTGCGTGCACTGAAAACCACGGGTCCACAACTCACAGGGCACAAGTCGCGCTACCAGCCGCCGGTCGCTTGGTTCCCGGATGCCGGGTGGCGGGAAGGGGTTATCAGCAAGATCCAGTACGCGGGGACCCGTGCTGACGCGGAGGGAGTGTACGAGACGGTGAAGGAGGCGCTCGACGGCGAGAAGCGGCGGGCGCTGGCCCGGGCCGCGGTGCCCCTGTCGGCGGGCGCCGACGAGGGCATCGTCGCGAATGTGCAGGCCGCGGCGCTGCGGCTGCTGCTCAAGCAGGGATACACGTTCGACTACGTTCTGTACTGCCTCTGCTTCTACCACCAGACGCACGGCGTCGCCGAAAGCCTCGCGCGCGTACTCCAGCAGGAGGCCGCGCAGCGCGAAGCGGCGGGAGCCCTCGGCTCGCCGCTCGAAGAACGGCTCAAAATAGCGCTCGTCTCCCGCCTCCGACAAGTCGTCACTGGCTCCGACCCGACTCCCGACGCCGATCCACCCGCCAGCGCCGTGGAGGACCTCCGATTAGCCGGCAACCACATGGGCGACGCGGGTGCTTTGCACGTCGTGCGGCTGCTCCGATTCAGCGAGACGCTGGTGAAGCTGCACCTCAGCCGTTGCTCGCTGTCCGATGCGTCCGGGCTGGTGATCGCAGACGTGCTGAAGGGGGGGAACGACACGCTGCGGGAGTTGGACGTCGCCGGCAATTCCTTCACGGACGGGGTTGGGGTCGCGTTCGTCGAGGTGTTCGCCGAAAACCGTGCGATCACGGCCCTGCGGACGGAGGGCAACCTCATCGCGCCGGAGTACGAAGCGCTCATCGACAAGTGCGCGGAGGCCAACCGCGCCGGAGGGAGTTCGCCGGGCGACACGCCGGAGAGGAGGCTGGCGCGCGTGGTGCGGAGCGCCACGGCGGCGGGGAGGGGAGCGGGGGCGTCGCCGGGGCCGTGGGGAGGGGGCGGCGGCGCGGCGCCGCCGCCGGTGTTCCTGCTGCGGCTGGAGGACGCGCTGCTGCGGGTGAGGGGGGCGCTGCACCGGCGCGAGTGGGAGGCGGCCGCGGAGGTCGTCGAAGGGCTGCTGCACGACGCCGCCGTGTGTCCGACGGGTGCGCACAGGGCCCGCCTGCTTGCCGCGCGCGCCGCGAAGCGGCGCACGGCGACGAGCGACAAGCTGCAGCAGCAGCAGCAGGAAGTCAGCCGCTACCAGTACCACCACCACTACCAGCAGGTGTACGAGGAGGAGGGGGAGCACCACCACGACCACCACCTGAAATACTCGGAGGGGGGCGAGCAGCGCCGGCGGCGCCGCCGGAAAGACACCCGCCGGGCCCACTCGGAGGAGGAGGCGGATCTCCGCCAGGACCCCCACGACGGCTGCCGCCGCCAGAAATACTGGGAGGAGGAGGCGGAGGAGGGGGAGCGCCGCCGCCGCCGCGTGAAACACTCCCGCCGCCGGATCCACTCGGAGGAGGATGCGGAGGAAGGAGAAGAACGGGAAGATTTGGCGCAACCCCGCGCCGCTGCGCTCACGCCGTCGGCGCCTTCGCCGGCGGGCGTCTCCGCGGGGGAAGGCCGGCGGGCCGGGATCCAAGCGCTGCTCCGCGCGGCGGGAGCTGGCGGCGGCGGCTGCCGGAAGAGGAGGAGGGGCGGCACGAAGCCGCGGGGTTGCGTGGCGGGGGAAGACACGCCGCCGCTGCCGAAGCGGGCGACGTGGTCGAAGGGCCCGGTGTGGTACACCCTGCGGCCGCTGACCGGGTCCGAAAAGCTCCGCATGGCAACCTCCGCGAAGGTCGCCGGCGTCGACCGGACGGACGACGGGCGGGTATACAAGCGGTACCGCCCGACGACGCCTTCCCTCCGCCTCGAGCTCGCCGCCGCGCCCGCCGCCGGGCGCGGGTCGGTCGTTCTCAGGGCGTACGACGTCTGCTCCGTGCGGATCCTCGCGCTGTGCCGGGAGGACCCGAGCGAGGGTGCTCGGGGTGTTGAGGCGAAGGGGAAAGAAGGGGGTTCCGACGATTCCGACGGTTCGTCGTCGGCGGGGGGCGCCGTTGCTGCGCTGGCCGCCCGCAAGGTTTGGCTGGAAGCCACGCCAACCGACGCGTGGATTGCCGACCACGGGGGTGGCGACGACACGGCGGCGTTCGAGCTGACCGGCGTCGCGCTCGAGTACCCGGCCGACAAAATCCCCGGCGGCCGGGCGCCCGAAGCGGCGTCCGCCGCGGCCGTCGCGCGGCTGGTGCGCGACCTCGCCCTCGCGCACGGCGTCGGCTTCGCCGACGAGTGCGGGGCCTGCCTGCCTGCAGCCGCGTGCCGGCGCGCCGCCGAGGCCCACAGGCACGCCCGGTGCGTGGGCGGCGTGTGGTCGGTCGGCGACTCAGTGGTGGCGCGGGTGGGGCGGAGGGTTGACGCGACGCCGTCGGACGCGGCGGTGCTCGAAGCCGTGCTGCGGGCGGCACCCGCTGGAAACCGGCGGCAGGGAGAGAAGAAGAAGGGACACGCCGCCTGCGCGACCGCACGCGGCCCGCCGGTGATGCAGCGCGGCGCGCACGGCGGCGAAACCCGCGCGCGCCACGAGGCGGCGACCGCAAGCGAAACGCGGCGGGAATCGGCGGAGAGGTGCGTCCCGGCGTGGGGGGACGCGGTGCCGCTGATCGGCGGCGGCGTGAGCCTCGTGCCACGCGAGGATCGCTCGCCGTCTCCGACCAATGAAGACCTCCCCGGGGCCCGCGGGGGCAGACTGCCTGCCGCCGACGAAGGCGACGCGTGCGTGCCGGCGTACGACGAGCCGCCGTTCGACGCATCGCCGGACCCCGCCCTGTTCACGCCGCCCACGCGCGACGACCCGCTTGCGTTCTCGTTCGCGTCGAACGGGCAGAACGTCCGGTTTTACGTCTCGGACGCGGCGGCGGCGGCGGGAGGGGGCCCCCCGGCGCTGCTGTACGCGGTGGACGGCGCGCAGCGGCCGGCGGTGACGCGGGTCGCGTCGAACGGGCTCGACGTGGTCGAGCTGCACAAGCGGCGGTCGGTGCTCGCGGCGCCGGACGAGAAGTGCTGCGCGAAGCTGCGGGTGCCGCTCGCGGTGCTGCCGGCGGTGCTCGGGCACCTGCGCCGCCTCGCGGCCGCGGCCGACGTGCCGCACAGCATCCCGCCGGTCATCCGGTGCTACGCCGACTTAGCCGCGGCCGACGCCGCGGCCGCACGCCGGATTGCAGCCTCCGAAGACCGGCTGCTCTCCGCGCACGCCGCCGCACAGCGCGCCGCTCTGCCGGAGCACACGGTGGCGCGGCTGCAGGGGCTCGCCGACAGCGCCACCGGCGGCGGGCCGGAGCCGCGCTGCGGCGGCGGCGGAAAAGCGGGCGGCGCGCTCGAAAGGTTCCGCGGCTGCGAAGACAACGACGACGACGACGGCGCCGACGCCTTCGACTCCGGCGGGGTTTCCGCGGGGAATCCGGTGCCGACGGTCGCGGTGCCGACAGCGCACGGGCGGGGCGCGTTCTCCTTCCTGACCCGGGTGCTGCTGCACGCGTTCAGCGAGGTGCTGTCCCTGGGGGCCGACTACCACACGCAGAACCCGTCGGTCCTGACGGTGACGGAAGCGGCCGTGTACCTGTACGGCCTCGGCACCGGGAACCCAACCTTTTGCGCCCCGATCGCGGCGCTCAGCCACCTGGCCGCCTCACAGTCCCGTGACCCCCCCCAGATCCACCTGGCCATCGTCACCCGGAAGCCGGCGGGCGATTCCGACGCGTTCGTGTCCCACGGGTCTCCCGAGGTCATCAAGACCGTCATCACTGCTCTGCGCGCCGTCTACCACCACCAAAACGGCGCCCGTTTGGAGCTCCGGCAGTTGGACACCGCCCAAGACCTCCGGACGCAGGTTACACTGCCGGATCCGTCTCAGTTTCGTCTTCAATACATACAGCCTACCGTTCTGGATGAAGTGTAGATGGTTTCCGTCCAATACGGTACCTCCGCTGCCCGAAACAGTCTCCAGCCAGGCCAAAATCCGCAACAGAAGTTTGGGTGTTGCAGCGAACAACCAGCAACGGTCGAAAGCATTGCATTGCCCCTGCTGTCCTGTCGGCGCACGTGGATTCAAGAAATGCAACAGAAGACACGAATCATCAAAGAAATTTGAAAACTACCCCCCTGTGCTCTGCCGATTTTGCCTCGCAGATTACCTCAAGTCAGTGCCCTGTCCCGCGACGGATTTGCTAGCATGGGTGTTTACTGGATGTGGCGAGCTTCGAACAGTCGCCTGACCAACCAGACTCACATCGCAGTCCTGTCTGCAGACGGCTCAAGCATTGCCAAACACGGGAGTGAAATCATCAACGGAAAGGCTTCGCTTGTTTCCAGAGCCCTCGCGTACCTGCCGCCTCAAGACGTCGCCGCCTGCCTGTTTTCGTGGTAGCGGGGGTAATTGCGCGACTGCACTCTTGTGTGCTTGCGACGAGCAAAAACAAGCAACCAACCAAACCTCTTTTTTTGCACGAGCCTCGACTCCGTATTCGGAGCAATGTTCCAAAACAACAACCAAAGACGCGGCGCGACCCCGATATCGGGGGGAGTTCCCCCTTGTCATCCCGCGCATCGCGCGCGCAATTTTCGAGCAGCCCATTTGCTACACAGGAGCGATTTTAAAGAATGAATGCCTACACCCTCCGATCCGCAGTTTAAAGCGGCAAAACATAAAGTAACCGTCGAGACGCCTTCTGGATTCCGTTCTCTTACTCTTGATCGGGTGCGCCTGCGGACAGTCTGTTGTGCACGCAAGGCTCTTGGATGCCTTGGTAGTTACCGCCTGCTGGCACCAGACATACGCGTCGCAAACACGGACGAAGAGGTAGGTAGCTATCTGACCCATCAGTCAATTTCGACCCTAAAGTTGAGGCAGGCTTCACTTGAGGGAAGTGCTAGGATTCTGCAGCTTCCACTACTACGAAGGGGCCAGCGTACGAAGGGGCTCACATGTAAACGTCCCCGACTGCACTACTGACGCATGGAACGAGTTTTGACAGCCCCCCGAAGAAGTATTTTGAACTTTCCTTGCGACGGGGCTCGACAGCTTTTTTTTGGTATTCGAATGAGGAATACATAGCAAAGGGAGCGAATCGTCCCCTGCCTGCCGATATCTCACACGGTACAGGCTTTCATTGGCGGTACCAGTTCGCGCTGCAAAAAAGTAAAATACGACCAGGAGCTCTTGCACAAAACAACTTTCGAACCAAACATGTCTGTCGCGAAGAGACACGAGACCGGTATTGCGTCCGCAGCCGCGGCAGCAGACCTTGAGAAGGACGGATGGACCACGAAGTACGACTCGAAGGACAGCGTCTGCGACAAGTCGGGCGGAAAGGTGCACGAGGAGACACTTGACGCCACGCGGGTAGTCGGCGATGGCAAAGCGAAGGAGACCCTTGAAGCTAAATCCAAGAAGGTCACCGGCGACAACTACCGGTCGGAGGTGGTCACGCAGTCGTACCACTACACAAGCAACGCGTAGATCCAATACAAGTTGAACGCGCTGGACATACAGTGCTTCCTAACGAGCAATGCCAACCGAACGTATTTTGAACCAACGTAACTTGCAGCGCATCAGGAGCCCAAGGCTGATGCTCTGCGTAAAAGATCTGGCGAGATCTGGGTGGGCTGCATCTCTTTAGGGCACCAACACTTCGCGACCGAGAGATGAACAGTCGGGATTACTGGAGTGTAGAAGAGAGAGAGAGAGAGAGCAAAGCAAGACCTGCCTCCTGCGCCTGCTGTCTCCGCCTGCTCCAGCTGCTTGACCAATACTATTACTACTTAAACACACGTACCTTCTTTGTAGAAGTTCCTTGAAACGTTCATTTCCTTGTTGCTTCGCTATTGTAGGAGAACCACCGAGAACTCGCACGATCGAAGTAAGCACGAAGGGAATTCGACCTTTGTGCGCCACCCTTTTTTGAGACGTTTCCACCCTCTTCCCTCTCTCTCCCGCGTCAATTTCACTGGGGCTGCTCCCATCTCCGTTTTCTTGACGTCCTTCCTCCTGCTTTCTTCAGCTGTCCTACTGCTTGCGAACGAATTCCCTCAAGGGAATTCCCGCATTCGCACGAATTCTTCTGAATCGCACACCCTACTATTTCCTTTCACTCTTTCTGGCACGGAAGAACTGCGCTCTGTGCGGGAATCAACGGCAAATGACAAGGATGCCGGAACCAGTACCGTTAACCGCAATAGGTCTCCTAGGCTAAAAGCCTCTGGCCGACAGAACAATGTAGGTAAGGGAAGTCGGCAAAACTAGATCCGTAACTTCGGGAAAAGGATTGCCTCTGAGGACACATGCGGGATTGTCAGTGCGGGTCAGGTCTGGGCTCAGATTGAAGGTGCTGTGAGTGGCGCTCTCGATGTGGAACGTCACCCAAACCCGAATTCCGCCTGGTTTTCCACTTTTTTTGACGATTGTGGCGTCTGTCAGTGTCAGCAGCGTTCACGTTCTTGCTCTGTAGCAGTGTACGGTCTCCTGCACTGGCACGGGCTGCAGTAGGGGAAGGCTCTTGCAACTGCAGGCTACAGTAGCGAGTCCAACAGTGTGGAGGCTGGCCCCGGGGCTTCGGGGCTGAGCTGGCCTAAGAATGGTTGTTCTTCGGGTGCGCACTTTGGAAACAACCAAGGAAATCGGCCGCCCCTGTCAGTCAGTCGTGCGGTCTGGGGGCTGGCCGGTGCCGGGGCTCTTTTTTTCTCCGGGGCTGAGAATGGGCTACTACCACAGGGGGGGCACTTTCTACTGTTTCAACGTTTCAACAGTAGATCCATTCCCAGTGCCGCCGCGGGGCTCTCCGCGCGAGGTTGAGCCCCGGCACCGGCCTGTGTGGGACTTCCAAACTTGGACCAAAACCAATACAAAAATCGATCCTCTTACCTCGTGTAACCACCACTCTTACGACACTCAGAGCACAAAGAATATCTTCCCTAAACGACAAAGGTCACCCGGAGACTTTAAAAACCCGGAGTTTCAAGCGAACTTTCACTCTAAAAACACGTATCCTTAGCTTTGTGTACGGGCAGGACAGTAAGACAGCCGGACCGTGGCTGCACCTGGAGTCTTTCACCAAGAGTAGCTTTTTGCCCGACATTCTGCATCAGCATCAGTTCGGTCTTGAGTCAGAGTCTGACGCTTCTCGGCGAGCATCGCGGTAGCCGGGTGAGTGACTGAGCCTCTTGTCGACTGTGACGCATGCCGTGTTGGCTCCACGGCCTGCTGATACTGGTGGCTGTTGAAAGCCTGTATCACAGGCTGCAGTCCGATGAGCATTGCGCTGCGCAAGGAGTCGCAGTACTGAGCCGTGCTTGCATTTCAAGTTCACTGCTGAGCCGCACTCACAGTGGGCGGCACTCCCAGCAGAGATGCATCATCCGGCTACGAACCGGTACGTCCCAGACCCGGCCCCGGACTGCCCACTGTAGCTTGCGACCGAAGTTGCAAATCACCTACCACCACGAAGCTTTGTCGAAGGCCGTTAGGCAAAAGAAAACAGTTGAACGACGAAACGGAGTCATCACGGTTTCCCAAGAAGTCTACAGTGGGCGTGCACCCTACGACCCGGCCCTACTGTTCCCGGGCACCGGCCAGCACCGGTGCCAGCCCCCACACTGTTCTGTACAGTCACCCGCAGCGCAGTCAGGGCAGTGCAAGTCGCACGGCTCAACGTGTGCTGCGTTGCGGGCTAAAGTTTCGTGACACGTCTCGTATTGTTTCCTTGTTCATGATTTGGATGAGCTCTCTCGGTTTGTGAAAACCGGGATGATGAGAGTGTGGCTGCCGGCAGCAGTGCCGCGGAACAAGCACAGCGGAGTGACAGCCACGCGTTCGTAGCGCGGTGGCGGCGACGTCTGCAGAGTCTGGGGGAGCGGTAAGGATCGGCAAGGCCTCCGGGTTCAGTCGGCGTTTCCGCCAGATCCCGGAAGCCTACGGACTGAGGAGTCCATCGATGGAGGAACGTGGGGCAGTCTTTGATAAGGGTCTCCACTATCTTCCAAAGGGCAGGTGTGCGTTCTTCTTGTGGCGAATCCCCAGGAGGCCCCGAGGGGCTTTTGGGGGGCCCCGTCCGACGGGGAGTGACTGGTCTACAACGGTGGCTTCTGCAGCATCTGCCCAAGTGTTGGTAAGTGGTGGTACCGGCCATATATCTGACCCAGCCCGGGGCTCTGGAGTGCAATGAGAGCTCCAGCCCGAGGCTCCGGGCCCACACTGTCTCGAGTGCTCTTCGCTCTGCGGTTGGGGTCCTGAATGGCTTCGCTTCATGGAACCGTCGTGACTTTGGCGCCCCAGGCTTCCCTGCTGCATCACCCTCGCCGCCTGCGTGGTTGCAGCCTCACCGACCCTCACTGAGGCTCGGTAGGCTGCAGCGGGCCCGGCAGTGAGGCCTCAGTGCACAGGGCAAAGCAGGTGCCAGGAAACACGCCAAAATATGCCCAGAAAACTTCGAAACTGAAGAAATTGGGGCAAAAGGTATCCTGAATGGACTGGAAACCCCCCAAAAAAAAGAGCTACAAAAGGCTACAAAAAGCTACGCTGCAGCTAGCTTCTTGTAGCTAAACCTCACACTGCCAGGAGGGTCCGGTTTTCCAGAATTCTGGAATCGCTCCGGATTGGTGTTCTGCGCGAGGTTTTCAGAAATTTTTTTACGCCCATTTTTTGAGACTCGAGGTCCTGTGAACATGCAATGTGAATAGCCTCTATTCGAGCCAACCCGGCTTTCCTTGGTGCAAAAAGTGTAGAAAGCGCTCAGCTAGCTTTTTTTTTTTTCCTTCCAAAAGGTATGCGGGTGGCACCGGGCGTCGGCCTTCAGGCCGGTGGGCCCGGGTTTGGACCCCGCCCATGACACTTTTCCGGTCGATGCTTGTTTTCGAGGTTTGTTGCGTTTCCGGGTCCAATGTGCCCGAAATTTGCGTTTTTTGCGGAGTTTCTCAGTATCTCGCGGTATTTGGGTCACCACGGGAAACGGAGTCGGGGGGGGTCCGGGGGGGTCTCCCCCCGGGTACTGGCGCCGAACTTGCCGTCACAGGCTAAACTTGCTACCACACGCCGAACTCAGCATCACCAGAACCCGAACTTTGCTTCGCCCGAACTTTGGTTCACCAGAAATTTGCATCAGCCAAACTTAGCTGCGCCCGAACTTTACTGTTTTTCCCGCTCTTGTTTTTTCCCGAACTTTAACAGCTGCCTCCAGTCTCCCCCGCGCCGGCCTTTTCGCCGAGCGCACGTTTGAGGGTTGTCCCAACTTTTTTGGATCACAACTGACGTTTGAGAGTAACAGCCGCAGCTCTGCCTTCGCCCCCGCTTTCGAAATTCCACATCACAGCTGATCAGCAAAACGTATGCAAACTTGTACCCGACACGCAACCCAAGGAACGCCGTCAGAGGAACTCTGCTCTGGAAACACCTCAAACACCTCAACTGACCGCCCCTAGGTATCAACAATAACAGAAGAAAAAAAAGACGAACGAGCAAGCAACCACTGCGGGATCTGGCTGCAGAAAAGATAATGGCGTACCTCATCCCTCTGCTCCTGGCATTCGTGCCGGGAGTGCCAGCACTTCTGTCGGTTCGAATTACAACAGGTAACGAGGGATTTCACAACAGCCCTGATGACTTCATGGTTTACGTCCACACCTACAACCAAAAAGCCGAAGTTGGACTCGTTTCAAAACCTAATTCATCCGGCATATACACGGTGGAGTCAACCACGTTTGTCGAACTCGAGGAGATTACGTACGTAGAGCTGGCCTCGTTGAAACCAGACGGCGCGGGCGGCCAAGGTTGGTGGGTTGCTGCTGTGGATGTGCTTTTAGAAGGTGTGTGGAAGAGGTACACATCGCCTGCTGCATTGACTAATGGCTTGCATAACCCTACAGAAGTCAACAACCAGGGCCGACATGGTGAATGGTTTGATCTCGGGCCAAAGACACTGATCAACGTTATCACCACACGATGGAAAACAGACCAATCTATCTTCTCTGGCTCGACTAGCATTTACCTTGTGTTCTACCACTCGGAGACGGTTGTTCACTTTGCAGGCGCCATCCACGACACGCAGCCAAACGATGTGTCGATCGTGAACTCAACAGACTGCCCGTTCCCGATCGACGAACTGCGCATGGTGTCTGTGAAAGGACTGAAGGGACACCTCGATGATGGTTGGTGGTTGAAGAGTACTGAGATAATGAGCGGAAGCACATGGGTGACCATGTGGTCGCCGACGTGGCAAAGCTACGCGGGTGGAATGGTTGCTGAATACGATTCTGGACTCAAAGAACCTGTGTTCACAATGACGGACTCGGTTCTGCTTCGTGTCGTGACGGGGAGCGATGCAGGAGCAGGGAGTGCTGAATCGTTCTCTATTTTCTTCCACACGTACGATGGCGCGTCGGCTGTGGCTACGAAGGTTGCACCGGCAGTCGGAGAAGTAGCTGTCTTCGCAGTGGACTACCCGAGTGTTGACAAGATGTCGCACATCAACCTGAAGTATGAAGGTGCTGTGAACGACGATTGGCAGGTAGCTGCCGTGATGATGTACAGGAACAAGGAGTGGGTCCAGTTCTATGCGCCGGATGCACACATGACTGCGCAGGATTCAGCTTCGGTTACCAAGGAACACCGCGATATTGAATGGTTCGACCTCAGCGAGAGGCCGTCTGTCAACACGATTGCGACGAGGTGGACGACCGACAGAAGCTTGTGGTCAGGGTCTACTAACATTTACCTTGTGTTCTACCACTCGGAGACGGTCGTTCACTTTGCAGGCGCCATCCACGACACGCAGCCAAACGATGTGTCGATCGTGAACTCAACAAACTGCACGTTCCCGATCGACGAACTGCGCATGGTGTCTGTGAAAGCACTGAAGGGACACCTCGATGATGGTTGGTGGGTGAAGAGTACTGAGATACTGAACGGAAGCACATGGGTGACCATGTGGTCGCCGACGTGGCAAAGCTACGCGGGTGGAATGGTTGCTGAATACGATTCTGGACTCAAAGAACCTGTGTTCACAATGACGGACTCGGTTCTGCTTCGTGTCGTGACGGGGAGCGATGCAGGAGCAGGGAGTGCTGAATCGTTCTCTATTTTCTTCCACACGTACGATGGCGCGTCGGCTGTGGCTACGAAGGTTGCACCGGCAGTCGGAGAAGTAGCTGTCTTCGCAGTGGACTACCCGAGTGTTGACAAGATGTCGCACATCAACCTGAAGTATGAAGGTGCTGTGAACGACGATTGGCAGGTAGCTGCCGTGATGATGTACAGGAACAAGGAGTGGGTCCAGTTCTATGCGCCGGATGCACACATGACTGCGCAGGATTCAGCTTCGGTTACCAAGGAACACCGCGATATTGAATGGTTCGACCTCAGCGAGAGGCCGTCTGTCAACACGATTGCGACGAGGTGGACGACCGACAGAAGCTTGTGGTCAGGGTCTACTAACATTTACCTTGTGTTCTACCACTCGGAGACGGTCGTTCACTTTGCAGGCGCCATCCACGACACGCAGCCAAACGATGTGTCGATCGTGAACTCAACAAACTGCCCGTTCCCGATCGACGAACTGCGCATGGTGTCTGTGAAAGCACTGAAGGGACACCTCGATGATGGTTGGTGGTTGAAGAGTACTGAGATAATGAGCGGAAGCACGTGGGTGACCATGTGGTCGCCGACGTGGCAAAGCTACGCGGGTGGAATGGTTGCTGAATACGATTCTGGACTCAAAGAACCTGTGTTCACAATGACGGACTCGGTTCTGCTTCGTGTCGTGACGGGGAGCGATGCAGGAGCAGGGAGTGCTGAATCGTTCTCTATTTTCTTCCACACGTACGATGGCGCGTCGGCTGTGGCTACGAAGGTTGCACCGGCAGTCGGAGAAGTAGCTGTCTTCGCAGTGGACTACCCGAGTGTTGACAAGGTGTCGCACATCAACCTGAAGTATGAAGGTGCTGTGAACGACGATTGGCAGGTAGCTGCCGTGATGATGTACAGGAACAAGGAGTGGGTCCAGTTCTATGCGCCGGATGCACACATGACTGCGCAGGATTCAGCTTCGGTTACCAAGGAACACCGCGATATTGAATGGTTCGACCTCAGCGAGAGGCCGTCTGTCAACACGATTGCGACGAGGTGGACGACCGACAGAAGCTTGTGGTCAGGGTCTACTAACATTTACCTTGTGTTCTACCACTCGGAGACGGTCGTTCACTTTGCAGGCGCCATCCACGACACGCAGCCAAACGATGTGTCGATCGTGAACTCAACAAACTGCACGTTCCCGATCGACGAACTGCGCATGGTGTCTGTGAAAGCACTGAAGGGACACCTCGATGATGGTTGGTGGGTGAAGAGTACTGAGATACTGAACGGAAGCACATGGGTGACCATGTGGTCGCCGACGTGGCAAAGCTACGCGGGTGGAATGGTTGCTGAATACGATTCTGGACTCAAAGAACCTGTGTTCACAATGACGGACTCGGTTCTGCTTCGTGTCGTGACGGGGAGCGATGCAGGAGCAGGGAGTGCTGAATCGTTCTCTATTTTCTTCCACACGTACGATGGCGCGTCGGCTGTGGCTACGAAGGTTGCACCGGCAGTCGGAGAAGTAGCTGTCTTCGCAGTGGACTACCCGAGTGTTGACAAGGTGTCGCACATCAACCTGAAGTATGAAGGTGCTGTGAACGACGATTGGCAGGTAGCTGCCGTGATGATGTACAGGAACAAGGAGTGGGTCCAGTTCTATGCGCCGGATGCACACATGACTGCGCAGGATTCAGCTTCGGTTACCAAGGAACACCGCGATATTGAATGGTTCGACCTCAGCGAGAGGCCGTCTGTCAACACGATTGCGACGAGGTGGACGACCGACAGAAGCTTGTGGTCAGGGTCTACTAACATTTACCTTGTGTTCTACCACTCGGAGACGGTCGTTCACTTTGCAGGCGCCATCCACGACACGCAGCCAAACGATGTGTCGATCGTGAACTCAACAAACTGCACGTTCCCGATCGACGAACTGCGCATGGTGTCTGTGAAAGCACTGAAGGGACACCTCGATGATGGTTGGTGGGTGAAGAGTACTGAGATACTGAACGGAAGCACATGGGTGACCATGTGGTCGCCGACGTGGCAAAGCTACGCGGGTGGAATGGTTGCTGAATACGATTCTGGACTCAAAGAACCTGTGTTCACAATGACGGACTCGGTTCTGCTTCGTGTCGTGACGGGGAGCGATGCAGGAGCAGGGAGTGCTGAATCGTTCTCTATTTTCTTCCACACGTACGATGGCGCGTCGGCTGTGGCTACGAAGGTTGCACCGGCAGTCGGAGAAGTAGCTGTCTTCGCAGTGGACTACCCGAGTGTTGACAAGGTGTCGCACATCAACCTGAAGTATGAAGGTGCTGTGAACGACGATTGGCAGGTAGCTGCCGTGATGATGTACAGGAACAAGGAGTGGGTCCAGTTCTATGCGCCGGATGCACACATGACTGCGCAGGATTCAGCTTCGGTTACCAAGGAACACCGCGATATTGAATGGTTCGACCTCAGCGAGAGGCCGTCTGTCAACACGATTGCGACGAGGTGGACGACCGACAGAAGCTTGTGGTCAGGGTCTACTAACATTTACCTTGTGTTCTACCACTCGGAGACGGTCGTTCACTTTGCAGGCGCCATCCACGACACGCAGCCAAACGATGTGTCGATCGTGAACTCAACAAACTGCACGTTCCCGATCGACGAACTGCGCATGGTGTCTGTGAAAGCACTGAAGGGACACCTCGATGATGGTTGGTGGGTGAAGAGTACTGAGATACTGAACGGAAGCACATGGGTGACCATGTGGTCGCCGACGTGGCAAAGCTACGCGGGTGGAATGGTTGCTGAATACGATTCTGGACTCAAAGAACCTGTGTTCACAATGACGGACTCGGTTCTGCTTCGTGTCGTGACGGGGAGCGATGCAGGAGCAGGGAGTGCTGAATCGTTCTCTATTTTCTTCCACACGTACGATGGCGCGTCGGCTGTGGCTACGAAGGTTGCACCGGCAGTCGGAGAAGTAGCTGTCTTCGCAGTGGACTACCCGAGTGTTGACAAGGTGTCGCACATCAACCTGAAGTATGAAGGTGCTGTGAACGACGATTGGCAGGTAGCTGCCGTGATGATGTACAGGAACAAGGAGTGGGTCCAGTTCTATGCGCCGGATGCACACATGACTGCGCAGGATTCAGCTTCGGTTACCAAGGAACACCGCGATATTGAATGGTTCGACCTCAGCGAGAGGCCGTCTGTCAACACGATTGCGACGAGGTGGACGACCGACAGAAGCTTGTGGTCAGGGTCTACTAACATTTACCTTGTGTTCTACCACTCGGAGACGGTCGTTCACTTTGCAGGCGCCATCCACGACACGCAGCCAAACGATGTGTCGATCGTGAACTCAACAAACTGCACGTTCCCGATCGACGAACTGCGCATGGTGTCTGTGAAAGCACTGAAGGGACACCTCGATGATGGTTGGTGGGTGAAGAGTACTGAGATACTGAACGGAAGCACATGGGTGACCATGTGGTCGCCGACGTGGCAAAGCTACGCGGGTGGAATGGTTGCTGAATACGATTCTGGACTCAAAGAACCTGTGTTCACAATGACGGACTCGGTTCTGCTTCGTGTCGTGACGGGGAGCGATGCAGGAGCAGGGAGTGCTGAATCGTTCTCTATTTTCTTCCACACGTACGATGGCGCGTCGGCTGTGGCTACGAAGGTTGCACCGGCAGTCGGAGAAGTAGCTGTCTTCGCAGTGGACTACCCGAGTGTTGACAAGATGTCGCACATCAACCTGAAGTATGAAGGTGCTGTGAACGACGATTGGCAGGTAGCTGCCGTGATGATGTACAGGAACAAGGAGTGGGTCCAGTTCTATGCGCCGGATGCACACATGACTGCGCAGGATTCAGCTTCGGTTACCAAGGAACACCGCGATATTGAATGGTTCGACCTCAGCGAGAGGCCGTCTGTCAACACGATTGCGACGAGGTGGACGACCGACAGAAGCTTGTGGTCAGGGTCTACTAACATTTACCTTGTGTTCTACCACTCGGAGACGGTCGTTCACTTTGCAGGCGCCATCCACGACACGCAGCCAAACGATGTGTCGATCGTGAACTCAACAAACTGCACGTTCCCGATCGACGAACTGCGCATGGTGTCTGTGAAAGCACTGAAGGGACACCTCGATGATGGTTGGTGGGTGAAGAGTACTGAGATACTGAACGGAAGCACATGGGTGACCATGTGGTCGCCGACGTGGCAAAGCTACGCGGGTGGAATGGTTGCTGAATACGATTCTGGACTCAAAGAACCTGTGTTCACAATGACGGACTCGGTTCTGCTTCGTGTCGTGACGGGGAGCGATGCAGGAGCAGGGAGTGCTGAATCGTTCTCTATTTTCTTCCACACGTACGATGGCGCGTCGGCTGTGGCTACGAAGGTTGCACCGGCAGTCGGAGAAGTAGCTGTCTTCGCAGTGGACTACCCGAGTGTTGACAAGGTGTCGCACATCAACCTGAAGTATGAAGGTGCTGTGAACGACGATTGGCAGGTAGCTGCCGTGATGATGTACAGGAACAAGGAGTGGGTCCAGTTCTATGCGCCGGATGCACACATGACTGCGCAGGATTCAGCTTCGGTTACCAAGGAACACCGCGATATTGAATGGTTCGACCTCAGCGAGAGGCCGTCTGTCAACACGATTGCGACGAGGTGGACGACCGACAGAAGCTTGTGGTCAGGGTCTACTAACATTTACCTTGTGTTCTACCACTCGGAGACGGTCGTTCACTTTGCAGGCGCCATCCACGACACGCAGCCAAACGATGTGTCGATCGTGAACTCAACAAACTGCACGTTCCCGATCGACGAACTGCGCATGGTGTCTGTGAAAGCACTGAAGGGACACCTCGATGATGGTTGGTGGGTGAAGAGTACTGAGATACTGAACGGAAGCACGTGGGTGACCATGTGGTCGCCGACGTGGCAAAGCTACGCGGGTGGAATGGTTGCTGAATACGATTCTGGACTCAAAGAACCTGTGTTCACAATGACGGACTCGGTTCTGCTTCGTGTCGTGACGGGGAGCGATGCAGGAGCAGGGAGTGCTGAATCGTTCTCTATTTTCTTCCACACGTACGATGGCGCGTCGGCTGTGGCTACGAAGGTTGCACCGGCAGTCGGAGAAGTAGCTGTCTTCGCAGTGGACTACCCGAGTGTTGACAAGGTGTCGCACATCAACCTGAAGTATGAAGGTGCTGTGAACGACGATTGGCAGGTAGCTGCCGTGATGATGTACAGGAACAAGGAGTGGGTCCAGTTCTATGCGCCGGATGCACACATGACTGCGCAGGATTCAGCTTCGGTTACCAAGGAACACCGCGATATTGAATGGTTCGACCTCAGCGAGAGGCCGTCTGTCAACACGATTGCGACGAGGTGGACGACCGACAGAAGCTTGTGGTCAGGGTCTACTAACATTTACCTTGTGTTCTACCACTCGGAGACGGTCGTTCACTTTGCAGGCGCCATCCACGACACGCAGCCAAACGATGTGTCGATCGTGAACTCAACAAACTGCACGTTCCCGATCGACGAACTGCGCATGGTGTCTGTGAAAGCACTGAAGGGACACCTCGATGATGGTTGGTGGTTGAAGAGTACTGAGATAATGAGCGGAAGCACGTGGGTGACCATGTGGTCGCCGACGTGGCAAAGCTACGCGGGTGGAATGGTTGCTGAATACGATTCTGGACTCAAAGAACCTGTGTTCACAATGACGGACTCGGTTCTGCTTCGTGTCGTGACGGGGAGCGATGCAGGAGCAGGGAGTGCTGAATCGTTCTCTATTTTCTTCCACACGTACGATGGCGCGTCGGCTGTGGCTACGAAGGTTGCACCGGCAGTCGGAGAAGTAGCTGTCTTCGCAGTGGACTACCCGAGTGTTGACAAGGTGTCGCACATCAACCTGAAGTATGAAGGTGCTGTGAACGACGATTGGCAGGTAGCTGCCGTGATGATGTACAGGAACAAGGAGTGGGTCCAGTTCTATGCGCCGGATGCACACATGACTGCGCAGGATTCAGCTTCGGTTACCAAGGAACACCGCGATATTGAATGGTTCGACCTCAGCGAGAGGCCGTCTGTCAACACGATTGCGACGAGGTGGACGACCGACAGAAGCTTGTGGTCAGGGTCTACTAACATTTACCTTGTGTTCTACCACTCGGAGACGGTCGTTCACTTTGCAGGCGCCATCCACGACACGCAGCCAAACGATGTGTCGATCGTGAACTCAACAAACTGCACGTTCCCGATCGACGAACTGCGCATGGTGTCTGTGAAAGCACTGAAGGGACACCTCGATGATGGTTGGTGGTTGAAGAGTACTGAGATAATGAACGGAAGCACATGGGTGACCATGTGGTCGCCGACGTGGCAAAGCTACGCGGGTGGAATGGTTGCTGAATACGATTCTGGACTCAAAGAACCTGTGTTCACAATGACGGACTCGGTTCTGCTTCGTGTCGTGACGGGGAGCGATGCAGGAGCAGGGAGTGCTGAATCGTTCTCTATTTTCTTCCACACGTACGATGGCGCGTCGGCTGTGGCTACGAAGGTTGCACCGGCAGTCGGAGAAGTAGCTGTCTTCGCAGTGGACTACCCGAGTGTTGACAAGATGTCGCACATCAACCTGAAGTATGAAGGTGCTGTGAACGACGATTGGCAGGTAGCTGCCGTGATGATGTACAGGAACAAGGAGTGGGTCCAGTTCTATGCGCCGGATGCACACATGACTGCGCAGGATTCAGCTTCGGTTACCAAGGAACACCGCGATATTGAATGGTTCGACCTCAGCGAGAGGCCGTCTGTCAACACGATTGCGACGAGGTGGACGACCGACAGAAGCTTGTGGTCAGGGTCTACTAACATTTACCTTGTGTTCTACCACTCGGAGACGGTCGTTCACTTTGCAGGCGCCATCCACGACACGCAGCCAAACGATGTGTCGATCGTGAACTCAACAAACTGCCCGTTCCGGATCGACGAACTGCGCATGGTGTCTGTGAAAGCACTGAAGGGACACCTCGATGATGGTTGGTGGTTGAAGAGTACTGAGATAATGAGCGGAAGCACGTGGGTGACCATGTGGTCGCCGACGTGGCAAAGCTACGCGGGTGGAATGGTTGCTGAATACGATTCTGGACTCAAAGAACCTGTGTTCACAATGACGGACTCGGTTCTGCTTCGTGTCGTGACGGGGAGCGATGCAGGAGCAGGGAGTGCTGAATCGTTCTCTATTTTCTTCCACACGTACGATGGCGCGTCGGCTGTGGCTACGAAGGTTGCACCGGCAGTCGGAGAAGTAGCTGTCTTCGCAGTGGACTACCCGAGTGTTGACAAGATGTCGCACATCAACCTGAAGTATGAAGGTGCTGTGAACGACGATTGGCAGGTAGCTGCCGTGATGATGTACAGGAACAAGGAGTGGGTCCAGTTCTATGCGCCGGATGCACACATGACTGCGCAGGATTCAGCTTCGGTTACCAAGGAACACCGCGATATTGAATGGTTCGACCTCAGCGAGAGGCCGTCTGTCAACACGATTGCGACGAGGTGGACGACCGACAGAAGCTTGTGGTCAGGGTCTACTAACATTTACCTTGTGTTCTACCACTCGGAGACGGTCGTTCACTTTGCAGGCGCCATCCACGACACGCAGCCAAACGATGTGTCGATCGTGAACTCAACAAACTGCCCGTTCCCGATCGACGAACTGCGCATGGTGTCTGTGAAAGCACTGAAGGGACACCTCGATGATGGTTGGTGGTTGAAGAGTACTGAGATAATGAGCGGAAGCACGTGGGTGACCATGTGGTCGCCGACGTGGCAAAGCTACGCGGGTGGAATGGTTGCTGAATACGATTCTGGACTCAAAGAACCTGTGTTCACAATGACGGACTCGGTTCTGCTTCGTGTCGTGACGGGGAGCGATGCAGGAGCAGGGAGTGCTGAATCGTTCTCTATTTTCTTCCACACGTACGATGGCGCGTCGGCTGTGGCTACGAAGGTTGCACCGGCAGTCGGAGAAGTAGCTGTCTTCGCAGTGGACTACCCGAGTGTTGACAAGATGTCGCACATCAACCTGAAGTATGAAGGTGCTGTGAACGACGATTGGCAGGTAGCTGCCGTGATGATGTACAGGAACAAGGAGTGGGTCCAGTTCTATGCGCCGGATGCACACATGACTGCGCAGGATTCAGCTTCGGTTACCAAGGAACACCGCGATATTGAATGGTTCGACCTCAGCGAGAGGCCGTCTGTCAACACGATTGCGACGAGGTGGACGACCGACAGAAGCTTGTGGTCAGGGTCTACTAACATTTACCTTGTGTTCTACCACTCGGAGACGGTCGTTCACTTTGCAGGCGCCATCCACGACACGCAGCCAAACGATGTGTCGATCGTGAACTCAACAAACTGCACGTTCCCGATCGACGAACTGCGCATGGTGTCTGTGAAAGCACTGAAGGGACACCTCGATGATGGTTGGTGGGTGAAGAGTACTGAGATACTGAACGGAAGCACATGGGTGACCATGTGGTCGCCGACGTGGCAAAGCTACGCGGGTGGAATGGTTGCTGAATACGATTCTGGACTCAAAGAACCTGTGTTCACAATGACGGACTCGGTTCTGCTTCGTGTCGTGACGGGGAGCGATGCAGGAGCAGGGAGTGCTGAATCGTTCTCTATTTTCTTCCACACGTACGATGGCGCGTCGGCTGTGGCTACGAAGGTTGCACCGGCAGTCGGAGAAGTAGCTGTCTTCGCAGTGGACTACCCGAGTGTTGACAAGGTGTCGCACATCAACCTGAAGTATGAAGGTGCTGTGAACGACGATTGGCAGGTAGCTGCCGTGATGATGTACAGGAACAAGGAGTGGGTCCAGTTCTATGCGCCGGATGCACACATGACTGCGCAGGATTCAGCTTCGGTTACCAAGGAACACCGCGATATTGAATGGTTCGACCTCAGCGAGAGGCCGTCTGTCAACACGATTGCGACGAGGTGGACGACCGACAGAAGCTTGTGGTCAGGGTCTACTAACATTTACCTTGTGTTCTACCACTCGGAGACGGTCGTTCACTTTGCAGGCGCCATCCACGACACGCAGCCAAACGATGTGTCGATCGTGAACTCAACAAACTGCCCGTTCCCGATCGACGAACTGCGCATGGTGTCTGTGAAAGGACTGAAGGGACACGTGGATGATGGCTGGTGGTTGAAGAGTACTGAGATAATGAACGGAAGCACGTGGGTGACCATGTGGTCGCCGACGTGGCAAAGCTACGCGGGTGGAGTTGTTCTAGAGGATGAACCTGTGTTCACAACGACGCACAAACGCCGGAAAGGAAAAAAAGGTTCGGGTTCGCACAAACGCTGGAATTAGGAGAAGGTTACCTCTAGACTCGCTAGGGTGGTGCTAGAATTCATTTACTCAGAATGTAGTGTGGAAGCCACCGTCAGATGTTGTTCTAACGAGAAATAGGGTATAATAGGAGCATATTTCAAATTCGTATTTCCCAGCATTCCTGTTTACCCCCCCCGGCATGTTGTCCATGCAACCACCAGCTGGCTGACCCTGTCTCACGCCGGCGAAGTTTGCTTTTCGTGCCTCATCGGTTGACGACCTGCCTGCTTGCGTTTCATGTACTGAAAGAAGACTTCTTCGAAGAAGATTTGCTAGCATCAAACATGCATGAGAAGCAGTGTCCTGCCTAATTATTTCCCCCTTTTCGACGTTGTCCGTGACTTAAAGGACTGAAACACGACGCAGACGGGCCAGTGCGATGAGCACATGTACCCATCCCAAGCACGTTCTTGCAATCCCCCTTTTCGACGTTGCAGTTGACTAACGGTTAGGTCGGACCCTTCCCTGGTGATCCCATGAAAGTAACAGTGCATGCTAATCCATGTGGTTCATGTACTCAAAAGAACTCAGTGCTCGCCTCCCTTGATGGCACTTGCACTTTAAAGAACTCAATGGTCAACATGTATGCACGTGGGGCGTCCCAGAACCACATTCATTGCGAATGTGTTCGTTGGTGTCGGTCGCAGGAGTCTTTTTGAGTAAAAGAGTGAAGGAGTACGTACAGTAATGCGTTGCTCAGGTAGTAGAAGGCCCCTAATGCAACAAAATTGCAACTACAGTAGTGAGTAGAACGAGTGTAGAAGAATGGAGGTAGCACGGACAGCGGAGGCCACCGCAAAATATTTCTTACCTTTTCGTTAGGCATACATGCACGCCTATATATATTTAGCCTATATGACGATTATTTTCGCATTTTTTCCGAAGAACTATAAAGATATAGGCTAAATATAGGCCGAAACCGGAAAACTCCGGTTTCTGAAACCTGTCCCCTGTGTCCGATGTCGATGATGACTAACCGAACCGTCGGACCCGTCCCACCTACGGGCTACATGGCAACCCCTGCTCAACACGTGACGTTATCTTGCGGAAAAGAAGGGTTACGCGAACCCCCGAACAAATAATTACAAAAGAACACACACACAAGCGCACAAAAGGTCGAAAGACACCAATCTGTACGTCCATTTCGGATCGTCGGAAAAGAAAACAGAAAAAAAACTAATCAGAATAATTCGTTGGCATTTACGACCCCCCCCCCCCCCCCCCCCCCTACCCCATCACAGGCAGTTCCGTAACCGTGGGTAAAAGACACTGTTTTTCCCAGTGTACATCGAAAATCCCAAAAAAGGGGTAAAAATTTTCAAGGGGGGGGGGGGGGCAAGGGTATCCCTGTAAATCCAGGGCCTCCGCGCGGGCCCCGGGTCAGCACTAGGATCCAGATAGGGTCCAGGCCCACGGTAATCACGCCATCTAAGGACGTCGAAAAAAATCATCTTTTTTTTTTTGGGCCAGAATCCCCAAAAACCCCGCATTTCGGAAGGTTTTTGTCCCACATTTTTCCCAGAGCATTTTGACCATTTCACCTGAGAGCCATTATCCCCAAAAACCCCGCATTTCGGAAGGTTTTTGTCCCACATTTTTCCCAGAGCATTTTGACCATTTCACCTGAGAGCCTCCGCCCGCTCAGCCCCTGTGATACACGACTGTGAGCCTTTTTTATCAAAATTTATCAAGTTTATTTCTTGATTTTTTCTCGTCTTGCTCTCCGCTTGTTGCCCACCTTGGGTGACAGCCGTGGTTTACCCTGTCAGCAGCCAGCTAGACCTGCCAGAACCTGACACAGCCACGAAACCTCCTTCAGGTTTAGGATGTTTTTGAACGCTTTGGAATCCGTTGAGCTCAAGGACAGTCTGGGGCCCTGGAATGGAATAGTAAACGAATTGCATCTCGTGCCAGAGAGTTTTTCCTTTGGTAATCGTTCAGGGCCAAAACCCCTGGAAATTTGTGGGCCCCGAGTTACAGGTTCCCCGGGGGGAGGGGGGTAAATGACAACGAATTATACTGATAATAAAAACACAACACAAACCGACGGTCACCCCCCAAAACCTTTTTCAACCTTCCCAATTCCCTTCAAGCTAAACCATTGTACAACGACCCCCCCCTAGGGCTAATTGGATGGAAACGACGTTTCTTTTAGTTTTTTCGAAATAAGGAAACGGAAACGGAAACGTTTCCGTTTCTTTTAAAAGAAACGCCGGAAGGCTCCTCATGCTGAGGGGTCCTATAGGATACCTCTTCGCGGGTCGTTCTGTGTGTCCGTCGGGTGTCCGTTTCCAGCCAAATTTTGGCTTTCATTTCAGAGGGCGGGATCACCTTCTTCTTTTGATCTACCAGCGGGCACTTCTCTTCCTCCGTCTTCTGGCGGGCTCTCTGACTCTTCAGGGCCCTTTCTGGGTTGTTTTTCGACTTGGCTCGGGCCCTTCTTGTGTGTCGTCGCGGTGTCGTTGGTGCAGAGCAGTCGCCGGTGCTCACCGCTTTCTTTCGTCGGCGATCTGGCAGGTAACCACAAGCTAATGATGCAGAATGTCGTCACATGTGGATGTTTTCTGACACCAGATTCCACTCTTCTGTGCCTACCACTTCGTCTTCTGCTGCTTCCAACCCACGTTCTCATGTGAGTGGGGCTTTTTGAATCTGCCGTCCTCTTCTGCATTGTTGGTGGTTCTTCCTGCCGTCGTTGTCTATGCTCCGACAACACCGCCCGATGGCGCCCCTTCCGGTGACGGTTGCCACCCGTCGTCGTATGCAAGGTGCACTGTGGCAAGCGATGTTTAACGCACACGTTACTGCGTGGCCATCGCTTTTCTGGCGGGTTCAACATTGCCCCGGCATACGTGTGCCCTTCTCACCTCCTGATGCTGATTGCACTCCCTCTTTGTCTTACGCCGCCGAAAACCCCCGGTCTTGTAGCCTGTGGCGCTGAACGATCGTATCTGTAGAGTCTATTATTGGAAGCGGATGTGCTTTCCCGATCGTCTTCAGCGCGTTGGCCAACGGCCTCGCATAACAGAGCATCGTCGCCACAGCCATTGGTGCAAAGAGCTGCAGACCTCAAAGTCATCACAACCGGATGCGTGTGGTTGCGTCTGCTCCACGCGGTCGCAACTCTTATGCTTCTTTCCTCCCTCTTTTCGGAGCTTCCTTGTCCATGGTTTCCCACTGGATTGCGGGGTCCGCCGTTCGGAACACATTTTCGGTCGGACCTTCAGCCAGTATACTAGTGGCATACCAGCCGTTTCTTTTGAAAAGACTCCCGGATTCTCAAGCGAACTATAACTCTGAAAAGAAACGGCGTTTCCATCCACCGCCAAAAAGAAGGAAATGGAAACGGAAACGTTTCCAACGTTTCCATCCTACATAGCCCGGTAGGGGGGGTCAAACTGTGTCCCATTTGGACCATTTCTCAAAGTCAGCAGTCCACACGCGAAGGGGGGACCCCCGCCCCAGGGTAGGGTAGTTTAGCGTCCGGATATTGCGGTTTACGCCCTCAGAAATCCGAAAAAGCTCGTCAATGAGCTCCAAAACGCAATCTTTAAAAAACGTGCCAGTTTGGTGCCACCGTTCGTCAAGGTGACCCCCTCGTCGTGCCTTACGTGGCAGGGCCCCCCTCAAAATGCAAAATAGAGGCATTTTGACACGCCCATAGGAGGGAACAGGAAGAAGAACGGGACCCGGTTTGCGCGGTTACTGTTGGGTGCTCCGTGCCAGTTCTCCAACATTGGCACGAAGGGAACAGCTTTTAAATGCTACCCGACTGTATCCGGTACGTCTCAGCGTCACATTCCCGGACCAGGAGCGGCCTTTTTCTTTTTCTTCCTCTCCTTTAGGCAGCCAGCTAGACCTGCCAGAACCTGAAAGCATCCTTCAGGTTTCGTGGCTGTGTCGAAAAATACATTCCGAGGACGTTTTTGAACGCTTTTAAATCCGTTGAGCTCAAGGACAGTCTGGGGCCCTGAAATGGAATTGTAAACGACTTGCATCTCGTACCAGAGAGTCTTTCCTTCGGTAATCGTTCCCGGGCCCCGAGTTACAGGTACCCGTCTCTTTTCCATTCTTGCATTTCAGGCCTGCATGCCCCATCAAGAGCAATCGGTAATATAACCAAAGAGTGTCTTGCATTTCAGGCCATCAAAAGCAATCGAAAATTAAACCAAAGAGCGTTGTACCACCTTGCGCGGTGTCATGGGATGTTTGGCAGCCGCTGCTAAACAGTGCATGCTAATCCATGTGGTTCATGTACTCTAAAGAACTCAATGCTAAACAAAAATAACATGGGCGACACCGAAGCTTTACCAACCTAAAAAAGAGCAATTCCAAAGAAACGAACCGATTCCAAAACTAGTTTCGAAACTAGAAACGAACTTTTTTTTCCAAAATTAGAAACGAACCACTTTCAAAACTAGTCTGGCGAGAAATACTCCCCTCCGGCAAGAAATACTCAGATTGAGTCGAGCCTGAGTCCACCCTGAGTCAGCGCGACTCAGCCAGACTCAGTCTGGACTCAGGCAAACTCAGGCTGGGCGGGCTGCACACGTACAGAAGTTCCTGGTATACACGACGCACTAGTAAGGTACATAGCTTGTGAAAATAACTACTTATTTATACCTAGTTATATTTGATAACTTGTAACTAGCACGAGCTAGTTATATAACTAGCTCCTGTTACAGTGTAGGCATTTTTAGGGTAAAATGCATTGAAGCCCACCACAGCTTGAAAGACCAGGACTTTAAAACCCAGTGTCCCGGTGTCAGACACCGGGAAACCCCGATGTGTCAAAAAAAAGTCGTACGTCCCTTTTTGTTAGTGAAGAAGTGAAGCCGCTGGTGAGCACCACGGCGGAAACTACTGGCAGCATCTATTGGTGGAACATTCTCTCACGACAGAAACTCTTGGAATTTTTTCATAACGGAAACTATTGGTGGAGAGTTCTCTCACGACACAAACCTGATGAAAACTTTCTCGTGGCGGAAACTACTTGCCGAAATTTCTTTCGTGGGAAATTGTTGGTGGAAACTTTCTACAACGGAAACTTTTGGTGGAAATTTCTCTCACGAAAAATTGTGGGCAAAATACACACATAACGCTAGAAAAATTGTGGGCAAAATACACACATAACGCTAGAAAACCTGGTGGAGTTTTTCTTGTGGCGAAAACTACCGGCAGAAATTTCTTCACGGGAAATTGTGGGCAAAATCTTTAGAACGGAAACTATTATGTGGAGATTTCTCTCGTGGCAGAAACCTGATGGAAATTTCTCATGGCAGAAACTACCGGCGGAAATTTCTTATGGCGAAAAACGTTGGGAAGCGTAGTTTTTTGTTCAGGATATGATTGGTGGAAACTTCTCCTTTGAGCTGAGTCAAAAAGGACGGTGTCTTCCAACTTCAGCGCTCTGACTGGGTATCCTGGCCCGCTTTTTCTTGCTATCTGCTGCTCGGCTGTCTCGTTCGTCAAGCAAGAAGCGTTTTGTGACAATCGATCTAAGCAGAAAGGATTTGAAGAACTGCAGAAGAGACTGTACAAATTTCCATCAGGTTTCTGCCGTGAGTCTCACTGTATTTCACTGGTTATTCTCCTGGGAGAGCTAGTTATATAAGCTAGTTATATAACTAGCAGAGCTAGCTATATAAGCTAGTTATATAACTGGCAGAGCTAGCTATATAACTAGCCACGAGCTAGTTATATAACTAGCACTGCTAGTTATATGCATTATGCTAGTTGCTAGTTATGTCCGAGCAATTATGAATTTCACTAGTCATTGAGCTAGTTAATGACTAGTGAAACCCCATAACTAGTGCGTCGTGATATAGAGTCGCATACCCCCGGGGGGGGGTCTTGTTTATCCGGCCATCCGGCCAAAGTGGCTGATCCTTAACAAGAGGGCTGTTGCCCCCTCACACACCCTCCATCCTCCGCTTTTGTACTCTTTCTCTACCATCAGGGCTTACGCTCCACGTGTGGTTAATTTTTTTGAGATATATTCCCCTCACGTGTGCTTCCACGTGTGTACCACATGTCGATTTTGTTTTATTTTTTCACCCACACATAAACTAAAGCATCAAGGCGTGGCGCACCTTGGGGCTTGGCGCTCGCACTGAACATAAGCTCGTCGAGACGGTCAGCCGCAGGGCAGAGCGGACGGGGTTGTAGCACTGTGCTGTGCCTCCGACTCAAGCTTTGCAAGCTGCGGTCGACCGTCACGTTCCTGGACCAGGAGCGGCCTTTTTCTTTGTAGAAAAAGAAACTTGTTTCTTTGAAGACTAATATTAATCCGAACAACAGGTTTGCCGCTCCAATCCGTCCAGAGAAACAAAGTAGCTTGCTTCTTCTTCTTCACCCACACATGCTTGGGTTTGCCACCGCCCGGTGTCGCCATCCCAGTAGCAACGCTTTTTGTTTGGCCCAGCCGGTTTTTCTGTCGAACCTAGAGCGTCCACATGTGGACCACACGTATTTCTCTGAGACCGAAACCAGAGCGTAAGCCCTTTCCACTATCCCCCTCTGACCTGTGCAACCAGGCTGTCTACCACGAACACGTCGATGCCACGGCAGAGCTCGACGATCTGAGTAGCCCTGCTTGCATAGGCACCCTTAACGAGTTTTGACGAAACCTTGACCGAATTATTGGCCAAATCCTCGAACAACAGATTCCGAATCTTTGACCACATTTTGGACCATTCCTTTCGACCAAGGTGTTTGCCCCTTGTATCCCGGTTCTGCACGATTATCGCCGGAAGGACAACTGCAAACCATTGCAACAGCTGCTGATCAGCATCTATTGCAAGAAAACCAACGTGACCTGACAACACAACTCAATGAACGCTGCGAACAATTCTGGGAACACGAACACTGGTCACCGGTAGTAAACCGCGCGAAAGAAACCAATTGCCAAATGTGACACTTGCTGTCGCCTGGTGCCCCGCGGCTTGCTTCACCCATACCACCTGGCCCTCCCTGCTCCTCTTCACCCCTTCGCCCCATTTTCCTCCTTGGTTCAGATATTTCCCCCCTGTTCTCGTTTGCGCTTCGCATGATTCCTCTTCGGGATCGGAAGCATGCTCGACTGTTCGCTTTCTCTTTCAAGCGCCGAGTCATGCAGGTCACAAATGCTGAAGCATGCCTCGAGGATGTGTTCCCAGCAACCCGTGGCAATCATCGACTAAACCCTCAAGAGCGCAGGTTCTGGTGGTTGAGCTTCCAGCACACTCCAGACCTGCCTTGTCCAAGAAACAACGCAGCGTGTCCCCCCTGCACAGTTTAGCGGAAACGACTCCCAACACGCAAACCAGGAAGTTTTTCGCACCCCGTTCCTAAACAGAACCACCAAACATGTCTGTCGCGAAGAGACACGAGACCGGCGTTGCGTCCGCAGCCGCGGCAGCAGACCTTGAGAAGGACGGATGGACCACGAAGTACGACTCAAAGGACAGCGTCGACGAAAAGTCGGGCGGAAAGGTGCACGAGGAGACACTTGACGCCACGCGGGTGGTCGGCGAAGGCAAAGCGAAGGAGACCCTCGAAGCTAAATCCAAGAAGGTCACCGGCGACAACTACCGGTCGGAGGTGGTCACGCAGTCGTACCACTACACAGGATGACGAATGGTTGAAGAAACATTTAGGCTTGGAGGTGTGGAGGGGAAGCGAGGCGCCGCCACTTTGCACCGTCCGGTGCTCTGATACACTTCGCAAATACAACACATCACAACCCCCCGAATCAACAAAACCCCAAGATCCACACCGTAAGCGCCCGAATCAAACCACCATGGCAAAAAAGGAAAATGCCGTTCGTGAAGGTCAAAGTGGTCGTTGACGAGGCGATGCGGAGTCCGCAGAATGGACCGTAAACTGGATGGCAATGACAAATGTTTGAACAAGGGATTAGACGTGGAGGTGCAGCGGAAGCGAGATGCCGCCACTTTGCACCGCCCGGTGCACTACAGCTCGCAAACCCGACCCGCAACACATCACAAAAACGACCCGAATCAACAAAACCGTACGAGCCCGAAGAAAAAAAAGAGAAATGCCGTTCGTGCGTACGGCTGCGACGAACACGGTTCCAATCCAGTTATTGGGTGGTTGACGGCGGCGCATCCGCAGCAGCAGCGAAGTCAACCACCGCCACTATCCACGCGCTGGCGGGGATGAACACGAAACCTTCCGAACCACGGAGAAGAAGAAGAAGGCAGAGGAGAACCGGGGGTAGTGAAGCAACGAACCCGCGGGGTATCGGCACCAGTATGTCGTGAGCGTGCCACACCCTGGCAAAGACAAGCACATTTGGCCAGACGTGCAGGAGATTACTTGCGCATGTGCGGCAAGCACCGGCAGCATTGGTCGCAAGTGTCAGCGAGGTAGCCGCATGGGGACCCCCAGTCCCAAACAGGGAAACTCCCCGAAACTACCCGAAACTCCCCGAAACTCCCCGAAACTTGGGTCAGGATCAGGTGGTCTGGGAAGATACGATTGACGAAACTGCGAAGGTTCTTCCACGCGTGCTTGTTTGTTCCCGTCTGTAGCAGGAAGTGGAACCAAAGGCACACACGTTTTGTGGGTCTCCGGGACCACCAATGCACACATCGTCGATTTTGGACTAACCTCTGATTGATTGACATTCCTCTCGCTCTCTCTCCTCCCTCCGCTGAACGTATTCCCCGAAGGGAGTTCTGGTTTGCTCTTCGCATGATTCCTCTTCAGAATCGGATGCATGCTCGACTCTTTCGCTTTCTCTTTCAAGCGCCAAGTCATGCAGGTCACAAATGCTGAAGTATGCCTCGAGGATGTGCACCGAGCAACCCGTGGCAAATATCGACGAAACCCTCGAAAGCGCAGGTTCTGGTGATTGAGCTTCCAGCACACTCGAGACCTTCCTTGTCCAAGGCCACTGCAATTTCGCGACCTGAGACTCAATAGCCCTGCTCTTCACAATGGAGCGATTCATCCGTCCACTCCAGTTTCTGGGTTGATTGAGCCAGTCTGGGAAAACTGAAGAACTGCGAAGGTTCTTCCACGTGTGCTTTAGGTTGGTTCTCGTCTGTAGCAGGAAGTGGCACTGCGGCGCATCCGGGTATTTGTGGGTCCCCGGGACCAATGCACACATCATCGATTTCTGATTAACCTCTGTTTGGTTGACATTCCTCTCGCTCGCTCTCTCTCCCCTCACCGCTGAACGTATTCCCCGCAGGGAGTCTGCAGGTGTGCTGCCGCGGCAGCAGAAGGATGGAAGGACCACGAAGTAGCGGGATCTGAACCGGAACCCTGAGGTCAGGAACGTGCAGCACTGCCTGTCTTTGGTGGCTGGTGCACCGCGCTCGTGTCTCTCGCTGTTGAAAAGAGGTCCCTCCTGACAGTACCATCTGCTTCCCTCTCTGGCGTCAATTTCACGGGGGCAGCTCTCGGCACCGGCTTGTTGACGTCCTTCCTCTCGTTGTTTTTCAGATGTCGAACAGATTGTTCACGAATTCCCCGAAGGGAGTTCCCGCGTTCGCGCGATCTCTTCTGAATCGATACCCCACAGCCGTTTGCTTGCTCTCTCTGCAGCGGGAATAAACGCACCCTGCGCGGGAATTGGAAGGAAATGACGAGAAATAGTGTCCTCCGAGCGCAACCGACACATGATACCAGGTCTTATCCCCCCCGAGCGTTTTGTTGCTGTGTTTGATGCACCGATCAGCGTCGCCAGCTCACAGAGTTCATTCGGTAGCCTCTCCAGTCATCTGCCCTCCCTCAACTAGGCAAGTTCCTCGGCAGGCGAAGCAGGCAGGCGTTCCGCACACCTATTGGCGCAGTTAGCGAGGTAGACAGACTTCTGTCCCGAGATCTTGGATCAGTATTTTGAGCTTCGTGGCGTCGTGACAAGAATCGATGATCCCAATGCGTCTCCTCTGGAAGAGGTACGCCGGTAACCGGTGCTGGTCAACAGCTTGCACTTACGTGTTTCTGAAACGGTCGAGGACGGACCACGCCACGGCGGTGCGTTGGTACTGAATCATGGGGACCAAACCGCTACCTGACAACAGGAACCCTTCCCTTACTCACTCAATACACACCATGATGAGACTTTCCCGCGTTCTCCTCTCCGAAGCCTCGCGAAGTGTCGCAAAGAGCCATGGCACCGGCATTGCGTCGGCTGCTACGCGAGAGCGCCTCGAAAAGGAAGGATGGACCACGAAGTACGACTCGAAGGACACCGTTGACGAAAAGTCGGGCGGAAAGGTGCACGAGGAGACACTTGACGCCACGCGGGTAGCCGGCGAAGGCAAAGCGAAGGAGACCCTCGAAGCTAAATCCAAGAAGGTCACCGGCGACAACTACCGGTCGGAGGTGGTCACGCAGTCCTACCACTATACCAGCAACCCGAAGAACTAACTACTATGTCGAACGAAGGCGCCAGCTGTCTGGAACACGCCTGACTGCTAAAATGGCAAACCTCGTGCCACCTCAGCCTAACTGAGTACCTGTGCAAAGAGCTACTTCCTCCTCAGCGCAGGCAGCGAAACACGATATGCTCCCGTTTCTCTTGGCTTTTTATTGTCGGAATACCTAAGAGCTGCCAAGGTTCTTCCGCGATAGCGATGGCATTGCAATGCTTTACATCTCAACGTCTTGCTCCCGAACATCTGTTTGGTGGATTACCAAGGGGGCAGACATGCCGCTCCACCCTCTCTAATGTCGATTTTGGCGGTTCTGCCCTGATTGGTTTGGCTTCCTCTCTCTCCTTCCCTCTCTCGCTCCCTCCTATACCTACGCCCGACTGAATTCCCCGAAGGGAGTTCCCGTTTTCGCTTCGCTTTGATTTCTTGTCGGAATCGATTTGCAATGTCCCTCGGTTTTGCTTCTCTCGTTTGATTGAAAATTGATTGAAAAGTCCAGAACCTGCTGCTCCGCTGGTAGACTCAGATGGACAGCGGCAGGCAATCCAAATGCGGTTTCGGGGTATAGGGTTGCCGATATCCGTAGAACAGCGATTCAGGCTTGGGCTCTGCCCTGTTCACTCGCCGTTACTAGGAGCATCGCTGTTGCTTTTCCTGCGCTGGGTGATATGCTTAAGTTTAGCGCGTAGATCTTCAACAGCTGAGATCGGTGAGAGTTTCATTCGAACGACCTGTTTTTCCAAAAAAAATCAATCCAGGCCTTTGAAGTGTGAACCTCACGAGACAAGACGATGTTTGGAAATCGTCAGTCGCTCTCATCGAAGATCCATTGACCGAACACCATCCAATTTCATCAAACCTTGCGATTCAACACCAGTCTCTATATATGCGATGCTCGTTCGTAGGGTTTAGCCGGCTCAACGCCTACCAAAGGACCTCGTTTTGAAGATTGAACGCAGGAAGGTGGAACACCCAGAGCAAGGGGCGGACAAGGAAGGAACGTCCTCACTGGGGGCGGGGGGCGCGGGTGGTTGTGGGGCGTTGCCGGGTGGATGGCTCGGCCCCGGGTGCCGAAGGAAGGCGCGTCGGTCGTGCGATGGAACGACCACCTGGTCATGTTCGGCGGCCGGACGGAGGGCAACGAGAAGATTAACGACATCTGGCGGATCAACCCGGAGGCGCACGAGGCGGTGCCGCTCGCCGTCAAGGGCAAGACGCCGGAGGGCCGCGAGTTCCACACCGCGCACGTGTACCAAGACCTGATGTACGTCATCCACGGCTCGGTGAAGCGCCCTTCGTCGTCCTTCCGCTACAAGCTGCCCGCCCTCGACCTCGCGAAGCGGCAGTGGCGCTGCTTCCCCACAACAGGCAACGCGCCCGAGCCGTTATGCCACCACGCCTCTGCATTGCTCGGTCCGACCGTATTCGTCACGGGCGGATTGGTCTACAAAAAGCCCCCCCCCGACAACTTCTCGCAGTCGTCCGACCAAGAAGAGCACGCCCACCCCCCGTGCATGTACGAACTGAGCCTCGAGTCATTGATTTGGTCCGAAGTCGACGTCAAACCGGGGCCGAGGTACTGGGGGCACTCGTCGGGCATCGTGAACGGCGCTTTGTACCTGTTCGGCGGGCAAGCCCTGGCTCCCGATGAAGAGGGGCAGTACCAGGAGTCAGACGTGATGTGGCGGTATCACTTCGTCGAGAGAACGTGGGCGCCGGTGCAGTGCGGGTTCCGGGCCTTGGCGGATTTCACGCCTGAGGCGGACGACGTGGAGGGGAAGCTCGCGTTAGCGAAGGGGGACGAGATCGAGATCCTGAGCGAATCTCTCAATCGATGGACGAAAGGCCGGTCGGTGGCTACAGGTAAACTCGGGTGGTACCCGTCGTCGTACGTTGCGCTTTCTCCGATGAGTGAAAACGCGCCGCCTGCTCGGACGATGCATGCGTCGATCGCCACGAGCGAAGGCATCCTCGTCTGGGGCGGAGTGTACGGGGACGTGACGAATTTGAACGACTGCTGGTACTTCGACGCGTCCGCCGAGCGCTGGCACTCCGTCTCGCCCACGAACGTGCCGCCGAACGTCACCGCCCAGCAGGCCGCGTGGCTCAACGGCGTGGTCCACCACCCGTGCTTGCACCTGGGCAAGCTCTTCTCCTGGAACCCCGGCCCCGGGACCTGGCAGCAGCAGCCCCTCGCAGTCTCGAAGCGCTCCGTCGCGGGCGCGGGAGGGCCGCAGCCGCACGACGGTTCTTCGTCGTACGGCCACCGCGCAGCGTCGTCGGTCTCCGTCCAGCCGCAGCCGGGGCAGCAGAACGTCATCGTGTACGTCGTTCCCCCCGGATCGCCGGTCCCGGCTGGCATCGGGGGCCGCAACAGCCCCGCCCTCCCCCACCACGCCACGCCGCTGTACTCGGGTCGGCCTGCGCTGCCGCCGCAGGAGCCGCGGCAGCTTGCCCACAAGCGCGGCGGCGCGGCTGCGCTGAAGTTGTCCCCCGACCAGTGGAACGGCCGATTCTCGGACGGGGCGCCGCACGCCGCGGACCCGTCGTACCCTCCAGACCGAACCCCGCCGCCGCACGGCGGAAGGCTGACGCCCAGGGGGGTAGGACTCCCGGGGGGGCCCCGCGGCGTGAAGGACGACTGGGCGACGCCGCCGACGACAGACGGGTTCCACACAAGGTCCCCGCCGCACCCCCCGGCTTCGCCGGCGCAGACCTTCGGGGATCTCGAGTCGGGGAGCAGGGGCGGGGGGGCGTGGGCGAACTCACCGGGAGTGACGCCCGTCACGTGCAGCATCGAGCTGCAGGCCGGTGTGCTCAACGCGCTGCCGACGTCGCTGGAGAGTAAACGGAGGGCGAGCCAGCGGTCGGCGTTCGACCCCGTGCAGAAGGGGCACGCCGTCGTCGCCGCACAGGCGGCTGAGCTGAGCCAGCCGCCGCCCCCGCTGGTTTGCCCGTCGCCGGCTATGTCACCCCGGGCGCTCATGGGAAGCCGGGGGGACTGCGGCATCCGCACGACGTCGTCCGCGCACTCCCCCCGGTACGAGTCGGAATCCTGGCGCTGCTCCGCCCACGGCGGCCGGGGGGGAGAACCCCAAGGTCCGTCCGCGTGCCCCCTCTGCGCTTTGGGACAAGCCCGCGACTCGCCCCGCAGGTCCGTCCTCACTGCACACGTCGCTTCGCCCCTCATAGGAGGCCCCGGCCAGGGCCAGGCCAAGGCCGGCTCTCCGAACGCATACACCCCGGATCGTCGGGCGTCTCGAGTCGTTGCTCGTGCCATGCTGAGGCGCACGTCCATGTCCCCTCCTCCCCCCCTCACAGCGACCCCACGCGCCATCCGGTAGAATCGCGTGACCCGTTTGCATTTCGGGCCGTTCTACGGACTCGTCCGTCGTCGGTGTGCTGCCGCCTCAGAGGGGGCGTTTCGAACAGAAAACAGGGCGGAGGCGACACGCCCCCTTGCTCTTCGGCACACGATTCACCTCTGTTACGTCTGTTCTCACCGCACACGCGCCAAAAACCTTGGTTTCCAAACGTCCACACCCCCGGATCGTTGCATGGGCTGTTCATGCTCGCATTTTCATTCGAAGACGAGGCTTTTGGCTGTCTTATGAGAGTCATAGTCACTGTCGCCTTTTTATCCACGCTTGATCTGGTTCAACGTTGGATTCAGGGCACTGGGCAGAACACGTCCCCCACTGGCAACCGCTGCGATGAAGCGAAATGCTGCGGTTCGATTAAACAGTTGGAAACCTTTTGTGCGCACGAAATCGGGAGCTGCGGGCAGCACTCGAAAGCGCCTCTCATGACACCTTCAACCTGAGCCCGGACCTAAACCCGCACTGACATCCGCCTGTGTCCTCAGAACCAATACTTTCCCTGGCGACGAGATATAAATAGCCAGCAATTTCGTCCACGACCGCCATAGGAAGAAGATGGCCTTGCAGTTACCACTGTGCCTTTCCAACAGATCAAGCAATCAGGGAAGGCCAGCCAATGTGGCCAAGGATTAGTGCAAGTATCAACCCAACCACTTCACTGCCACACCATCAAATACCGAGAGTCGCATAGCGAGAGGTTTGCTTGGTGTGGATTGCTGCACCTTTTCAAACTAATTGCTCGGACACGTTATTGGGACGAAAGAACGATCGGACTTCGGCTTAATAACAATACTGATGGTAAGAGCCACTGTGTTTGGCACAAATCAACCAAGCATGCCATGCCCTCTTCATCAACAACGAACCCCAAAACGAAATTGACGGAATGTAGACCGCCAGAATCAGAAAGGAAAAACAAACCCATTGAACGAAGCCGGGAGAACGGCGTTTTTTCTTTTGAAGAGTACATTTCGGACAACGGTTACACGCGAAAGATAAAACGAGCCAACGAAATAGTGCAGTGCAGGAAGCCCTGAACACGCGAAACTAAAAATGGACATCGATCCGACGAAGCATTCCTGACGATGCTCACTGGTCAGTTGATGCTGATCGTCCGTGCAAGCTCCAACTCCGGAAATGTTCTTCTTCGAAGAGTTTCTATCCTTTTCGTGCCGCAAGCACCCGCCTGAACTCGTTTGTTTGTGACAAGTACTAAAACGACACCGTGTTCGGAAGAATGTTGGAATGTTCAAATAATTTTCAAAAAGCTCCCAAAACGTCCAACACATTTCCGAACCACAAGAACTTGTTTCGTTTGGATGTAAACAGGACAAAAGAGCATCCGTGGCTTGAGCCCGTTTGCTTCTTTTCTCAGCGCAGCAGCTCACGCGCACTCGTGCACATCTGGACTTGCCGAAGGGTGTGTGTGTGTGTCACACACCCAATTTCGTTGTTGCCGGATGGAAGGAACCTGAACTGCAAAAAGGGGGCTGTACCAAGCAGTGCAAACCAGTTTAGCGGCGAAAAGGGCAACCCGGGAGCCCAGCGTATAGATTCTGCGCAGTTTGTTTCTTGTTTTGCGTGGAATTGTTGGTGAATGGGTTTTGTCCGGCCGATCCGCGGAGTCACGGCCTACGGGTCCCGTAGCTACCGATTTACCAATTGTCCAACCAACCGAAGGACGCACTCCCGCGTCTTTTTAGTCTTAGATACCGGCAGATGCCGAATAGAACGAGCAACTGTTACCACATCGACCGTTTTTGATTAGAATGCAAGAGCTCTCTGGCGGCGAGAAATTGATTCCCCCGCCGTGTTCGCCTCTTCGCTCGCATGCCCTTTTTTCACCCGCTCGCTTCGTCGCGAAAGTTTTGCACCGCAGTTGCTACAAAAGGCCGGGCCCTGCCGGTGTCTGTTGATCCAGAGTGCCGCGTCTGCACAGTAAACAGACGCGCAACGGGCAACGGGGCTTGTTGGAGCTGTGAAGCGCTCGCACCGGAGTGTCTCGTCTGCACTCCGTGGTTTTCAGGCCCTGCCGGCGTCTGTTGATCCAGAGTGCCTCGTCTGCACAGTAAACAGACGCGCAACGGGCAACGGGGCTTGTTGGAGCTGTGAAGCGCTCGCACCGGAGTGTCTCGTCTGCACTCCGTGGTTTTCAGGCCCTGCCGGTGTCTGTTGATCCGGAGTGTCTCGTCTGCACAGTAAACAGACGCGCAACGGGCAACGGGGCTTGTTGGAGCTGTGAAGCGCTCGCACCGGAGTGTCTCGTCTGCACTCCGTGGTTTTCAAGCCCTGCCGGTGTCTGTTGATCCGGAGTGTCTCGTCTGCACAGTAACAAGACGCTCAACGGACAACGGGGGAAGCTGCGGAGCGTTCGTGCCAGATTGTCTCGTCTGCAATAAAAACTTGGTGTCGGTCACAAATGGCCCGGACATGGCTAGCCATAACCCATAACGAAAGCGTGCACCAAATATACAACTCGTAACCATATCGCCCTTTCTAAGAGAACCCATTCATGAACGGTCACACGGAGACCCTAAAACCCCGGAATTTCAAGCGAACTTTAACTCTAAAAAGACGCTCAACGGGCAACGGGGGCGGCTTGTCAGAGCTGTGAGGCGCTCGCGGAACTCGTTGCACACAGAGCCCTACGGGCGGCGGGTGGGGGCGGCGTGGCGGGGCTGTCTCGGGCACGATGGGCAACGTGGTGAATAATATGCTGGAGAACGTGGATTCGCGGGAGATCGCGGAGAACATAACCGACGGCGTGGCGCACGCGACGCAGACCGTGTCGGAGGGCGTCAGCGGCTTGGTCGACCGGCTGAGCGGGTTCTGGAAGCACAAGGAGGTCCGCATATTGATGCTCGGGTTGGACAGCGCCGGGAAGTCGACGATCAGCAGGAACTTGTCCCGATCCGCACCGTTCGAGCGGTCGCCCACCATCGGCTTCGACGTGCACGCGCTGACGTACAAGAACATCAAGATCAACATCTGGGACGTCGGCGGCCAGGACAAGGTGCGCGCGCTGTGGTACCACTACTACGCCGGGGCCCACGCGGTCATCTTCGTCGTGGACTCGAACGACCGGCAGCGGATACGCGACGCCAGGGACGAGCTGCACAAGGTCATGGCCGCCCCGGAGCTGCAGGACGCCGTGTTCCTGGTCTTCGCGAACAAGCAGGACCTCCCGCGCGCGATGCCCGTCGACAAGATGACGGAAAAGCTGCAGCTGCACCACGCCAGCGGCCGTCAAAAATGGCACATCCAGGTAAGCCGGCCCGCCGTCCCCCCCCCCCCCAACCTTTTTCTATTTTTGCATCCCTTTCCTAGATGTCCTCGAAGAAGACTTGATGCTGGCAGCATCAACCATGCATGAGAGGCAGTGCTCTGCCTGAGCATTAAACTAAGATTTCCCCCCCTCTCATGCTTCTGCAATTCCCATTGTCGGCTGCGATCTTCATGATAGCACCGAACAGGACCGCAAGGCCCCATTCAAAGGACCCACTGATGAGCTCTACCTCTGGATTGGTCTGCGTTCGCGAGATGCTAATATTATGGCAGCCAACGTTTCGCGCCACGTGGGGGGTGAAGTGAACGGATTCATCCCTTCCTTCAGCACCAAAAGTCCAGGAATACCGGTATTCCCAGCAATAGAGAGCAAAAGACGCATAAAAGGAGAGAATAGCCGTAAAAGGAACAAAAAGAAAGTTTACCACGATTACCATTTCTTTTATGCCGACCCAAAAACGTCTGCCCACCCGCTTTTCAACACGCTGGACTCCATCCTGTAGACAAAAAACTGCGCACTCACACACACACACACGACAGGGAGCCTCCGCGATGAAGGGGCAAGGTCTTGATCTAGGCTTTGACTGGGTGATCAGCAACCTTACGCAGAAGCTGGAGTCTACCGCACCTCCGTCCGTTGCCGGGTACTTTTGGAGCTGGTTCCCGTCGGGTTACACTGCCATCTGAATGCAGCGAGCTGTTCGTGCCGCTGGCCTTTGCCGGCACGCATCTTGGACTGGATTACGGAAGCGCGGACGCGATGATTGGATCCGAGTCCCGATGGACTTTCGCAACCGTTCACGGGCTGCACCCTTGATGGCAGGGGCGAGGCCTCACGACCGTTTCAGCGATGGATCTGGTTCGAGTCCCGATTACCAGCTCTCAGCAACGTTCGCAACCGTCACGAGCTGCACCCTCGACGAAAGGCATGCGCGGTGTACTTCAGCATCGGGTGGGGGCGTTAACTGTGCGGTCAAAGTGTCGGTGTGGGTGCTTAAGTTCCGGGCTTTCAGTGGGTAACATCTGAATCGAAGTATAGCTCACCAGTCGGCTTTGAGTTTCCGACGCTGCTTTTGGGTCCTGTGACTCCTCTCCGAAGGGTGGGTGGGGCGGGATCCTTCGGGGGACGAATAGAGCGTGGGAGGCTGTCAGCTTCTCCATCCGGCACTCGGCTCAAGACTTCTGTTTTCATCTTGCGGTGTTAGGTTTCGGCCCCTGTGTCACCGGCAAATCCTGCGGGTGTGACACCGGCAAATCCTGCGGGTGTGACACCGGCAAATCCTGCGGGTGTGACACCGGCAAATCCTGCGGGTGTGACACTGGCAAATCCTGCGGGTGTGACACCGGCAAATCCTGCGGGTGTGACACCGGCAAATCCTGCGGGTGTGACACTGGCAAATCCTGCGGGTGTGACACCGGCAAATCCTGCGGGTGTGACACCGGCAAATCCTGTGGGTGTGACACTGGCAAATCCTGTGGGTGTGACACCGGCAAATCCTGTGGGTATGTCACCGGCAAATCCTGTGGGTGTGACACCGGCAAATCCTGTGGGTGCGACACCGGCAAATCCTGTGGGTATGACACCGGCAAATCCTGTGGGTGTGACACCGGCAAATCCAGTGTGAAATCCAGTGGACAGCCCGCAAAAAAACAGGTGATCGCACTGGATTTGCGGGTGTGCCACACCCCCGCAAAATGGACCGCACGGTTGAACTCCCCCCACCCAGCGTTATGAAATGTGCCGTGCGTAAGCCTGCAACGCAACACGTAGTGTGTTGGCATGGACTCGCATGATGCGTCTTTTTGCAGTTCATGTGTTATACAGCGTTGTGAAATGTGCCATACCGGTGCTGGAGTACACCGTGTGTACATCGTGTGTTACTAGCACGGCATGCATGGTGCATGGTGGCGGAAGTGCAGCAACCTTGTCACTGTCGGAGTTACAGGTCACGAACCGAAAAGGCTGCGGGTGGCGTTGGGCGAGCCCCGAAGCGTACCGTCACGAAGCTACGTCATGCGGGTGGCGTTGGGCGAGCCCCGAAGCGTACCGCCACAAAGCTACAGATGAAGCCCGGGAATCCGTCGGGGCTCGCCTCCGCTGGGTGTGTGCGTACAGAATTCCTCGACCGGGAAACCCGAGGAACTATCGAAAATGCTGACTTCACGACAACAAAGAAGCGCTCTACCACCGGTTCGCAGCATCAGACACAGTACGAAAAGGCTGGCGTTGGGCGAGCCCTGATGCGTGCCACCAGGGAGCTACCCCATCATTCGGCAGATTGGACCCTTCAATCAGGAAATCCGTCGGGACGAAGCGAGCCTGCCGGTGAAGCGCTGCGTGTGTACAAAATACCTCGACCGGGAAACCCGAGGAACTATCGAAAATGCTGATTTCACGAACAAAGAAACGCTCGTCAGTTGGCACATCCTCTCCTCTGGCCCGCCTATGTGCTCTGATAGCACGCGTGGTCCTGGCTGTGACGAGCTACCGCCTGACACCCCAGACTCACACCGCTGCCTGGCAGACACTCAGGTTCCGCGCTGATGATGATCCGCCTTATGTGTCCATGGCTTAAAGGATCGAAACACGGCTCGGGCCAGCGTGCGGTGTTGAGCTCGAATCCACTCCAAACACGTTCTTGCAATCCCCTCTGGCCCGCCCGAACAATACTAGCCCCGTTTTCTAAAGCGCAACACCGCGCGCGTGTTGTCCATGCATGATGCGCATCCTCGTTTGATTCTCCATTTTAAACGAGTACCCCATTGCAGGACAGCCCTCGGGACGAAGGATTTCCTCGATTAAGCTGCCAGTCAAAGAACCGAAGGGATCCAAGTGCTAGAATTACGAACACGTGTTGAACGGACATGAGGTCATGCACACACAAACCCAACACAGGGGAAAAGGTACTAAGTGAAAGAACTGCACACTGAGGAATTTGTTCTTCGCAGACACCACCTTCCTCAAACCCCCGCAAGCAGGAGGAAAGCGTGAAAAAAAGAAGAAGAACAACAACAACGATGCGTCCCGCGGCGTCGAAGCTCCGCTGCGCGCTGAGTGCCCAGCGCCGCACGTTCCTTCCCCCCAACATCGCGGTCACGGGGTACCCGGTGCAGAACCTTGCGACCACTGGGTCCTCCGGGGCGCGGTCGTTCGTGGCATGGGAGGCCGTGGCCCAGCCGATCAACCAGGAGATGCTTTCGAAGTACGGCAGGATGGGCGCCCGCGTCAACCCGTCGAAGGCGCACGACCCTGCGATCGACAAGGCCGACGTCGTGACGTACAACAGCTACCCGGAATCCGTCGTCGGCCGGAATGACCGATTCGGAAAGGCGACCGAGGAGATGCTGTTCGGGTACCCCAACACCGAGGAGAAGTACCTCAAAAAGTACCTGAAGCCGCGGGCCTCGAACGACTACGAGCGCAGGGTGAAGTTCTACGGTCTGCTCGCGGTGCCGCGGGCAATCACGATGTTCATCGTCAAGAGCGGCGTCGCCGGGTTGATCATGCACCTGGGGCCCAGGGCCGACATGAAGGCCATGGCGAACACTGAAGTCGACATCGGGTTCTTGGAGCCCGGACAGATGACGACGATCATGTGGCAAGGGAAGCCGGTGTTCGTGCACCGGAGGACCGAGAAGCAGATCCACGACGTCGAATCGACCCCCATCGGCGACCTTCGGGACCCGCAGACCGACGCGGAACGGTTCTCGAACCCCGAATACGCCATCATGATCGCCATCTGCACCCACTTGGGATGCATCCCCGTTTACGGGGCCGGCGACTACGGCGCCTACCTCTGCCCCTGCCACGGCTCCCACTACGACTACTCCGGCCGCATCCGGAAGGGCCCGGCGCCCCTCAACCTCGAAATCCCGGCGTACTGCTTCCTCGACGACCACACCCTCCTCATCGGCAGCAGCTCTCCGGCGTAAACCCCCCCCTCCTCCTCTCCGAGCCTCCCTACCACCAGCGGAGACTTCGAAAAATATCCGACGACTTCTAAACCCGCGAAAATTAACGCCAGAATGAGTGTTTGATCACAACACGACACGATGGCCCCGTTTCTCCGTACGCACACCACACGCAACGGGGCTGGCGGACCACGAGTGCAGAACGCCTTCGCCCCGACTGTGACCCGGAGACACATCGAAAAATTTCTCTCCCCCCCTCCGGGATTGCAAGCTTTTCCTCGCGTCTTTTTGTGCCTGAAAGTCAAAGACGGGAGTGTGGCTTTTTTTTCTTCCATTTCGTCCGCGGGATTCGGCGGGAAGGCGCCTATATTCCTTTACCGCCTATATTCCTTTACCCTTGTTCATACAGGCCATCCCGCGACCGTGTTGGACAACTCCCGGGAAGTGAATCCTCCTTGCCTCCCCGAAGAAGGGGAGCTGGTGCTCAAGAACCCGGACGCTCGTTTCGTTGGTGGGGAGAGCCATCAGCATGCGAGTCCACACAAGCATGGGTCCACTTGTGGTAGTGCTGTGTTGAGTCCTTGATGCGGGGTTATTCGGATTACGAAGTGAGCCACTGCAGCTACCAGCAGCGAATGCAACCGGGAAGATAAACACCGCGTGGGGTAGGACGACAGGCTCCATTAGCGGGTCGAACGCCCTCCCCCCCCCGTTCGTCTGTTTGTTTTCCTGCTTTGGTTTCTCTCTTTGTTTGAGTTTCTTTTTTTGAGCGTTGATGTCAATATTTTAGTTAGAAGAGAGGAGACCGGAAACTCCCCCAGCCCCCAGGTAGTGGCCCCCTGCACGCAGGCTCGTTTCTCTCTCTCTCCTTTCTCAGTATTTATGGAGATGAGGAAGAGGTCAAGCGTGGGTCGTGTCACGTGCAGTGCAGCCACAGAGTGTTGCAGACACCGGAACAGAGGAGAGACGCAGGGTCATCAACAACTGCCCTGGGGCTCGGTCCTATCTACCGTAAGAACACGACGAGTCAGTGCGTCCCACGGTCGCAGTCACAAGTAGTACTTGTCGCTCAAGACACGCCTTCTCCCCGACGGATTTACCTGTGCTCTCGCAGCACGGGTCGTCTTGGCTGTGACGAGCTGTGAACAGCCGCTGACTAGCCAGACTCACTCCGGTGTCCTGTCTGCAGACACCCAGGATCCGCGCTGATGGCCCGGCCTTACGTGTCGGTTGCTAAACAAGACCGAAACACGGCGCAGATACGTCAACCCAACCAAGCACGCTTGTATCCCAACAAACATTGAACCGGAGGGGGTTTCTATTTTGTTCCCCGCTGTTTTCTTCTTTTCGTATTTGCAACTGTGTGGCTTGGTTTCAAATTGAAAAGAGTTTGCAAAAAAAGAAGAAGAAAGTACAGACACACTTCCGCTTTTCTGTGCGGGAATTGCGAAGGCCCGCCTGGCGCCTTCGCTCTCTCCCCTTTCAACCACGAAGGCAGGCCGGTGCGTTCTAGTGAGTTACCGCCCCTTGTCTGAGCCAGTCAATCCGGATGGATCGTGATGGAAGTGCTGGATGAGAGACGGTAGGGCTCCCCTACCTTTGCTCCAAGCCAGTTGCACGCGCGTACACGGCTGCCGATGCATCTATCCAGATGTTGCGCAGGTTATTCCCTGTGAGTACTCACAGTCCGAGCTCCGGAGTTACGTGGGCAGTCCTCAGGGAGATGTGGAGGAGGGGAGATGTGGGCTGTTGGGTGGACGCCCTGCGGACACTGCTCACACTCCTAGACCCCTTGCAGATCACTCGCTCAAGGGCCAGTTTTTCACTAGACGCCTTGATGGCCGGTCATGCGCTGAACAGCCACCTGGTTGCGAGCCACACTCACAACACTGATTAGTCCGCCTGCCTACACGGCGCAGCCCAGCCTCGGAAGCCGAAGTTAAGCAAAGATCGAGGGTGCGATTCGGGTGTGACACCCGCTTTTGTGCTCGGACACACCCTCTTTAACTCCAGCTTCTGAGGCTGGACCTCGCCGTGTATATCTGTGTGGATCGAGGGACCGACAAATGCACACGTCTTGTTGAGCAATTTCCTTAGCTGTGCCCGGACCCCTCGGCCACGCGCTGGGCGAATACAATGCGCCTGAGCATCGTGCTTCCCCACCACCCCAACTTTTCAGCAGGTCGCACCACAACCACGATTGCAACCCCGCACCCCCTTCCCACGCAAAATCCTTTTTCTCATTTTTTTTTTTGCGGCGATCCTAGCCTCGAAGCAGGCCTGAGAGTCTGCAAATCCACCGACGCCAGTTGTCTGCTACCCGCAGGGCCAAAATGACTGGTCACCAGTAGAGCCAGTGGGTGATGGTACCCCATTTTGCTCACCCGGAAAGGAGTGAGCAACGTGTTCATGCATTTTGAAAAAAGGAAGAAACACTAGCTGCTTCGCTGTGTAAGAAGGATTGCATCCGTCGCACTGCACTGCACGGTGGTTGAATGCTGCCCACTGCCATGTGAAGCCCAAGAACACGTGTGCCCGCTGCGCAAAGATACCAGAAAAAAAGAAGTTTCTTTTTTTGCTTTGGTCACCCCCCCATCTTCTTCTCTTCGGAATGTTTTTCTTTTTTTTTTTTTTTGCCAATTCTTCCAGTGTTTGTTTTTCGCGTTTTCAATTCTTTCTTTTTTCCGACCGCCTTTCGTCTCCTTCCTTGTAACTTTCGGGCTAACGCTTTTTTGCTCATTCATCAGTGACGATATGGCTTTTCAACTACACTCCGGTTTACGAAGCACCGTATTCGTCTCCCCCCCCGCCTTCTGTTTCCGTGTGGGGCTGCTTTTCGTGAGTAGCACCCCGCGTTATTCTGGTTTTCCGGTTCTCAAGATTTCTTTCTTCTTCGTTGAGTTTTTTTCCTTCTTCTTTTTATTTTTCAATCCGTTGTTCTTCCTTTGTTCCCGTTCCGTGCGCGTCTGTTCACCTTTCTTTTCGTTGTCCGCAGAGTACTTCGCGCGGATCCACCAGTTAGGAGCCGAGCAATGCAGAGTAAATGCTCAGTACACCGATACCCATTCGGTCTCGGCGCAGGACTCAAAACTGTGGCCCAGGTGTCGCAGGTGGCGACTGCCGACCATGACGGGGTGCTTGAGGTGCTGTTCAAAGCACCACCCCCAGTAACACGGACCCCCACTCGCAACCTGCGGGAGCATCAGCGGTTACTTGAAACTGAAGGAGTCGTGGACGCCTCTCGCACAGGAAGGCACCACGTGAAAACAGGTCTACAACACACACACACACACACACACACTCACACGATTAGGTGGGAAACTGGGTGGCAACCCCCCCGCCTTGCCGGTAGGCACACGCAAAGAGGAACGACCGAACCCCAGCCTGCGCAAGCACAAGGCGCCCGACATGCGGCGGACGTGCGCGGCCCTGCGGCCCTGGGGCTGGGGATACCTGAAGAGCGGCGAAGTCGCGCCGAAGGTGGCGGTCCCGAGCAGGGACGAGTGGTACGGGAAGAAGGCCGGGTCGTCGGAGGAGAGCATCTCGTCCGATGACGCGGCCGTCGACCTGCCCGAGCTGCGGCGGACGCGGGCGGCGGAGCTGGCGAACATGCCCGAGATGAAGGAGGCGCACGCATTCCAAGAACAGCTGGCGGCCGGCTCCTGCGTTGTGACGCCGGGACACACTTCGTTCGACGAAGCGGGAGTGTCGAAGGAGCAGGCGCTGCTCGTGGTGCGGGCGGCGTACGCGACGTCGCTGCTGCACGTCGAGTCGCGGGTGGCGTCGTTCCTGGGGCACGGGTTCTACACCATCGGCCCCGGGGGAGAGGAGCTGGCCGCCGTCGTCGGCGCGTGCCTGCGGGAGACCGACGGGATGGCCCTCCACTACAGGCACACTGCGGCGCAAGTCGCCCGGCAGCTCAAGTCGGGGCGCGACCTGCACGACATCCTCCTGGACAGAGCCCGCGGCCACGTCGTCTCCAGCCTTGACCCCGTCACGGGCGGGAACCACTGCGCCATCGGCGGCGGGAAGCACGACTTCATCGTGACGTCGACCCTTGCTTCGCAGGTCCGCTTCCATTCCGCGCGCTCCGTCTTCTTTTCGTACCAACGATCCTGCAGGTTGCCCTTCAATGTATTTTGCAGGCTGAAGACGTAGGCAGCGAGTTTTGGTGGTTGAACAGAATTCCTCACCTGATTACAGTGGGAAAAACGATCAACCGGCACGCACAAACAAAACGAAGCGCCTGTCTTTTTTGTGTTAACAGTGCATTGTTGGTACTAAAAATTAGTAGTTGGCAGCGTACCTACAGGAAACTTACCAGAGCAGGTGAGTTCGGCTAGTGCGCACAAACAAAAATAAAGCCCGCTTTTGTGTAGGCCTGCGCTAAGTCCTGCTCTGTAGGAAGCCTTTCTGGGTGCCTACGCGTACAAGAAGCAACAAAGGAAATCTGCAGCAGCCCGCGCGAAACACGGGCAAATCTGCGCGGGCGTAAGGATTCAACCAAATATACTTCTGTGAGTGGACTTCGGTGAGCAGAGACTGGTATTCATAAGGCAAGAACGCTAATCACTAGAGTGAGTCAATCACATTCTGAATCGGAGCAGCACTCCGCTCTAGTGACATAGCTAACTAATCTGGCATGACCTCGCCTCGATACGTGGAAGCGCCACACAATCGCCCTAATGCCGAAATGAACATCACACACAGGCGCCGCAGGCGGTCGGTCGAGCCCTGGGCAGCGCCCTCGCTTACCAGCTTGGGCAAGCGAGCCTCATGGAGCCTTCCGCGGTTAACTTCGTCAGCGTCGGCGACGGCTCGGTCAACCACGCGCAGGTTTGTTGCCCTTTCCTCCCAGCGGGGCAAACACCCAACCAGCAGTGCACGGCGCACGAAGCAGGACGCCTGAACCATTCGAGTCTACAAGCTCCGAATAGCGCGCGATCACCACGAGCAGCCGGCAGGAGCTCACCCGTAACGTAATATAGCTGAAACCCTGCTATACTCCGCGTCAGGTATCACCCCTCATTGAATTCCACACACACACACACACACGCGCACAGTTCCTGTCTGCTATCAACCTGGCGGAGTATGCCGACTACCGAAGCTTCAAGTGCCCGGTGGTGTTCATGGTCTCGGACAATGGGATCGCCATCTCGCTGAAAGGCTACGGCTGGCTGCAGAAGCGGTTCGTGAAGAAGCTGCAAATCCGGTTCTTCGAAGCCGACGGCTGCGACATGTGCGCGGTCTGGCGGGCCTCGCGCGACGCGATCGAGTACAGCCGCCGGGCCAAGCGGCCGGCGTTCCTGCTCCTGAAGAACCTCCCGCGCCGCTTCGGCCACGCGGCCACCGACAGGCAGCAGGCGTACCTCGCGCCGGACGAGATCGAGCGCGTCATGAAGCACAACCCGCTGCTATCGACCTCCGCCCAGGTCGTCGCCGCCGGGTTTACGTCGTGGGAGGACCTCCATGCCATGTACGTCGACACGTGGGACTTGGCGCGGCGTGCCTTCGACAAGGCGGTGAACGAGCCGAAAATCACGACCCGAAACCACGTGCAGCAGGTGACGTGCCAGCCGCTGTACCGACCCGAAGGCCCGGCTCCTCCAGTCGTCCGGCCGCCGCCGAATGCGGGCAACGCGTCGGTGAAGGCGAAGGACACGCACGTCATGCGGAAGCACATGACGAGGGTCTTCGACGAGCTGCTGACCGAGAACCCGAAGCTGGTGTACATAGGAGAGGACGTGGAGCACGGGGGCTACTACCTGGTGACGGATGGGCTCGCGAAGAAGTACCCGCTGCGGGTGAAGGACTTCCCGCCGGACGAAACGTCGTTGATCGGCGTCGGGATCGGGTACAGCCAGGTGGGGCTGACGCCCATCGTCGAGATCCCGTACGCGAAGTACCTCGACTGCGGGGTCGACCAGTTCTTCGAGGCGGCGATCATGAACTGGCTGACCAGCGGGAAGCAGCCGTGCGGCATGGTCGTCCGGCTCCAAGGCTTCGACCGCGGCGTCTTCGGCGGCAACTTCCACACGCACAACTCCCTCCACATCCCGCCGGGAATCGACGTCGTGTGCTACAGCAACGGCCCCGACTACGCCCGTGGCATGCGAAACGCGGTCGCGCAGGCGCAGCGTGGCCGCGTCGTCATGTCCGTCGACTGCACCAACCTGCTCAACTTGAAGCACGTCTGCCAAGACGACAAGGACAGCCTCTGGGAAATGCCGTACACCGCACCCGGGCAAGTCGCGTCCTTCGATGAGGTGACCGTCTACGGCGACCTGTCGGCCCAAATCGCGGTGGTAACCTACGGCAACGGAGTCCCGACGTCGCTGAAAGCGGCGCAAATCGTGCAGGCGGAGCTCGGCGTGGCCGTCAAGGTGATCGACTCGCCGTTCCTGAGCGGGATCACCGCCGGGTTGCTCGAGACGATGCGGGGCGTCACCGGCATCGTGTTCGCGGACATCTGCAAGTTCGGGCAGCATCCGTTCGGCGCGCACGTCGGGTCACTTCAAAACAAGGGGCTGCTGCCCGCGAAGTGGCAGGTCTGCGCGGCGCAGCCGACGTACAACCCCCTCGGCACCTACCTGACCTTTTTGAACATCCCCGACGTCGTCGACACCATCAAACGCGTGCTTTGACGGCGAGGGTCGATTGTCCAACAAAGAGAAGCGAACTTTAACTCTAAAGAAGACAGCCCGCGGACACATCCAAGTCAGCGCACACACCCGCCAGGCTGTCTCTCGCACCCCGGCTGCATCGGATTGCCTGCTGCTGAGATCGCAGGAGCATGCAAACCGGCACGGAAGGGAAGGGGTCGCAAAGCGTCCGCGCGAAGACGATGATTCGAATGAGTGCAAACGTCGCCTGTAGCCAAGTGACTATTGCAATGGCCATCGCCGCAGTTAGAATGCAGAATATCCAAACTGCTGCTGTCTATCACAGGGTACCAGCACGAGCAGTCGAAGGAGAAGCGAAGCGCCAAGCGCACGCCTGAGCGCGACGATCACGACGAGCTGAAAAGGAGAAAGCGTTACGCAGTCGCGTGTCGAGAGATAACCGCGACGCCGGTGATGCAGATTATCGCCACAGATTCGTTGCATTCTCAGCCGAACTATCACAGTCAATTAGCCTCAATCGGCGCAGTCGTCCTCTATGACAGGGCCGCGGCTCGCGCCTCCGCGCAACGGCTTACGCCCGCCGCAATAGTACGGGGCAATAGTGAGGCGACCGGTCACTCTCCGGAGAGATGGTCCCTGCACTCTAACTCTCTCTCTCTCATCGCCGTAGTCTTCCTCTACGGCAGGCGGCTTGCGCCGCGTCCGACGTAACACCTTACACCCGCCGTAGTGGCCTGGAGCAGTAGTGGGGCGACCGGGTACTCCCGCAAACAATGGCGTCGTCCACTGTTTGCGCCACCTCTTACAACAGAGGAGAACCTACGGTGTGGGAAAGTAACGCAGCCCGCTTGCTTGCCCATACCCAATTACTGCGGCGCGCATCGCGCGGCAAAGAGCAAGGGTGGCACAGCTGCTAGCCAAGAGGTGAGACAAGAGGCACCGATCAACCGTGCCCAAACCAAGACGCGTCATCCGAAAAGGTTAATGACCCTGAACGCCCGACGAAAACGGAAATACATGCTGGACCGGAATAAACTTGGAACAGCGTCTTGTCGGTCCGGTCTTGTTCCTGTCCAGAATATTTTTATTTCCGCTTAGTGTAAAGAGGGGAGTCGAATAATAACAGTTATTTGACACACGTCTGGTTGTCTAAAAACACTACCACTATTTGATCCTGCTACTGTTCGGCTACCCGAAACTTTTTTTACGACAAATCGAGCAATAACAACAGGTGTTATTATTCGACCCCCCCCTTTTTAATAGGTAAGAAGAACCGCGTTGCTCCCCCCCTCCCGCGCAATCAAAAAGAAACGAAAGACTTATTTAAACAAACGGTCGAAAGTGGGTGCCTCACCAATGGCCTCACGAAAGCCGTAGCACAGCCGGACTGGGAGGTGCATGAAAACGGCGCCTTCCGATGGCACCAATGCCTGAGCCAATTCCCCTACCCCCCTGAAAGCGACCTCAGCTCGATTACGCCGATGCAGATATCGCCGCAGATTATTTGCGTTCTAACCCAAACTACGAAACTCGATTACGTTCTGCATGCAACGATGCAGATTATTGCCGCCGATTGTTTGCATTCTAGCCCAAACTACAAGGCTCGACAACGTTCGATCGGGCAGGGGGTGATTTGGCTCAGGCAGTGCCCCTTACTACAACTCCCCGACGAGTCGTTGCACCCTACGCAACGTCGACGGGCCAGGCACTTGCACTTTTCCGGTACCACCATGTTTTGCGCGCTTTTCTGGTCCGTGAAACTGTCAGCGGTTTCACGGCCTCCTCGACCCTCGATCAATGCAAACAACAGAGACAGGTCGGAGGCGCGCCAGAACTGTCCGCATGCGTCGGTTCCCTGCGTCCTGAACGTCTTAAACGGGTCGTTGCACCCGACACAACAAGTAGGGGAAGCGCACCGAACGATCAAAAAGACAACACCGCGTCCACCTAACTTATACGGACCGGCCGCTGAGGGTCATGATCAATGCGTTAACGTGTCACTGCGCTTGAGATTTCCGCTTTCCAGGTTGCGGTTCGCGAGGAGTTCCCATCATCGTATTTGGGAATTCGTGGCCACTTGACCTTGAGTTCCGTGGTTCTGCAGTGCCGTCGAACACAAATTGCACACGTTTGGCAGTGTGGCTTTCTTGTCTCCCTTCACAAGCTCGGAGATGCAAAGACAAGGGACGCCGCGATGGGCGAGGAAGCCACGCTACAAATTGGGAGCACAAAAGAAAACCAAAACGTAAAAGGTCGCAGTTCTGCCGGCCTGTTTCGACAGTCATCGCACTGCGTCGCCGATTTCTTTGCAGCAAGAGCTTCCCCGAAAGACGGCGTGGCTAATTGCCCAAGCCTGTCCCCTCCCTCCCGGGTGTCTGACCATTCCTAGGATTTCTTTTTTTGTATAAGCACCCGCTTTGTAGGAAATGCTTGAGGAGGCTGCCAGTTGCGATAGGCAAAGGAGGTAAATGTGCTGTGGCCCACACGAATGAAACACAGGTCAATCTGGGTCACTCTTGAGTGCAAACAGAGTCGGACAGCTCAAGGTCAAGCACCGGGAAACGGAAAAAAGAAAGAGGTGGGAGTGGCCAGGCTGGACACGGTTTGGATAAAACCGCCACGCTGTGTGAGGGAAATACTTGCGGCAAAAAAAAAAAAAAAAAACGAAGTATCCAGAAAACGTAATATCTATCTATTCCTCTCTTGCGTCGCGCGACCTGGTCTCCCGCAGCACCGTGCGGTGACTGGCTCAAGGGCGCCTCTCCGTTATCGACATTTTGTGTCGCGTTTTATTTTTTGTATAAGCACCTGCTTTGTAGGAAATACTTGAGGAGGCTGCCAGCTGCAAAAGATCAAAGGAGGTAAATGTGCTGTAGCCCACACGAAACACAGGTGAATCTGGGTCTAGTGGCGGGCGTAAGCGTTCAACAAAAAAGACCCATTTTGTAGTTGTATTGTTTCTCCCCCTCTAGCCTCCTTCGAAGTAAGCACAAGGCAGCCCCTCGAGTATTTTGCCTTCATGTTTCTCCTTTTCGGGCGGGAATAGTTTGACTATACCCTCTTGTAATGCTGACGAAAGCAAGCGGTACCCTCCCCCCGAGAGCGTGGTGCAAAAGCATCATGCACTCTTAAAATACACAAGCATTTTCCCCCCGACCTCTGGCTTTCAAACGCCGACCTTCTGGACCACAAAACCGACGCTTGAAAATAAAAGCATGACTCATTGAGTGAGACCAAACGGAACCACAAAAACGGACGTTTCGTTGACCGCACTGCCCTGAGCCCAAATCCTGGACGTGGTTTCAGGTGGCAAATTTGGCAAATGATCGTGATCAGAAGGTCCTACTTGGGCGGTTCAGTTTCCTCACACATTGCATGTGGCTAAAAATAAAAGCATGACTCATTGAGTGAGACCAAAGTGTCACAAGTCAGCCCCGCGCCAGCACTCGGCGCGGTTCACAGTTTTCATTTACTCCCCACACACGCTTCTTCCGGCAGGCGTAGCTCATTGGTGGCTCGACCGTTTGCCTGCTGATATTACGAACTGAGGCAGAAGCCCGCAAACCCCCACCTGTGTCCTAATACCGAAGAAAGAAGGTGTACGCAGTGCGGATAAAGAAGCGCACCCAAGAAACGGGGTGAATCGCGTGTTTTTTTTTTTTTTTTTGCTTTGCCGCTCCGGCCGTTCCAGCCTCACATCCAAGCCAAAAGGTAAGCCGAAGGAGACTTACTGCGATACCCAATCCGGCCAGGCTGTCACAAGTGCACGTACAACGCGGGGCTTCGCCGTGTTCCAGTAGCATTTATTTGCTTTGGATGCTTGCGAGAAGTCTCTCAAAGCGACCCGATGCTCATCCGAATGCCAAACCTCTCTTCCGCCGCTCCTCCGCTGCGCTGTCAACCCATGAAGCGAGGGTCGGGTACAGCCGCAGGGGGAAAACATGGGCGAGAAATGAGGGCCTAAGGGAGGAGTCTGAACAGGACGCGTCGTGTGCATGTGCGCAGGTTCAACCATCATCTGACTCTTCTGTTTGCGGTTGCAACCTTCGGTACCACGAGTTTGCCATTATCATGCCAAACTCTCCAAGGGTTTTTTTTGGTTTGGGCAAGAAGTATTCGCGCCCGCCATCTCTCGAGGACCTTCCCACTTCTGACCACGCTGCAGGAAAGGGGCATTTCAGCTGCAAGGGGTCCTTGCATCGCACTCCAGTGTTGTACTCCGAACTTTCTCAAACAGCAGTGGGAGTATGTGACAGCCGGAAGGGGGTGGAGGCGGATGGCGTACGGCGCGTTCCCAAAGCGAGTGGTGAAGACAGTGCGGGGAAAGGTCGACGGCGACGGGCTTGTGACCGACATTTACAACCTCGTGTGGTCGCACGCGAAGACCGGACAGGGCATCACGATCCCGGAAACTGTCATCCTCGAGCAGGGATTCCCGAGGGCTTGGTACAGCAGCGGCCGGGATGTGTTCGAGATGGAGAAGAAGCTCGGGAAGGAGATCGTGCTTAGCAAAGTGTTCTCGCAGTGGGTCAACGGATTGCCAAGGCTTGCTGTGGTCGCCGAGTTTGCGAGCCAGCGAACGGAAGCGGAGACCGGAGAGAGCGTGCTGACGTTCGAGTACTTCGATGCCGAAGGGTTGCACAAATTTCTTCAGACGCGCGCCCACGGAGTCAGCGGGCTCCTGCAGCGGTTCGTGGAGCCGAAGGGCGGGTACAACGTCGTGCTGCAAGCCACGTGGTCGCCGCACGCGATGCTCTGCTCAAGCCGGCGCAACAACAACCTCCTGTCCAACACGTCGGCGGCTCCCGCCGATCGTTGCTGCACGTTCGACGGCATGCCCTCCCTGTCGACTGCGGCCCCCGTTTCGCGCTTCGTTCGGGACAAGATCGGCAAAGAGCTGGCCGCTTTCGCGAAACGGGTGGAGGAGCACCAAAAAGCCTTGATTACTGGTATGCTCGGTCCCTCCCTACTACTCCCTACTAGGCATAGGTGGCGGGCGACTCACGACTCGCCCCAGACTCGCCCTAGGGCCCTCGAGCCCCGAAACTCGCCTTTTGACTCGCCCACTCGCCCCAGACGCGCCCTAGGGACCTCGAGCCCCGAAACTCGCCTTTTGACTCGCCCACTCGCCCCACACTCGCCCTCCGTGGACCATGGTGACACACGGTGTGCGTGGAAGAGCGCACTCCGCCTCGATTCCGACCTGTTTGCCGCTGCCACCGTGCTCATGAGCCCGAGGGGCTGCCCTGTTACGACGCATGAACACAAGTGCAGAGAAGGGGTAGGGGTGAGAAAATCTTGATGTTTTGGCAGAATACTGACCCAGTGTGCGGAAGGTCTGATGCCCTCACACAATGCATGCATCCGCAGAAACAGTCGGTTGACGAATGTCTGCAGATCTATGGTCGCAGCATATCTTCTCCATGGCGTTCGTCACCGAGAAGACGCTGTCGACCCCCGTCACGCTTAGCTGTGCGGCCAGCACCGCCGTGATATGGGTCGACAGCGCAGGAAACTTCTCTGCTGCCGTTCCCCCCCACCACGTGTTTCTCCACCATAATGGGGGGTTTTCTCTCCTCTGTCTATCAGGCCTGCTTGCCCCATCAAAAGCAATCGAAAAGAAAACAAAAGAGCGTTTTACCACCTTGCGCAGTGTCACGGGATGTTTGGCAGCCGCAACAAACATAACGTGGGCGGCGCCGAAGCTTTACCAGTTTCGGCTGACACCATTTGCACGTAACCATGGTTAAGAAGACTGAAAGCATAGACACAAAAGGAGAAAAGTACCTTAGGGGCCTAATCGGGGACCTTTAGGTCCTCAAAATATTTAAAAGTTTGTTTTTCCCGGGGGAAAAATACGAACATGCTCAAAAATCGCTAAGTACAATGCCTGCACAAAATACTGGGCAAAATTTGTCAACAATTTGAAAAATGCATTTTGGGGCCTTTGGGTCCTCAAAATGATTTAGGCGTAAAGTGCTTATATGGCCAGCAATGTTTCAGAAAATTGCTTATATGGCCAGCAATGTTTCAAAATTGCTTATATGGCCAGCAATGTTTCAAAAAGTTGCTTATATGGCCAGCAATGTTTCAAAATTGCTTATATGGCCAGCAACGTTTCAGAAAGCTGCTTATATGGCCAGCAATGTTTCAGAATTGCTTATATGGCCAGCAATGTTTCAGAAAGCTGCTTATATGGCCAGCTATGTTTCAGGAAATTGCTTATATGGCCAGCATCAAAATTGCTTACACGGTGGACCGGTCATGGTCATGACCGCATGTGGACCAAAATTGGGGACCAAATTCCGGACCAAAATTGCACCCTCGTAAAGAGATATCCAGAATTGGACCCAAAAAGTACCCCTGGCCATATAAGCAACTTTTGAAACATTGCTGGCCATATAAGCAACTTTTTGAAACATTGCTGGCCATATAAGCAACTTTTGAAACATTGTTGGCCATATAAGCAACTTTCGAAACATTGCTGGCCATATAAGCAATTTTGAAACATTGCTGGCCATATAAGCAATTTTCTGAAACATTGCTGGCCATATAAGCAACCTCTGAAACATTGCTGGCCATATAAGCAGTTTATGAAACATTGCCACTGGCCATATGCGCATGTTTTTTTTTGGGTAAACGAGGGTAACAGATGGGTTTTTGTGGGTTTTATTGGGGTAAACATGGGTTTTACTAGGGTAGACGTGGATTTCCCTGGGGTAGACGTGGGTTCTCCTAGGGTAGACGCGACCTATTCTAAGGCGGATACAGGCGATCTGATGGCGAAACTGCCGCCAATAGGGTACCAGTTGGCTCGGAATGGTGTTTAGGGTCACAAAAGTGATATTTCGATGACTAGGGCGCACACTGTTTACGAAAGTATGCTAAGTCACCTGTTTTCGTGTTATACTGGAAGTGGTGGCAACCGCCTCAAACGTCGTGAAATACCCCCTAAAAACGCAGTTTTCTGCCTCGCAGTCCCCCGACTGGGGGTTTAAAACGTTTTTGAAGCGATTGCTAACGGTTCCGAGGGTGAAATCGCTCTCGAAATCACTAAAATGTTGAAAATTGGCTTCCGGACAAAAAATTGTACTGTAGCCCTTATGGAGTGGGCACCCCTAAAAAAGTCTCGAAGAAAATCTCGAAAAAAATCGCGAAAAAAATCTCGAAAATTTTTTCGAAAAAATGACTGAAAGGCGGCGACGGTGCGAGCCACTTCAGCCCTCGCGTTCTCTGGTGAGGTTCAGTGAGGCCCAGTCGCACTTGAGTCACCGTAGCCCCCTCCTGGTACGTGTTGGCCACCACGGCTTTTCGTCTTTACCCGAAAAGTGCTTGTAGCTCTAAGGCTGTATTTCTTCACTGCTGTAGTGGATTCTACCGCAAAAATGCGGACATGTTGTACCAACCCCCACCCCCTTCCATAGCCTGTGTTGTCTTAACTTCACACACCAGGAATCAGCTGTGCACCACATGGTAAAGCACTTAAAGCGTGGTAAATGAGAACATGTATCTGAGTGACCGGTTAGGTTGAAACTTTTCCAAACCTCTGGTTGTTGGTCGCCACGGTTACCGAGACCTATAACACCAAGTCAGGGTTCCTCAGGCCTCAGATCATGTCCTTGCTGCTACACTGTTGACAAGGTGACCCCTACCATAGGGCTTGTAGATTCCGTTCACCCTTGTGAAGCCTCGGGGGAAGTTCATCGGCTTTCTGCACTTTGAACCGAACCAAGGTTGGAATCCCTGGATTCCGCAAATTCACTTTGCTTGTCAATTCAATGAACAGCCCATGTTATGTGTGTTTTACGTGGAGTGCAGCAATCAGCAATGGTCTTCTCTTCATTTGACGTCCCACCTGTGAGTTTCTGGAAATTTTTTTGGGGAAATTTTTTTTTTGGGAAATTTTTTTTGGAAATTTTTTGGGAATTTTTTTTGGCAAAAATTTTCCGGAATTTTTTTCCATTTTTTTTTGACAAGTACATTTTCGGCACAAGTTCCCAATGGGCAACAAATTTTTAAATCAATTTGAGGACCTAAAGGTCCCCGATTAGGCCCCTAAGGTAGGTGACCCCACAAAAGATAGCTCAAAGCATCTGCAGAATAACACGAAAAGCCTCTAGGCAAAAACCCGTTTTCACATTTCTTTGGCGACGGGGTATTTGCCGAGATTTTTGTGGTTAACCCCCGCACCTGAGTGGGTCGGAGAAGGCACAAGAAATTGACCCTGTGTGGTACCGAGGGCGAGTGAAGACGAGTCTGGGGCGAGTCGTGACTCGTCCGCCACCTATGACTAGGTCTCGGAACGTGTACGACGTCTCGCCGACGTATAGGCTGTTCGGGCTTCTCGCGGGCTATCTACAGAGCACTCCTTGTTCTGGGGGTTTTTGTGGCCGCTGTGGCTACGGTTGAGTCAAACAAAGGCGCGAGAGAGAGGTAGGACTGACTGGTTGTATCATGAGGTGGGACTGGTTTTACGGCAACTCGGGGGTCTCAATAGCATTTTTCTCAAGCATTCCCACCAGAAAATTCCCCTCTCGTCCCCTTTGCTTCAAAGATGCGCGCCGCCCTCTTTTTCTTCGCTTCACCCTCCAGACTGTAACACAACTGCCACAGGGCTAGTTTGCTTCTTGAAGTTTGACGACTACGGGCAGCTGCACTTTCTCAAGTGCACAAGCATCCGCACGGCACGCGACGCTGAGCCAGCGTTGGTGGTGCCTCTCAACCTTGCTGTGAGGTTTGATGCAGTGACTCGAAGAGACCCGTCGGACACGGTCGTTTTCCGGTACGATCGACAGATCCCGAAGAGGCCGCGCGGAACGCTCGGCCAGCAGCCTTCCGATGGTGACGCAGACGAGGACGACTACCGACTGCCCGAGATTGACCTGACGAACATCACCGACTCCGCCTTGGACGTGCTGGCGATGGACACGAGCGACATGCTCTACCTCCCATCCAGTCGGAAGCACCGCAGGCTCAGGAAGGTCGGGAAGGCCAATCACAGCGACGCTAACGATGTGGCCGTGTCTGTGACTGTGTCCCACGCAGCTGGTGCCGCGAATGGGGGCTGGACGGAGGCGCAGGCAACGGAGCGGAAGCTGTCGTTCGGACTGCCGGACATCGCGAAGGCGTACCCCGTCGAGTACTCAATCCTGCGGAGCTACCTGCACGACGTCCTGTACAACTGCCACTGGCACTTCTTCGGCGAGGCCGTCGGGAACGCGAGTCACAATTTCCAGCAGGCGCGGACAGCGGACAGGGAGCCGCCGAAGCCCTTCGACTTCGTGGTGCCGGAGCAGATCATCGCGATCATCGGGTACAACGGCGTCGACGCCCTGATGGAGCGCTACGGCGCCGCCGAGGACGACGAGAAGTACGAGGCGAACGCCGCGCCGCCCGAGGCTGCCACCGCGGCCGCCGCCGCCGGCGGCGGCACCGACCAGCCGAAAGCGCCGGAGGTCTCGCACAAGATGTACCTCCAAATCGCGGCGCCCCATCCGAGTCTGCTCGAGCTAGACTCGGTTGACACGTTCACGTGCGAGAGGCTGCAGGCGGGGTTCCCGGTGTACCAGGGCGGCATCGACTGGGCGCGGATCCGCGAGACGAGGGGCGCGCGGCGGAGCACGCACTGGCTGAAGATGGTCGGCGCGTCGGAAGCCGCGTTCAAGATGCGCGACGAGGCCGAGAAGAAGCGGGTCAAGTACCGCTCCGAGGAGTCGACCGCCTTCGCGGAAATGATGGGGCAGCACGCCTCTCCGCCGGCCGACGACGAGAAGGCGGGCACGACGCCGGCCGCGCGCCCGTCGGCGGCGCCCGCGGCGAAGCCGTCTTCGCAGCGCAACCTGCCGTTCCTCGGCGACTTGCGCGCGTCCGACCACGGCCAGGCCAGCCGGGCGGGATCGCTCGTCGAATCGATCAACACCGATCCCGACGAAGCCCGTACCCCGGGCCTGTCCGCGTTCCGCGACACGCTGGACAACGACCGCGACCTGTTCGTCAAGTTCCGGTTCCTGCGCAAAGGCGAAGTCGGGCACCCCGGCGGCGCCGGGCGCCGGATCGGCGACTGGAAGGTCGGCTCGTGGAAGCTGAACGCCACGTTTCCCGAGCCTCCGTCGGTGCCCCGCTCGGACGCGTCCCCCCGCAAAGCGTCGCCCCCGCGTGGTGCGAAGCGCAGCCTGCCACACCCGCGCAAAATCACCGCCGTGCGGTGCAGACAGGAGCAGCTCGAGTTCTGGTGCCAGTGAGAGCAGACTCGCCGGCTCGTATTCGGATACAAGCCTGCGCAAGCGTCGCCATGTGTATTGTCTGCAGGCAAGTTTGCGAACGAGAGAAGATGTAGCCAAATTGCGCATGTGCGTTGTCGTTCGACAGAGTGTTTCGCAGCCTGTTCGTCGCCTGGGCGGGATTGCTCGTCGAATCGATCAACACCGATCCCGACGAAGCCCGTACCCCGGGCCTGTTCGCGTTCCGCGACGCGCTGGACACCGACCGCGACCTGTTCGTCAAGTTCCGGTTCCTGCGCAAAGGCGAAGTCGGGCACCCCGGCGGCGCCGGGCGCCGGATCGGCGACTGGAAGGTCGGCTCGTGGAAGCTGAACGCCACGTTTCCTGAGCCTCCGTCGGTGCCCCACTCGGACGCGTCCCCCCGCAAAGCGTCGCCCCCGCGTGGTGCGAAGCGCAGCCTGCCGCACCCTACGCCGCCCCGTGCGGGCGCTCGCGCGTTTGTAAAGACGGCCCCGTTCTTCTTACAGGACTTGCGCACCGAACGAGAGCGACGCATGCTGTTGTTCCAAGCAATACCAACAAACCCTACGCATTCTGCTTTCCTTTCTGCGGAACCACCGTCGTGTCATGCTCCTGCATTGGCACGGCTGGGCTCCGCCCCTCTTCCCTGTTCCGCAAGACAAAGAAAAGAAAACAAACATCGCCTCCGTTCCCCTCGTCGTCGTCGAGCAGAAGGTTTCCGCCAGAGTTTTCCGCAGTCGCCCGGTACTCCCGCCGGCAGAATTCGCAACTGGAATCGGGAAGGCTGCAGCGCAGTAAAAGGGAGAAAATAAGTGGAGCGAAGAAGCGCAGCACGCCCGGAGGAACGCGAGAGAAATCGTCGACACGTTTCCAGTGCGGTGGGGGGTGATAGCACAAGCGAGCTTCGTGCAAAAGAAGTGCCGCCTCCAGGGGCGGCTGCTGCTATGCTGGTGATCTCGACGAGATTCGGTGGCTATCAGAATAGGGGCGAAAGACCCATCGAACCATCGCAGCTGGTTCCCCGAGCTGGCTAGGACAAAACAGGAGTTATGCCAGACAAAGCGAATTATCGGAGGCATAGGGGGTATCGTCGCTTGCTCGGACCTATTCGCAAACTTCGAACGGGCGTGAGCTCGGTGTTGCTGCATTGAACCACGGTGCAGAATCCTGGCACTAAGTGGGCAACTTCTGGCGAGGAGAGTCTGACTGCATACACGGGGACACAAACAACACAGGAGAGAGCACGGCGGGGTGTGGGGGGGTATCGATGGGCCGGCGCAAGGCGGCGGCAAAGAATAAGGAGCCGTCCGCGGAGCCTGCGCAGCGCGCGGGGGATGCGAAGCAGCAGCGGGGGGCGCGGGCGTGGTGCTGGGTCGAAGCGGTGCCGGTGGCGGCGATGCTGATGCACCTCCTGCTCTGCCCGTACACGAAGGTGGAGGAAAGCTTCGGCATGCAGGCGACCCACGACCTCCTGTACGTCCGCAACATGACGCAGTTCGACCACCTGCGGTACCCGGGCGTGGTCCCCCGCTCTTTCCTCGGCCCGTTGGGGCTCACGGTGCTGTCGTTTCCAGTAGCACGGCTGGCAGAGGTGTTCATGGAGGACACCTGCATCAGGACCCACGCGTTGTTCTGCGTGCGGCTGGTCCTCGGCCTCCTGCACTGCGCGGGGTTGATATCGGTCGGAAGGGAGGCCCGACGGCTTTTCGGAGACGAGACGCGGTCGCTGTTCCTGCTGCTCACCGCCGTCCAGTTCCACGGGTTGTACTACGCGTCGAGAACCCTGCCCAATTCCTTCGCGATGGTCGGGGTCCTGTTCGCTCTGTCCCTGTTCCTGTCTGCTGAGAGGCACCCCTACATAGCCCACTCCATACGCCTCGTGCACCGAGGACTCCGGGTACTCACCGTCACGTGCCTGGTGTTCCGGGCCGACCTCGTTGTGTTGATCGTCCCTTTGCTCGCGTCGTTCCTCGCGACGTACCGAGTTCCGTTCGTGGCGACGTGCACGCTCGGCATCACCACCGGGCTTGCCACCATCCTCGTGAGCACTCTGGTCGACAGCTTGTTCTGGGGCCGGCCCATCTGGCCCGAGGGAGAGGTCCTGTACTTCAACACGGTCCTCAACAAAAGCAGCGAGTGGGGCGTGATGCCGTTCCTGTGGTACTTCAACGTCGCCCTGCCGAAGGCGCTGCTGGCGGCGTACCCGCTCGTCCCGCTCGCGGTGTGGAGGGTCCGCGAGCTCCACTTCCTGACGCTGCCGGCGGTCGCCTTCGTGCTGCTGTACAGCTTCCTGCCGCACAAGGAGCTCCGGTTCATCTTCTACGCGTTCCCGGTGCTCAACCTGGCCGTCGCCTGCCTCGTCGCGCGGTGCCTGCGCGCGGCTTCGGCGTGGCGATGGGCGTGGCTGCGGCAGGGGCTGGTTGTGTGTGTGTACGGGACGCTCCTGTCGTGCGCCGGTGTGACCGCGTGCCTTGCGTACGCTTCGAGTTGGAACTACCCGGGGGGCGACGCGTTGGCTGTGCTCCACCGGAGCAAGAAGGGCGGCGCCGTGCACATCGACACCGGGCCGTCGATGGAGGGCATCACCCGGTTCCAGAAGAACTACTGCGGCGCGTGGTCGTACGACAAAACCCCGCACCTGCTCGTCAACCCGGAGACGGGGAAGGCGTTCGACTTCCACATCACGTTCGACCCCGCGAACTACACCACCCGGGGGTACCGCACCATCTTCAACGTGTCCGCGTTCCAAGGCCCCGACGTCCCGCGCATCAAGCACCTCGACTTATGGCCGCCGCCGGTCGCGCTGAAGACGGCCGCCTACGTCGTCGAGATCTCGAGCTCCTCCTCGTCCCACTTCCAAAGCATCGTCTCCGGGCAGGACTTCACTATTTAACGGTAGAAGGCATCCTCCGACTGTCCGTCCGGCGGTCGGAACCCAGAACCCACTAGACCAGATGGATCCTCGCGACACGTCAAGTCGTCGGGCTTGGCACCCTTCATGCATCGCCCATCGAGCTTGCCCTCGTTTGGGCAAGTTCGAGGGCGTTGTGAAAACTGGGCAAGCACGTCTGACGTGCAGCTCGCTTCGACAATACGTTGGAGTTGTTGAAAACTGACACAGTTGTTGGTTGCCGTGAGCGACTACCCCGTGGACTCAGGTCTGCCCGTCAACGACAGACCCTTGCGCGCCCGGTTGGTGGTTTGCTCCTGCTCCTCGCCGCACCGCAAAAAAGGCGTGTAGACACTGCCAACATCGATGGTTTCACACGCTCTCATGAGGGCCATGAACGTACTGCGAAAGACTTGTTACTGCTTAATGCAACAAATGTACAACTTGTTCCAGGCCGGTGCCGATGTGAGTGCCGCAGACAACGATGAGGACAGCCCCCCGTAGCCTCGTCTCGACGAGGCAATCGCAATTTCTGTTGGCATAGGCGCGGGCGGGGTTTGCGGCCGCTCTGTTTGCTGCCGGCTACCGGTCTCAAGCGGCTGTCTACGGAACAGGCTGCAATACGCAACGTTGGACGCGGAACTCGAGCAATCGGACTAGTCGGTCTATAGCAGCCGCGTATCCCGGGCCCAAACTCGAGGCCGGATTATCGGTTCCTGGCTGAAGTTTCGCCTTTTTCATATATTTTTTAGCCTGCAGCGCAGTGCTTGTTGTGAACGCTTACGCCCGTCACTATATCGAGAGTGCTTCGTGTGGGTAACAGCACATTTACCTCCTTTGAGATTGGACTGCTGTTGCGATAGTAGGGAGTCATCGGCATGGTGATCAGTACCACGCTGCCTCCTTTGAGATTTCGCAACAGGCAGCCTCCTCAAGTGTTTTGTTTTTTTGAGGGGGCTTACACGATGGCTGGCACGGCTTGACAATTTCTGCTGCCACCGCACTAGGTAATCGTCAGACCGTAAACACCGCTCCGTTTGTCCGCGCATCCCCGTATCTGTGGGGATGAGACGACACCTACTACTGGCGGGCTTCGGCTCGCGACCACCAGCCGGAGGCTACAAGTAGGGTTCCGCAGGTCGGCTGCTTCACATTAGCGCAAGGTGTCAGCGTTAGCGACGAACCGAAGTACAAAAAGGCATCGAGCAACAATAGCCTGCCCCCTTCTTTCCCCCTCCACGCTCCCAACCCTCTGCGGGCAACCGGAGACTGCAACGGTTACTGCGACTTTAAGCTTCGAGAGTACCTTAGAATTGAAGAACGTAGTGGCCCTGCCGAAGGGCCTGTCCCTAACTTGGGCCGATGACCGCGTACCCCTCTCAGCTGCCAAGACAAATTAAGACAGGGGTTCGGTTTCGAGCCCCCTGTGCCGCCGCCTGCGTGTATACGAACCCACGCGCCCGCCAGGGTTGAAGGTGTGTAAAAAAAAAAGCAAAAGAAAACTCGCGGTTCTTTCGACCCGGGTTCCCTTCTTGTTTTTTGAGTCTCTAAGGCTCTCTCGCTCTCTCTCGGAAATGTCAGCGCGGTAGCGATGACAGCGAGAACACATATAGGTGGGAGGGGAGAGGCCCTGGGACTGCTAAGGCGTGACAACTCTCTCTCTCTCTGCTGTTCGCGAAGTTTCCCGTTTCTTGTACTGTGCCCGTGCCGCATCATTGCCCCTCGTCTCCGGTGCCGCAGCCTGCTGTCTCCCGCACCGGTCGCATCCTGCGGTCTCTCTTTGGTGTCCTGGATTTGTGCTCTTGCACTTGAGAACCGGTCTCGTGCAGGTGGGCAGACCTTACCTTTTGCGGGGAAGCGGTCAACCGCAGCAGGAGTTTCAGCCACAATACGGGTTCCTGGAAAATGAGCCACTTCACCGAATCGGTGGCCACGTTATCTGCGGTGCCACCGTACGATCAAAGCTTTGCTGCTATGCAACACCCGCGGATGGCAAAGGAAGAAGTAAGCGGAAGGGTCGCCGCGACCTTCCTGTTGTTCCCCCACCTCATGTTGCTGCGATTTTTTTTTTTTTTTTACCAAACATGCAGTGTCGGAGGAAATAAGAACGCGTCACAGGCCACCCACGGCGTTTCCTTGCGCCCTGTACCAAGAAACAAACGACCAGGGCAAAGCGTTCAACGAAAACAATTCCCTGTTGTGTCCACTCGTAAACAGAGAACAAGTGCATCCTGTAGATTCCAGGAGGAGGAGATGGGGGTGTTCGGCGTGCTCTACTGCACCACGCAAAAGGAGAGAACCGCGGGACCCGACGATCGACTCTGCCCCTCCGCTTAGCAAAGGGAGAAGAACAAGAATAAAATTGGGGCAACTTTCTTCTGCTCCTAACCCGCAAACCGGTCTAAAAAGACAAAGAGGTCGAGAAGAACGAAATGGCCCGGAGCACCCGCCTTCTCTCTCTTCTGCTCGCCGACATTTTTTCGTACCTTGGGCGACGGGCGTACAGGGGCCGCACCCGTTGCTTCTCTGCGTTTTCTTTTGTTGTATAAGCACCTGCTTCGTAGGAAATACTTGAGGAGACTGCCGATTGAGAAATCTCAAAGGTGATTAGTGTGGTACTCATCGCCGATGACTCCCCACCTATCGCAACAATATTCCAATCTCAAAGGAGGTAAATGTGCTGTTACCAACACGAAACACATTTAGTGGCGGCCGTAAGACAACACATTGAGAAGGGTGATCTCGCTGCCGTGTGAAAGTGCAAGAGCAGGTGGGAGGCGGTGAAAATGCAGATTCGCTGAGGGAAAGTCAAATGGCGAGAGAGTGGACCATATGCACGTTGCTCCCCTTTCTTGGGCACCCCCGGTTGCAACACTGAGGATGACGTATCAATGTTCGCTAGCTTCGACGCATTTGCTGACAAGGACACTGCGTGACACACTTGAGCATAGCACAGCGCAGAACACGAAAAGCAACAGCGATGCTCGTAGTAACGGGAGTAAACAGGGCAAACCCCGAGCCCAATTGGGCGCAAGCTGCGTAGGGGGATAGCGGTAGGTTTTGGCATGCTCAAGGAGTGCTGTGCATGTGCAGTGTCACAGACCCCAGGACGCTATGTTATAGCACATAGCTGTTGCGGGCGACGACTTTGAGAACCTTCCGGCTACCTATCTTGAGGAGGATTCAAAGTACCGACTGCCTTCCGCAGAGGATTGGAAGAACGTGTTTAATGCGTCAGTCAAGTGCGCGGTGCAGCCTTGGACATGCAGGAGCCTGCACAAAACACTTTCCCCAATATTCAAAAACGTGCGCAGTCGGTGGCGACTTGGCGGTGAAGCCGCCAAAAGGAGGGGGGCAAGAGGGCGGGGGGCGAAACGAACATGGTGCAAATGCTGCAGCCCGCGGGGACGAGCCGCCGGGTGTCGCCGGGCCGCTTGTCGCCGCCGTCGGCGCCGCCTCCCCAGTACCTGCCGGTGCCCAGAAGCGTGCTGTCCCCCGTGCCGATGGTCGCCCCGCTGGCCCAGGCGCCCACCGCGGCCGCTGCATCCCTGCCGGGCTCACCCGTCGGGATGATGTCTCCACCCCCCGGGGCCGCAGGGGTGAGCCACCTATACGCGTCGGCTCTTCTTGGGAAAACAAGCCCGCCCCCCGTGGTGGTAAAGGAACCACCATCCATCGTTCTCGCGGGCGCGGACGTGCAAGCCGTCCACAAGGCGTACCACGAGCTGCAGTGGAGGTATGCTGAGCTACAAGCCGAGCATGAAGACGTGTTGATGAGCCAAGTGATGCCTCTGCAGAACCGAGTCGCTGAGCTCGCAGCGACCCTTGGCAACGAACTGAGCCACCGCGACGGGCTCTCGATCCTGCTGGGTGGAAAAGAAGAAGAGCTCGAGGCTGTCAAGGCCGAACTCCAACGGCAGAAACTGTTGGACTACATGCTCGTAAAACGGAAGACCGACCGCATCGCAGAACTCGAGTCCAGCGTCGGGACACTGAAAAGACCAGGCATGCGACAATTTCTTTTTACATAAGCGCCAGCTTGGAAGGAAATGCTCGACAATAACTGCCAGACAAAGAACCGAAGGATCCCAAGTGCTATAACTACCGAACCGCGGGTCTACCCCAACACGACAAATCACACAAACACAAGAGGTCAAAAGTCCAGTTTCATGCACCCTGCCATTCTCTGAGGACCAGGTAAGAACCGTGTGTGATCCCGGAGTGTTCACAACAAGCTTCAGCTGTTTTGTTAGTGAGCACTCGCGGAACACACCTGCTTTGGAAAGTGTGTGCATGCAGCACGCTGCCAACGATATTCTAACTCGAAAAAGAAGAAGCCTGAGCAATTACTTTAAAACCCCGGTGTCCCGGTGTCAGACACCGGGAAAACCCGGTGTGTCAAAAAAAGAGGAAAGTCAGAAAATTTCTGGGGGAAAAAAAAATCCATATTTCTGTTTTGTCACTGTGTAGGCTGGAAATTTTCTCATGGAAAACTACTGGCGGAAATTCGTGGAATACTGTTGGTGGAAATTTTCTCTCACGACAGAAAAATGATGGGAATTTTCTCGTGGAAAGTTCTCGTGGAAACGACTGTCGGAAATTTCTTTCGTGGGAAACTGTTGGTGTAAAATTTTCTCACGACAGAAAACTGATGGAAATTTTCTCGTGGCGGAAACCGATGATGGAAATGTTCTCGTGAAAACTACTGGCGGAAATTTCTTTCGTGGGAAACTGGTGGTGGAAATTTCTCTCGTGGTGGAAACCTGTTGGAAATGTTCTTGGAAACGACTGGCGGAAATTTCTTTGTGGAATACTGTTGGTGGAAATTTTCGCATGGCAGAAACCACCGGCGGAAATTTCTTTCACGGGAAGTTTGGCAGAAAACTTTTCTAACAGAAATTGTTGGTGGAAATGTTTTCTATTGGAACCCATCGGTGGAAATTTCTCGTGGCAGAAACCTGATGGAAAAAATCTTCTCATAGCAGAAACCACCGGCGGAAATTTCTTTCACGGAAAACTGTTTTGCGATCTTCGTACTTAGCTGGCTGGCCAGAAAGGCGCCAAAAATTTTCCGCGCCTGCGGCGCAGGTGTTTTGGCTGAGTATCTTTTCGTCATGGGGCTACCGCATTATTTGCTCATTCTGTTCACAGTGTTCCACCGTGGCAGGCAATGCAGGGGCGTTGTGCAGGACGAAAACCTGCTGCAGCCGGTGACAAACCAACGTTTCCGTCCATCTGTTTAACTGTAAGTGCGACCGTCAAAATTTCCGCGCCTGCGGCGCAGGTTTAATTGACATGTCAGCCAACCTAGTAGTTGTGACGAGCCGCCCTAGTGCCCATCTGCTTTGATCCGTATGTGCGACCGTTTAAAAGTTTCCGCGCATGCGGCGCAGGGCTCCTTAGGAACCACAAAACCGCCACAAGAAGAGTTGCTGGACCGGTGTTCCGGAGTTTAACGCTGGTTCAATCGTGCACCAGAGGCGGCACACGCACGCAGAAGCCAAAAGGTGACTCACTACCGCAAAATATATCGCTTCGCGGGCAGGTCTCCCCCCACCCGAAGCGTCAACACAGCCTACTGTGCGGGTCGGGGCTACAGTAGGGTCACCGCTGAATGCCGTGTGATTCCCCAAAACCCCGGTTTAGAGCATAGATTTTCGTCCCAAGGCATCCCTGCTGCCCAAGTGTTGGAAAAAAAAATTGACCTCACACCGGGTTTTTGGCTGACACCGGGTTTTCCGCTCCAACCCCCAAACTTTTAAAGACCCCTGAATTATCGTCGGAAAAAAAAAAAAAACAGGCGAGGCTTACAGCGTGCCGCGAAGCGCATCGCCCGAAGGCAAGCGAGCAGACGACGCCGCCTTCTTCTTCCACCACGGCCCCGAGTCGCCGCCGCCGAGCTGCCGGGAGGGGCAGGCGGGTGTCCCGACGGGCGGCGGCAAGCAGCAGCAGCAGCAGCACGGGGCAGCCCCGTCCGTGCGCTTTTCGGGGGCGGGCGACGGCCCGCCCGCCGCGGAGGAGGACGAGCCGCCGGCGGACGCGGCGCCGGGTGCTGGCCGGGGCGCCCGCCGCCGCGCGAACACGCAGCTGCTGCAGCAGCGCGCGGCGCCGGGCAACGGCGGCGACGCCGCGGAGGTGGCGGGCCTGGTGAAGCGGCTGCACGAGGCGGAGGCCGAAGTCGAGCGGCAGCGCGAGGACAAAGCGGCGTACATGCGCGCCGTGCAGGCTGCGGAGGACGAGCTGGAGGACACACGCAAGTCCGCCGAAGTCGACGGCCGCCTGCGGGACGACCACCAGGACGCCGTCTCCGAAGAACTGCACCTCCTCCGCTCGGCGGTGCAAGACCGGGAGCGCGAAGCCGCCGAAACGTACGAAGCTCTGAAGGAAGAGTTCCAGACGCGGTTTTCCGAAGAGCTCGGCAAGGTCGACGGCGCCGTGGCCGGCTTGCGGGCCGACAACGCCGCGCTGCAAGCGGACAAAACGAACCTCGAAAACCTTGTCCAGCAGCTCCGGCACGCGGTCGCGCAGTCGGCCGTCGACGGGTCGAAGTCCGACGCCGAGGCGGGCGACCTCCGCCAAGAGCTGGCGCGGCTGCAGCGCGAGTTGAAGAAGGAAGCTGCCCGCTCCTCGCGGCTCGAGGAGCAGGCCGCGCAAGCCGACGCGGAAAACGCGAGACTGCAGCGCACCTCCAGCGAGCAGTCCGCAGTCATCCGCAAGCAAGCCGGAGCCATGGAAGAGCTAGGCGCCGACCGGACGCAGAGTGAGCGGGCTCTGTCCGAGGCGCAGCGTGCTCTGCAGACCAGCAGCGATCGGCTCAAAATCCAGCTGAAGGCGGCGGAGGACGAGATCAGAGCGCTCAACGACAAGGTCGGCAGCCTGCAGCAGGTCGCCCACTCGCACGAAGAGGAAGTCGAGCGGCTCCACGCCGTGGCTGACCGCGAGCGGGCAACGGCTCGTGACTGTCAAAAGCGGGTGCGTGCTGCTGAGGGCGACGCCGCGCGGGCTCGCCTAGACGTCGACAAGCTGCGTACCGTCCTCAACCAGCAGAGCTCCGTCTTCGATGGAATCGAAGGTGTGTGTGAGTGTCTGTGTGTGGGTGTGTGTGTTCGATTTCATGTACGGGTAAACCCTTTCGACATTGCATGACCTTTCTACGTTTGTTACGCACCATCTTGCATCACGCAGCAGCAAGGACGAGAGCAGCGAGTACGGAGCGCGAGGAGCAGTATATTAGTCGACCCAAGGTATTAGTGAATATGCCCATGTCGACCCACAGAAGACCCAGAATCAACCTGTAGGTGCCGTCGGAATAGAGGATTAAGCGAATCTGAAGCAAATCGACTTCCCTGTTTTTGTGTCTAACAAATGCAATTTGTCAAGAACAAAACAGATCGATGGCAGCGTACTATCCTCACTCCCGTTAGATGAACAAAACAGGTTTGAAGGATGTGCGCACAAACAAAAAGGACGTAAGTGAAAATGCCCGCCGTTCATCGTGACGACATTGATCTTTCTACTGTGAAATGGAAGGACGTGGCCGCGGTTGAGTGGCCCACGGAGGAGGCGAAAGCTGATGAAAGAACAACTTGTGTGTTCTATCCCTCATGCGACACCGTGCACGCCGAGGGTGCCAATTGTTACCGGTGTGGTAACAAAGGCGGTCAGACCTGCCTGAAGAGCAGGCTGAAAAACAAGCAGGTGGTTGACCGGCTTGGCCTCCCGGAGGCAAAAAACGCTTGGGTGTGCCCCCCTTGCGCCTGGGCGATAAGCGGTGGTGCGCTGCTTATCGACCCTGATCGCCTAGTGGCTGACCAGCAAGAAGACCTCGACGACGAGGAACTTCTTGGCGTAGAGTCGATGGCTGTGCCACCATCGGCTCTCGCCAGTTCGGACCCGGCGGTACGGGCGTTGGCTCTGCAGATGCAGCAGCAGCAGGCGGCGTATGCAGCGCTGCAAGAAGAGGTCCTGGTTTTGCGATCTCAAACGGACTCTCTTAGGGTGCCGTTTGACATCGACCTGCGCCGCGTGTGTGAGTGGGTGCCTTTCCTGGGCTATCCCTCATCTGTGGATGAGATACTCAACCGCCTTCGGCACAGGTACGGGCCTTTCCCGGAGAGGCCAGAAACCGACGGATCGGGACGCAGCCACGAGTTGCGTGTGCTGTGGGGGGTGCTCAGTCACTCTCGCAACGAGAAAGAGGTCCCCGAGACCGCTTGCCGTTCCTCCACCAGCTGATGGTCCGGATGGAAGCTCTCCGGATCGGTCGGGAGTCGAATGAGCACTCGTCAGTGGCGACGGCCATGACGATCTCATACGAATCGTACCTGCACGGCGTGCGGTGGGACGAGTTCACCGACAAGGTGTTACGAATGGCCGTGAAAGCCACTTCGGACTCGGACCGCGTCCAGGACGCGTCAAAAAAGGTGAAAGAGGGGAGGAAACGTGCCCTTCCTACCCCCAGCTCGTTGCCAAAAAAGTTCGCAAAGAGGCAGTGACTGCCGGACTCCTCTCAGTGCCCGGAGGACCCTGTGCACTTGTGGCGGGCGCACATCGCGGCAACGCAGACGCGAAAGCCGACGCTGATCGAGCCCGCAGCTATCCCGACCTTGCTGCAGAACACCCGAGGTACAATGGCCTCCGCGTTCAAAAAACGCACAATGCCCGCCTTCATCTCCGTGATCCGGAGGGCGGAAGAGTTTCGCCAACTAGTTCAGCGTCACAACCCGGAACTCACCCGCGAGGAGTGTTTCCTCATGTGGCTCCAAACCCTGAGGTCTTCGGACCAGATCTCGGTGGTTTCGGCAAGGCAGTACATGACGTACTACCACATGTCGCTGAAAAGTCCGTTCGAGGCTTACAGCCGAGCTCTGAAACTGAAGTGCAATCGGTTTCAACAGCACGAAGCGAAAATGGCGAAGGTACCCAGTGTCAGGACCATCGCTATGGCGACGTTGAGAACGGAGCCAATCTTCGCCGCAGCCCTTGCCCTACAGCTGGCTCTGGGTGCCCGTTGGGTGGACTTGGAACTGCTCGAGCGCCAACATGTGCAGTTGGATCGCCTCGATGTGCCACCGGGCACTTTCATGGTGACAATGGTGGGAGGGAAGACGGATCCCGAGTCCGAGGGACAGTCTCTTCTGTTGCCGAAGAGCGGACACCTGTCTGCTGTCTTCCTCCAGTGGCTGCAGTCGATTCCTGCCGAGCCAACCCTGAGAATCTTCGAAGGTCTGACCTACGAGCGCTACAATGCGTTCACGAAGACGAGACTGGGCGTCTCGACTCGCTTTGTTCGCCATGCGGCACTGAATTCGGTGGCCAGCATTCTGGGCGAGCAAGCAGCAAAGGCGCTGGGAAGACATCGCACGATAAGTTCATCGCGAAACTACATCTCCCGCGCGTTCTGGGGTCCTACCCAGAAATCGCTCGATGCGACCCGCACCGTGCAGCGGATCCGATGAAGCGCCTCGGGTCGGTACTGCAGTACTACGACTACGATTGGTCGTGGTGGGAATGGGGCTCGGGCCTGCCGAAAATTCCCAAGGCATCGTACGAGGGCACGATCGACGGGGCTCCACAGTCAGCGTTGAATACGGAACTTCTGCTCGCAGACTTCCCGCGCCTATTCGAGAATTTTCGCTGGATTGATCCGAATTTTTTGAAAAGCGTCGTCTCTCTCGAGCCTTCGATCGGCCCGCCGGACATGCGCTTGCAGCCGTTACTTGACCAACTCATCACCCGTCATGTCGCCGAGGGGGCTCCGAGGAATCGGGTAGGGTGCGTTTTCCACCCGGCCTTCTGCGTGCCTAAGCCTGCCCTTGCCTGCGTGCAAGTTCCCCTCGTACAGGGATATTGTCGACACCATCTTGCAGGGTCGCTTCGCTAGGCAGTACGATTTCAAGAGCTGGTTTTTCCGGTTCTTACTGCCCGAAGGCACCAGACCATTCTTCGCCTTCCGAGTCGGAAGTGCTGTCTACTGGATGCGCCGCTTAGCTATGGGGTACCGTCCTGCTCCGCAGGTGGGGCAAAGTGTAGCGAGCGCTCTAGCGACGGAGGCTACTCGTTTGTCAGAGACTTCGTCTATTGTTTGGTTGGACAACGTAGTGTTCGTGGGAAACACGGTCACCGAACTAGAGTTAGCCTCGTCGCGATTCGAGGCTCTTTGCGCCCGATACTCCGCAGTGATCGGTGAGAGCTCAGCCGAAGCTGAAACCTCATTGGGCGCCTTGGGTTTGGGTGACCAAGGTTGTCTCGGTAGTCGACCAGATAGATGTCCACGGGGCATTCGAACGGCGCCTGTGGTGGCGGCTGGCTGGCATGATTTTGTGGAGGGTACACGCCCTGAGGAAGCCACTTTTTCATAAAGCCTCCCTTCTGCGCTGGATGTCGGCAACAAGTTCAGGCCATTGCCTCAGCAAGGATCCCGGATTCTGGAAGCAGCGTGTAGGGGTCCCGGGCGAGGTTTAGCAACTTTTCCGAGCCGAGTTTGCAGAACTTGTGGTCAATCCTTGGGCGAAGTGGATGCCACCCCCGACGCGTGTTCTTACTGCGTTCACCGACGCTAGCCTTCGCGGTTGGTGTTTCATCTTGGGGAATGACCCTCGATACGGTTCGACTCCACCAGAGTACAGCGGATGCGACATCGCCGTGCTGGAGATGTACGCACTTTTGCGTCTGATACGCTGTGTCTTCGGGGAGGGGAGGAATGGCGAGACCAAACTAGTCGTTGGTGTGGACAACACCGCGGTAATCGGTGCTTGGAACAAGAGGTTCTCGCACACTATTCCTCTTTTCGACATGTTATGTGAAGCATACGCTCTGGTGGAGGCCGTCGGGTCAGTGGTTTCATTGTTCTACGTGGAGTCGAAAAACAACCCGGCCGACGCTTACACTCGGATCTTCGGAGACGCGCGAGCCGCCGATCCGACGTTCGCCTCGTTTTCCGGTAGCAAAGCAGGTAGGCGCGGAATCCTACCCATATGTCGCTTTCTTAGCCGCCGTGTTTACTGGAAATGCTGGGAGGGTGAGGGGGAGGGGTGGGAGGGGGGTAATCAGACAAAGTAAGTAGAGACCGTAAGTGCGCACAAACAAAGGAAGCGCCAGATCCGTTTTTGTGTCTAACAAATGCAATTTGTCAAGAACAAAAACAGATCGATGGCAGCGTACTATCCTCACTCCCGTTAGATGAACAAAACAGGTTTGAAGGAAGTGCGCACAAACAAAACCGACTTTGCTTAAATTTGCTTGCCAACTATGGAATCCTCTCTGTTGCCTGGAACGTAAAAAAGTGTCCAATAAATGCGTGAGCATCCTAGTTGCACATCGTTTTTGCTTTACGTTGAAACACCACGCGCAGGGACTATAGAAGAGAACCAAGAGCGCATCGAGCAGTTGGAGCAAACCCTGCGCGGCACGCGGCAGGCTCTCTCGCAGAAGGAAGCCGAAGTCGATGAACTGCGGCGCCGGTCCGCAGAGCAGCACAGGATGGAGGCAGACCTGCGACGGGCGCTGGGGGAACTGGAAGGTGACTTGGGAAAACTGAAGGCCACCCACGCAGCCACGGTGCAGACCCTCGCCTCGTCGGAAGCGCGCACGATGGACGAGGAGCACCGGGCCGTCACCGCCGAGGCTGAAATCCGACTGCTTCAAGCGCGGGTCGTGTCCCTCGACAGAGAATTGAGAGCCGAGATTGTCCAATCGCAGCACGCCAGCAAAGCGCAAAACGGCGCCGAGTCGATGGAGACTACTCAACACAAGGTAGCGCAATCCCCCCCTGTACGCGGCAGAATGCTGAGTCCTTGGCAGAATTTGTGGGGGGTGGTCCCCCCAGAAGGATGGATGCATGTTTTGAAGGTTTTGTGTCGAGGAAAAACACGAAGACTTTTTCCGGAAGGTTTTATTATCCTGCCAGACAGGTAACCACCCGTAGACACCATCTCTTCCCTTTCCGTGGTTTGCGACGTCTTTTTTCTCTGAACAGCAGGTCAGACATATTTTTTTGAAAGGATGTCTGTTGTTTGCTTCCAGAAGACGGCATTTTTTGTTGAACGCTAACGCCCGCCACTGTTGGCTACAGTATCGCAACTGGCAGTCTCCTCAAGCATTTCCTACAAAGCAGGTGCCTATACAACAAAAAAATGACCGTCGTCGCTGCGTGTTGGAATACGGCGCATCGTCTCCAACAGTCGGGATTGCCGGGGGCGGGTCTCCATGAAGAAGAGAAAAGTAAAGCAAGACCTGCCCCCTGCGCCTGCTGTCTCCGGCTGCTTCGGCAGACGACACTACTACTACTACTACTACTACTACTACTACTACTACTACTACTACTACTACTACTACTACTACTACTACTACTACTACTACTACTACTACTACTACTACTACTACTACTACTACTACTACTACTACTACTACTACTACTACTACTACTACTACTACTACTACTACTACTACTACTACTACTACTACTACTACTACTACTACTACTACTACTACTACTACTACTACTACTACTACTACTACTACTACTACTACTACTACTACTACTACTACTACTACTACTACTACTACTACTACTACTACTACTACTACTACTACTACTACTACTACTACTACAACTACTACTGCTGCTACTACCAGGTGCCAGGGAAAGCCTGCTAAACGGGAGCCAAGCTGCACGTGTTCAGCGGTACTGCAGAGCCACGGGCCTACGGGTCAAGTGGCTTCGTTCATTGCACACAATCAAACACAAAACTAAAGCAGGCCGCCTCCCTCTTTGGAAGGGAACCTCGTAACTTGTCACCGCGTAGGCTACCCGTTGAATCCTTGCGAAGGCTGTAGGTGCCACTGAACCACGAGTGCTTGTTGTGCTGAACGCATCGCATCAGAAGCATGAAGAAGAAGACGTTCACGTGGGACAAGATCGTAACGGTCCCCTGCAGCATGCAAAGAAATAACGCTAAAAGAATAGTGGGTCGGAGCTGCTACTGTGGCGCTCTGCTGACGCCATGATGACCTTGTGTCGTCCGTTGGACCGTGTATTGTGATTGTCATCATCTGATGCAACAATGGAGCGACGCCCTTATAGGGGTTGTATTGTTGCTGTAGCCCCTCTGCCCACGCGCCACACCTAGCTCCATAGCCTCCCTTAATCTCTTGTCGATGAGCTCTGCACCTTGTACACGTTTCCTGCAAACCCAATTGTCCGACGTACCACTTTCCCCTTTGACTAGCTTGCTGGACACGGTTCCGCATCGTTTGATACGGCTAAAGCCCAAGTAGCTCAGCTCAAGCCACACCCCTGCAACTGTGGGTGAAGCACACCGGGCCGAGCACAACACTGCGGTGCGCAACATCTGCATAGTGTGATGGACCTTTCTTCGGAGGGGCTAACGCACTCAAAGATCGACTTATATGCATCGCCGTCGCAGCACTGCCCAGTCGACGCGAGACCGGTGACCATCGTCCGGCCGGAGACTTCCCAGCTGCCTTACTTTTGCTCGGCGTTCAGGATCGGAATGAGTTGACGCTTGGCAGGCAGCACCGCTGCGCAGTGTACCGAGTACTCTGCACCCTGCAATGCGCCAGTCATGTGCTTGCCCGACTCTCGGTTTCGTGTTCTCATCACGGTGAACTTTGACGGTGAAATCAGCTTCCAGCCTGAGTCCAGGAGCTGCTGTAGGTTGCTTGCAATGTAATCGATGAAGTCCCCACCAAGGAACCGACTGCAACTGGTGCACGGGTCGGTGCCAATCTTGTGCAACGGGTTTGCCACTTTGCGGACATGATCATGTCGCATTTGCAATGGAGTCATTATCCGCGATCCGAACTTAGCTTCGCCCGAACTTTGCTGTTCCCCGAAATTTAACTGCTGCCTCCAGTCTCGCCACGCGCCGGCCTTAGCCGAGCGCACGTACTTTTCTCCCTGTGGTGAGTGAAATCGCGTGTTTTGAGCTCGTTTTTAGCCGAATTCATTGGTGTCTCATCCTCGGTGTTCAAAGGCCTGTGAAGAAAACCCCTCCCGTGAACGCAAGTGTCAGGTGAAGTTCACCGCCAGTGAACTCACCCATGCTGAATTCCAGGTCCAAGTGCGTAGAAAACTTGTACCAATTTCAGTGTGCTTGAGTCTCGTTGCAACAGGTGCCCCGGGCGGGGACGGCGCGCGCCGCTTCCGGCCTGTGAGGTCGTCGCTCTCGCCTACTGGGGGGGGTCAAATACTGTAGGTAGTCAAATACAATATTATTGGCAAATACAATAGGTACGCTGAAAAGGGGGTTTTGGTGAGCATAGTCTTGGAATACAATATTATTTGTCCTCAGTGGGGGTTTGCAGGGGTTTCCGCGGGCTTCCCCACTTGAGAGCAGCTTCTTTTTAGTACTAACAATCTTGTGGGTTGCCCTTCAATGTATTGTGCAGGCTAAAAAGACGTAGGCAGCGTGTTTTGGTGGTTGATCAGAATTCCTTACCTGAATACACACAGGGTAAATACAAGTGGGAAAACGATCAACCGGCACGCACAAACAAAACGAAGCGCCTGTCTTTTTCGAGAGAAGTTCAATGTGGAACACTCCTGAAGCCGGGAGTCCAATCTTACTGCTTGATTTCGCTGTCGATGGCATTTTCCTCGGATTCGGTTTCAATAATTTCTGAGAACCACCCGAACCCGAAAAGAAATGGCCCGCTTTTTTTTAGCACGTGGTCCAGCGGTTCCCACACATGTGGTGGAGGCGTGGTCCGATGCCAGCACGCAGGGACGGGCGGGACTGGTGGGCTCTCACAGTTGCACACAGGGAGTTGATGCACCACGAAAGTCGAAAAGAGATTTGGGATAGCATGCAAGAATCTGTAGCGATAATCTGCATCGCCGGTTCGCACGTGATGTGTCACGCTTTCGCCTCTTTAGCCCCCTCGGGCGATGGCCGCGCTTCGATGGGCGTTCTACGCCGTTTTGTTGTCGGCTCCGACGCAGAGTTCGTCCGCTTCTTCGCTCGCGTCAGTACCGTCTTCTTGACCCTCGCCGCTGGCTTTAATGTTGATGTTGCGGGTCTCTGATGTTGTTTGTCTTCTGCTGCTTCAGGTAGCATTCCGGGTGTGCTCTTTGTCGCTTTGACGATACGTGGCGAGCAACGTTTTTCCCTCATGTGGAAACCGAGTCAGTAATCGGTTCCCTCAACCCGCTGACCATGATTGGCGCTGATGCTCGATTCGATTGTACTTACGGTGAGGCAGTTTCTCACTGGCGTTGTGGTGGATGGAAGGTGACCTCGCCCAAGCTCGTTTCCCGGGTTAAGGCAGTCACTCAACATTCCCTTGCGCTAGTGATATCAGTTACAAAGACGTGTTCTTACTTCTGGGCAGTTCTCGTCAGACAATACGAAGAGCATGGCGATGTGGGCCCCGTAGAGATGTCCCGCAGCACATCTTCTTTGCCGAGCTGACGACAGCAAAGTTTGCGACTCCGCTGTCGACAAGTAGAATCTTTGTCGACAACTTGCCTTTGTTTGTGCGCTCGCAGCCTTTGTTCGCACTTTCTCTCGTTGAAGAGATATTGTGCTATTTGCAAAGGCTGCCTTCCTGTTGAAATCATCTGTTCTCATAGTAGTGGACGCCACACTAATTTTTGTGTACGCCGGACACAACTGTTTGCGAGACTGGAGGCACTCGTTGCATCGAAGAGTTTGCAAAGGTCGACAGTCAACCTTGGGTTTTACATCGTCTGTTACGATGGAAAGGTGCATGGCGTCCCGTGTCTTTCTTCGCACGGGCTCACCGTCGCATCGTTTGAGAGAACTACACCACCAGGCTCGTTGCCAATCAAAACACTGTCAGCTGCCCGTGAAAGTGTCTCATTCCTCTGCGAGGTCGGTCTGAGACGCTTTCACGGGTAAAAAGGGTGAGCCACTTACACGGGGGGGGCACGTATAGTTGTTAAGTGCGTACTTCGAGAATTAGGCCTTGCATGGGTTCACTTTGCTGCCTATTTTACCTTGCAAACTGTCATAAGTACCGGTTATTGACCGCAATGTTGCGGTCAATGACCGCATGGGTGCGGTCAATGACCAGTACCCTACCGGTCAATGACCGCAAGGTACCGGTCAACATTACTGCGGTCAGCGTGGTGCGGTCATTGACCGCGCCAGCCCTTGACCGGTCCACCGTGCAACGGGGGCAACGTCCCGCACCCGGGTACCCACCCCCACCCAGGGTTAGCAACTTCGTTTTGGGTCTCAGGATTAGTATCAGCACTGCCCCCCCCCCCCTTTTCTGAAAAATCGGTAAACAATGTTTACCAAAATGTTTTTTACACCTTCCCCATGTTGAAGCTCATTTTCGGGATTTTCCGCCAAATTTTTGGAGACTGCGTAGTTCTGTCACTGAACCATATCGGCACCCCCGTAGATTTCTGTGGCGAGTCAAATCTGACTTGTTCCTGCATGCCGAGAAAAAATAAGTCGATTTTCAGACCCCATTTTTTTGAGACCCGGCCTCCATTTATGGGGGGGGGGGGCAGTGCTGATACTAAGCCTGAGACCCAAAACGAAGTTGCTAACCCTGGGTGGGGGTGGGTACCCCCCCCCCTGGTGCAACCCACTGTGGACCTACTGTGGGACCCACCTTAGCTAAATTCTCTAAGGTGAAATGGTGGAAAAAGTGCAGGGATTTTCCCCTTTAGGGTAGGCGGTTTTTTTTTTTTGGCCCATGTCCGCGCGCGCGTAAATTTTTGGAACCCCCCGGAAAAAAAAAACTTTTGCAAAAAAAAAACTTTTGGGATCTGTGCATTGGAACCGGTCGTGAGAGCGACTGCAGGCGTAGTCACGAGCGTGTCCGGCTCGGGAAAAGTCGAAAACCTGTTCCTCACACCGATACTTCACGGCGATGCAAATCGCGTAGACGTTGTTTACCTCAGTGTGTATTGACTTTGAAGCCGACTATGCCCGGTGCTGGGTTGGTGCGCTGGGCAAGCAATATCGTGATACTTTGACGTTGGTGCCAATCTAAACAGCAAGATTTGCGTAGCTTTAGCCAGCTCCTGCTGGACGCAGTCGAAGCACGCGGGATACAAGCACAGCCTCAGCCTCGAAACCGTGCGCGGTTTTACCGGCAAGGCATGTCGGGGGGTTTTTTTGCCGCTGTGGTGCGATTATCACACAGAACCAGTCCGCGGGCAGTGCACGCGTCTATGCCTTCCGACGCCTGGAGCAGCTACTAGTAGGGACGTATCTGAGACTCGACTGAGGAGGCATTAAAAGGACGCAGGGCAAGCGATGCGTTCGCGGTGCTTGCGACATAGTGCTTTGCACTTGACCGGCGGCAATGCTTGTGCCGAGGTATATTTGCGAAGAAAACGGCACTCGGACCGTGACATCGCAATGGGGCATGTCAGAAGAGAGATACAAGATTGACGGACACCCGCACAATCGACAGTCCTCTGGTTCACTGCTTTATCGTTCGCGGCGTACCCGGCGAACCGCGATCTCGAGTTTAAACCCGAGTGTTTTTTCTCCTGTGGCATCGTCTATCCTCTGCAGCCTTCGACTATGGAACTGTTGAACTCTAGACTGCCACCGCAACCCCTCGGACACATCAAGCTCACCACATTCATCTTTGAGCTCATCGTCCAGGAATTCCACCAACAACGGGCACAAAAGTGCCAACAGCGGACCGGCCAGTAGTATAGCCGGTACATACGGTGTGAAGCGGTAGGTAGAGCCGGTACATACGGTGTGAAGCGGTAGGTAGAGCCGGTACATACGGTGTGAAGCGGTAGGTAGAGCCGGTACATACGGTGTGAAGCGGTTGGTAGAGCCGGTACATACGGTGTGAAGCGGTAGGTAGAGCCGGTACATACGGTGTGAAGCGGTAGGTAGAGCCGGTTCATACGGTGTGAAGCGGTAGGTAGAGCCGGTTCATACGGTGTGAAGCGGTAGGTAGAGCCGGTACATACGGTGTGAAGCGGTAGGTAGAGCCGGTACATTCATACGGTGTGAAGCGGTAGGTAGAGCCGGTACATACGGTGTGAAGCGGTGTGTAGCCGGCATACGGTGTGAAGCGGTGTGTAGCCGGTACATACGGTGTGAAGCGGTGTGTAGCCGGTACATACGGTATGAAGCGGTGTGTAGCCGGTACATACGGTATGAAGCGGTGTGTAGCCGGTACATACGGTGTGACATCCAGTAGCAGAAAGTCTTGTGGCAAAAGTTTTTTTTTTCTGAAAAGTTTTTTTTTTGCGCGCGCGCGCGTAAATTTCTGTGGGCCGACGGACATGGGCCAAAAAAAAAAAAACCGCCTACCCTTAGTGAAAAAAAAAAAATTCACTAAAAAAAAAAAATTCCCAAAATGGGCTTGGTGAAAAAACTTTTTTCACTAAAGGGATTTTGCGTTGCTGGGTGTAGGTGGTCAGGGCGCGGGTTGTGGTGGACAGTGTGGGTGGGCGTGGGTGGTGGGCGCTGGTGGTGGAGTGGGTGCGTGTTGTGTGTGGTCGGGGCGTGGGTTGTGGGTGGTAAGGGCGCGGGTTGTGGTGGACAGTGTGGGTGGGCGTGGGTGGTGGGCTGGTGGTGAAGTGGGTGCGTGTTGTGTGTGGTCAGGGTGTGGTTTAAGCGGCCCAACAACAGGTCTGTATGATGCGGACCGTATCCAAGGCGGAAATCGAGTCAACCAGTGTCCGGATTTGACGACCGGATTCAACGACCGGATATCTGGCGTCCTATTTGACGAGATTTATGGCGGCAGCTCCATCACCTAGTGTCCACCGGAACAAGTTCTTGTCTCCTTTCAGGCATAGCGCCCACAAAATCACAAATCAATTCATCACATTACATCACACCAGAGCCGGGTTGAGACACAAAAAAGACTATGTCACTCACCGCCTTCGGCTTGGCTCGGGTGAAGACTAGGCTACGAAACCGCTTGTTGAACACGACACTCTGGGCCATGTTCCGCATTGTTGATGCCGACAACAAGGAAATGAGCGACGAAACTGCCGAGGAAGTGATAGACCTGTTTGCTCAGGGATTGTCGGCCGTGACCCTGCGGACCATGTACCTTGCTGGCGATCTCGACAACGCCCCGGAAGGAGCTAAGCTCAAGAGGCGCAAAATTGGCCTTTCAGCATGAACCCTTTGTGATTTCTACTTACATCTTCTACTTGCATCGTTCACGGCATCATGTGTAGCTGTTCTGCATGTTCTCTGAATCCGTTTCCTGCTTGATCTGAAGAGGAGCAAGAGGGTAGGGAGTGAGCTAGCACCCCAAACTTGAGTGGGGTGAAGGGCCAGAGGGACCCCCGCTTATGGGGCTACGAGGTCAACGACGCGTACCACACACAGACAGACACAGGCACGTGTCGACTGGCACCCACACCACACCACACCGGCAGAAAAACTTTTCTGCCGGAGTGAAATTTTTTTTCACCACGGGTTTGGCCCGAAACAGGTGAGTGGAAAAACCCCTGAAAAAGTGGGTCAAAAATTTTTTTTTTCGAGTGCTTTTTTGGGAGGATTTGGGCCAAAAAAAAATTTTTTTTTTCTTGGTCGCTGCTGAGGAAACCACCTTAGAGCGGTCACCACCCTGCTGCACACAGGCCCTGCAGGAGGGGGGGGTCCTGCAGGTGGCGGCGACGCTGCTGGGTCCCCCGAGCCTGAGGGCTGCGCCGGCACTGAAGGGGTGGGCTGCCCCCCGATGGCGCCAGGAAGCTCCGGCTGACCGGGGTCCCGTGCGGGCGTCGCGGGGACAGAATCGGCGGGCGCCTGCGACGAAGCCAGGGCCGCGGGGCCGGGCGGCTGTTCCTCGGGGCTCGGCGGAACAACGACATCGTGCAAGGCGAGGCTGAAAAGTAGCGGCCCCAAGGGGTCCCCTTGTTGGACTCCGCACTCGGAGGAGATCTCCCGGTCGCCTACCACTAGCGCGGAGTGTTTCTCGTACGCTGCCAACGCGTACCCCAACAGCTGGGGGGCGTGTCGGTTGACACTGCGGATGATCGCTTCCCGCCGCAGCATATTGAAAGCGTTGGCGAAGTCGATCTGCAGTATACCCCTGTCGGTCACGTCTCTGTCGCGGTACAGGGCCGCGACCCTGCGGATGGCGTGCACGCCTGCGTCGGCCCCCGCCTTGACACTGACACCGACTTGCCCACTCCGCAGGAGGACGTTCACCCCCAGGTCCTTGATTGCCCGGTCGGATGCGAGGACCTTGCCGGCCACCCGGCGCAGGATCTCCCCACATGCAGTGGGCCTGATGCCGCCGGACTTCTTAACCAACGGGACGAGCCTCGCCCCGAACAGGTACGGCCGGGCGGCTGCAGCCACCCCACCGGAAGAGAGGCGTCTGCCACTGCCTCTTTGAACGACCCGGAGACGTCCCACAGGTCGAGGAGGTGCTGCGCAGACAGGCCGGACGGGCCGGCGGCGGTGGGGCAGCATGTCAGGAGACAGGGTGAGTAGCGACACCCCCCCTATGCCAGCACAGTGCGAACCTTGGAGCCACGGCGTCGTGCCTGACGTAGCAGACTCAAGAAGATTAGAAAGGAGCCCCTTCAGCCAAACACAACACTCACCAAACCCCTGGGCCAGAGTCCTCCCCCAGGCTCCCAGAGCGCAGGCACTCTCTTTTGCTCAGAGAAGTAAAACACCCCAGACCCAAGGCGAGACATGTTGTCCGCTTCGAAAGGATAGCCCCCACACCACACACTTTTCCTCTCTGTCACGCACACAACGGCACCGCGTTCCAGGCGCAGCATTTTCAGGGCAGCATGTCAGATGACAGGGTGAGTAGCGACACCCCCCTAAGCCAGCACAGTGTACCACGGGATTTGGATTCGACGAAAAAGGACGCTTTTTCTCTCCCCCCAGCCCCTGACACACCAAAGCAAGAGCTTTCAGCCCTCGGAGACCCTGCCTGACACGAAGGACGCGCAACCGACATTTCATTGTCGGTCCCGAGTGTCAGGTCAATCTGCACCTTCACAAGGTCAGAACCCCCTGCACGCAGCTCGTCTGACGAGTGCCCGGCGTGTGGGGGGATGCGTAACTTGCCTAACGGGCCGAAACGGGGGTCTCCGCGTGATGCCTAAACCAAAGCACTTTCTACACCCACCCTCCAGGGAAAGCAACCCGCCCTCTTCCAACACACCTCGACCCCTGCGACACAAAAGGAAAACAAGCGCGTGGCGTGCCTTCCGGCACAAAGCGGGCCCAGTAACGCCCCTACCTGCGAGGACACTTGCGGGTGCCTCATGCAAAAAAAAAAAAAAACTAAAAGATCATTTTTTTTTTTTTTTTTAGTTCGGGCCACCAGGGCACCTTACTCCACTCCTCTGAGGTCCCCTGATGGGGATGGTTGGGAGACCATACAATCAAGTATGGAAGCCATCCTTTTAACAGTGTGAGACTTAGCTATAGCTAGCTGATAGCTAGCTATAGCTAGCTAGCTATAGCTGAAAATAGCTAAAATAGCTAAAATAGCTGACAGAGCATTTTCAACGGAAATGTCACTATTCCGACTATTTTCTCGGATTTTGTGCCGTTTTCCACAGTTTACCGGGATTTTTCAGGCAGATGATCAGCATGAGGTTCACCGTGCTACCCCCCCCCGGTTTGCTACGTGAACTTCGAAACTTAGATTGCTGTCAAAAGTGACTCCAAGGAAACGCGCCGATGTCACATTCGGTATGCAGGCACAGGTGGCGATCAGGACCCGGGGAAACATCTTTATGCATGTTAGCAGGTGATTGTAGTTGGCGGGACCTAGACCATTACACTCGACGATGCGACGGTTGTTTAGAGATGCGAGCTTATCGTCAGAAGCCTTGAGTGCTTTTTCTGAGAGGTCGAAAGTGAGGCTGTTACTGAACAGATCATTCGGATGTAGGTCTAGATTCAGCATCCTGGCCTTGTCGATTATAGTGGTTCGGCTTGACGAAGGGAAGTGGACGTCGATCTTCTCAATGTCCACGTCGGCGGTCGTAGGGACGTACATGAGTTTCGTTTTCTCATACGAGATGTCCAAGGCGAACTCAGCGGCCCAATCGTCAATGGCGTTGACTACCGCCTGGGCCTGCTCCCTCAGCCTGCTCAGGTCGCTACTGCTCAGCACAACGGCAAGGTCGTCGGCGAAGAGCGAGAGAGTTATTTCTGGGAAGATGCTGTTGAGCTTAGCGGCGAGAGAGTCGATGTAGCACAAGAACAGCAACGGGGCGAGGACTGTGCCTTGTGGAACGCCTTTTTCCAGATCGTAGAACCTGCCCAGCGAGTCGTTGACCTTGACGGCCGCCCGTCTCTTGCGCAAGAACTCGCAGATCCAGCGCAGCATGCGGCCCGACACTCCTTTCTTCTGCAACTCTTTAGTGAGGATGCTCTTGACGACCCTGTCGAAGGCCTTCGTGATGTCAAAGAGCAGGAGCACCGAGCGTTTCCCACTGTCGCGCGCTGCCTGCAGAGTGAGCTGGACTGTAGCTATTTGCTCCTCAGCTGATCTGCCTTTCTGAAACCCTGCTTGTGTCGGATGCAACTTGCCCTCTAGGTGGCACGAGAGGCGACAGTGGACGAGGCGCTCCAGGAGTTTTGCGACGCAACTGGTTAACGCAATTGGCCTGTACGCGTCGGGCTGGTCCGCACTCTTGCCTGGCTTCAATAGCATCATCATGTGAGCCTCCCGCCAGGTGAAAGGCACTACACCCTTGGTGTACGAGAGGTTGAGCAGTCTCAGCAGAGTGTCCCGTGCCTGCGTGCCGAGGTTGATGAGCATTAGGTTGTTGATGCCATCCGGTCCGCAGCTGGTAGTTGGTTCCAGAGACGAGATACCTCTATCAAGCTCTTGTGAGGAGAACGGCTTGTCGTGCGAGGGGTGTTCGGACGTGTCGTTGAGACGAGGAGTCGGTGCACCGGAGCACACGTTAGCTATGTGTCTACCCATTGCATCTGCCTTTCGGGAGTCATCGAACTCCAGCGTTCCGTTGACGTACAGAGGCGGGATATAGAGGTCTGAGGTGCGACCATCCAAGCGCCGAATCGCGGAGAAGGCTTGTTTCGTTGAGGACAGCCGCGTCAAGTGTGTAGTTGAGCGAGCTAGTGCATCTCTCTTCGAGTTCGCAACCAGAGTGGCAACACGCTCCTGCGCAGAAGCGACGGATGTTTCAGCTTCAGTTGTACTGAGGTTCGCGCTTTTCAGCCTCGCCAGTCGGGTGCGGAGGCAGTCCCGCGCTGCGATCGCCTCGTCTATCTCTGGGTTGTACCAGGGCTTACCTCGTCTTTTGCTTTCCCGCGGGACGCATTTGTCTCTTGCTGTTCGCATGGTTCGGGCAAAGGCGCGTGCAAATCTGTTGACGTCCCGGAAGCTCTGCAGATGCTGTTGTAGGTTGTCGAGGCGAGCTGTGTAATCGTCCCAATCTGCCTTCGCCCAATGGAAGGGTTTCGCTACTCCTTGCGCTGCTGGGCAGGACCCATATACGAGTGAAACCAACATAGGGGCGTGGTCCGATTTACCTGTGGGAAGCGTCCTCCAACCGGATTGTTCAAATTGAGCTGGGACAAGGAATATGTCCGGTGATGTTTTGGAGCAGGGACGTGTGGGCACGGTGGCGTCGTTTAGGCAGACCAGGTCGGAGTTTAGGATCCATTCTGCAAAGGAGCGGCTCTTGGTGTCAGCTTCGTCTGAGTGGACTTCCCACATGGGATGGTGCATGTTGAAATCTCCCGCGACAACGGCGTCGACGGTGGGTAGGAAGGCCGGGTCGAAACGGTCGGTTCGTGTCTCGCCTGGATTGCGTCGCATGATTGGAGGCCGATAGATATTGACCAGTCGGAGTGGCGAGTTGTCAGATAGCGTTACTAGGATGTCGAGCCGCTCGGTCGGGTCGTCGACACCAGTAAGGGCAAAATCAACCTTCCGCTCGTAGACCACGCCTTCTCGAACCAGCGTCAGGAGTCCACCAGCGGCTATTGATGAAGGCGACATACAGTTCCTCGGTACAGTCCTATCTCGCCTCTCGACGCGATACCCCGGTACTATGACCGAATCAGATGGCTTCAGCAGGACTTCTTGGAGTAGGCAAACGTCCACATCATGTATCGTCAACAAGTGGAGTATATATTCCATGCGAACCTTCCAGCTGTGGCAATTGAACGAAAGAACGCGAAGAACGCCATTCCGCTGAGGGCCCGGATTAGGGTGGATGTCCCCGCAGAGTGTGAGAAGCTGACCGTGTGGTGTAGAACGGCGAGGTCGGGGTAGAAGTTTAGAGAGCCACCGCCAATCGGTAGGCGGAGAGTCGCATGGTACAGGTGCAGAGGGTGTCGCTGGAAACGAGGTGTTGGATGATTGATCACGGTGATCAGGAGCGCATGAATTTGAGGGAGCAAAGAGGGTGTTGTATAACTCTAGAAGAGAGGGAAGCGTCGTCAGTTCAGGGAGATTGATCGATGGTTGCATGCTGGCAGGGGTGAGGGAAGATGAGCAAATAGAGACGTACGAGGTCTTTCAGTTCTTCCCCTTCTTACCCTTTTGCGCTTTAGATTTGGGCTTCTCCGTCTCGAGGGATTCACCGCGTTTCGTTTTTTGCGGGGTCGGGGCTGGCGACGCACTGGAGTCAAGGTCGGTGTCTTCATCACTGTCCGTTTGTTGACTTCGTTTGGTTTGCTTCTTGGCCAACTTGCGTGCGCCGGAGATCTCCTTTATCAGGGAGTCCTTTAGCTGTTCGCCTAGTCCAACAATTTCATGGCGCATCGTGGTGTTGAGCTGAGCAAAAAGGCCGGTGAACCCGTTCTTCATTTCCGCTTCCATGGCGGTGAATTTGCCGTCCTGTCGTTCCTCCCATTCCCGCTGCCTTTTCACGTTCTCCGCGGCCTGCTGCTGCACCATCACCTTCACCTCCTGCATCTCTGCGCGCACCTTCTTCACCTCCGCATCGGTGTCTACATCATTCGTCTGCCCGTTACTGGATGGCCTTGGCGGTGATCGAGGTTTGCGAATTACGTCAATGTACCGGGGGGGCCGCGCAGTTTCGATGACCGTCAGGACGACTCCGTCGACATCAAGCTTGTTCGCGGGCGGTGGAGCCACGGCTCGGACGGTCCAGCGCGTCTGGTTGCCGTTTCTGAGCGATCGGATGGGTAGCCACACGACGTCCAGCTTGCGGCGACGGTCAAACGTGCTCTCGCTGAGCAGCTGTTTGATGAAGAGGCCGCTGCGCCCCGAGGCCTTCATCAAGGTTTTCGCGACAGCCGTCTCCGCAAAGCAGAAGCAAGAGTACACCCTTTTCCCGTTGACCAGGCGTCGAGTCTCTGGGCGCAAGAGGTTCAGGCCAGCATTCGGCTGGAGTTTCTCGAGACGCTCGGATATGAGCTTTCTCACAGCTTCGGGGCGCTGGGAGACTGCGAGGTCGGGATCGACTACCTCAAATACCTCCAGAACCAGACCTTCCTTAGTCGAGACAACTGCTTCCCAGACACCATTCTGTGCTGCCATCCTGCGGCTAACGTGCTACTTGTCTAGTTGGAATTCGTGGCCCTCTGGCTTTGCTTGATTTCGTTTTTTGCTACCACGAATTCGCTTACTCTACCGTTTACCAATAAAGTACAGAAATTGTAGCTTTTACAACATGCAAAAAAAAAAAAAAAAACTATGTGCAGATGGACGAACCGGGGCGTTTTGTAAGGAAGACGCGAGAACACATACGGGACACGGGCCTGCGACGGCGGCTACTGCAGGATGGAACCCCCGCCGCCCTGCTAAACCCGCGCATCCTTGCCGGTCTACGAAAATGTCACGGCGCCACTGACATACTGCAAGCCCTAGTGCGGCGGGCGATCATGCCACGACACACGAGGCGACAGTGCACGGTACCAGGATGTCAGCAGCCGGGAAACGCAGACCACGTCCTCACAGCCAACGACGCGGCTCACCTCCAGAGCTTTTCAGAACCCGCTGGGCTTGAATCCATCTACGGTAGAGAGCCGAAGCTAAATGATGTGCTGATCGAATTCTCGCGGTGCAACAAAGCTGCAATGAAGAGCGTCTGCGAGCGGATACGAGTACAAGAGTCGGAAGACAAGGCCGCAGAGTGGGCAAACTGGCTGAGAAGCGAATTGAGCACCCGGTAAGAGGGCGAGCAAACTGATTTTGGCATCTTATTTCTTATTTTCTTTCTCTAACTAAAGCGCGTCACCAAAACTCCTTGCCAAACAAACAAAGGTCGCAAGACACCAAACTGATCGTCCTTCGGGATCGACGGTAACACAAAAACGGCGCGACGGACTTGCTCCAGGCCCTGGTCCGAAGGACGATCATGCCGTTTAGAACGAGCGAGGCGTGCGCCGTCGTAGGATGCGCTGAACGAGGAAGTGCTAAGCACGTGCTCACGTCCAACGACGAGCTTCACGTGCGGAGTTATGGACCCGAAGCAGACCTGGCGAGAATTTATGGACAATGCAACGTGACGTACTGGCAAATCATGGACGACTTCGCAGCGCGCAGCGCCACTGTAATGAAAAGTGTATGCGAGCGGATCAGCTACCAAGAGCCCAGCGGAAAGGCTGCGGAGTGGGCATCCTGGCTCAAGCATGAATTAAAGTCTAGCCCGATACAGTAGAGCTTCCTAACCAACCCCCCCGCCCACCGACCACACGCACCAAGCTGAACCTCTTACAAACAAACAAAGGTCGAAAGACACCAATCTGTACGTCCCACGGGATCGTCGGAAACACAAAAAAAAACGAAAAGTGGAAAGAGAAGTGATCGGAGCGGTAGGGAAAAGGGAGAGTGAATGACTAACAATATCAACGGAAGGAGAAAAAAAGAAAAGAAAAAAACGCTAACCCAAACAACTTCCGCCGGTAGAGAAACCTCGCCTAAAGAAATCAACTGCCTTCGGGTAGGCTAGTCTGACACTAGTTGTCGTCGGGAAAAAAAAAACACCGAAACACACAACTCGGTATCAGAGGCAAGGCACCACGGGCAGCAGCCGTGTTAACGGCGGGTGAGTAGCGACACCCCCCGCAAGCGAGCCGAACGGGCGAAAGGAGAGAAGACAGAAGAAAGGACTCCAGCAAGGACACAACCCCGAACGGCAACCACGCCACTGCAGAGCAGACAGACGAGTTGCGGCTATACACGGTTTGCATGATCACTTCGCGCTCACAGTACCACACATACTACTCTTTCTTCTTTTCACGCACCGAACACACACGCGAAGGAACACACAGAGAAATAGAGAAGACAGAAGAAAGGATTCCAGCAAGGACACAAGCCCGCACGACAACCACGCCACTGCAGAGCAGACAGACGAGTTGCGGCTATACACGGCTTGCATGATCTCTTCGCGCCAAAAGAACCTTTGTTCGCTTCGCTCTTCCTTCTTTTCTCAACAACCGAACGCACACACAGCTACAGGAAAACGGGGCCTTTGCCTCACGGAGACCTGCCGACACGAAGGACGCGCAACCGACACTTCATTCGATCCAAGAATCACTGTCGGTCCCGAGTGTCAGGTCAATCTGTACACTCACGAGGACAGAACCCCTCACACGTAACTCGTCTGACGAGTGCCCCGCGTGTGGGGGGATGCGTAACGAGCTCAGGGGCCGAAACGAGGGTCTCCGACGTGATTCGCAGCATACTTCAGAAGGCTGCAAAAGCATCTTTTCAAAACACACCAACACGTCTACAGGAACCAGCGAAAGAACCCCTCCCCACGGCACGAACAATCAGCCTAGCTGGCCTCTTCCTCTCCTTTCTTTTTGTTCACCAAAGAAGACAGGATAGAAGGAAAAGGTGCCTCATCTAAAAAAAAAAAAAAAACCAACGATTTAAAAGCTACAGTTTCTGTACTTTATTGCAAAAAAACAAGAAACGAAAAAAAAAAAAAAGCCAACCATGTCCACGATATCCGAAAAACGGGTTATAGAGCTCGCTCACATTGAAAAGCTTCTGGACAAACAGCTGTCAGTGTGCGGCCCAAGAGAAGGATTCGAGCAGCTCCTGCAGTCGATGCCAGAAGTCGTTCACACACACACCGTCGCCGGTTTCTTCCGGGGCAACAGCATAAAGCTGTGCCAGCTGCGGGAAGATGCCGACGTAACGAGGTTGATCTCTGTCGCTGCACACGCTGGGTTCTCGGCGTACTTGGCAACGTGGGCACTACCCGATCCGGAGAGAATTACACTCGATGCGTTCCAGACCAAAGACGGACGGAAGGACGGCAGCATCAATCCTTTTGGAGAGATAGTTGGAGCCCTGCACGCACTGGGAGTCGACGGCAGAGTAGTTCGCACGGGTGCCAACGGGTACGAAATCAAAGTACCGAAGGACAGCGAGCCCAAGTGGATTGACTTGGCAGCGCTGCTCGAAGGGCCAGGCCTAGCGCTGAGGCACAACGGCAGGTACATCATGACGAAGGAAGGGAAGGACAAGCAGAAGGAAGCGTTCAAAGAGAGGGCGAAAGGAGAATATGGAGTCACGGGGGTCGACAAGGTCATGTACCACATGGAGGTCCTGGGGGCGATGCACACAGCAGGCGTAGAACCGGAAAGCGAACTGCGAGTCTTCCCCGTCTACGGGCTCAAGCCAGACGACCCCAAGTTTGTCGCTTATGTCGTGCGAGGGCTGGGGGCTATAGACGAGGCCGAGCTCGCAAGAAAGGGGTTTCAGTCCCCCTTCGGCACGGTGCTGCGATTCGGAATGGTCGAAGCGCTGATGAGGCCGGCGGAACCCATAAACGACCGTGATGAAGGCACCCCAAGCGAGATGGAGAGCCTGGCAGAGGGAGAGCGCTCCGTTGACGAGGCAGCGGCTACACCGCCAGCCAGCCCGGCGCCGCAGCCGAGTGCTTTGTCGACGGGCGCCCAGCCCAGTGAGCCGGCGAGCAACGCTGTCCGAGAGCCAACCGGAGAGGCGAACAGCGCAGAGGTAGAACAACTCACCGGCAGCAAAAGAGGCAACCCAAGCGAGCCAGGCCTCTCTCCACCAAACAAGACGCCGGTCAAACGGCTGTAGCGATGTAAACAAGCAGCGCCACAGTGTCTACGGCGACGACGAAATCCCACGACGACGTTAACAATCAATCGCACAAGGGAGCTGCAGCGAGGACTGGCGCGAGTGCGGCCGAGCTGGGGCTGATGCCACCGAAACCCGCCGCTATCCCACTGATCCTTCCCTGCAACCCACAACCACATCAGCAACGACCAACCCATGTCAGGGTCGCCACAAACACTTCGTATTCTAACCCAAACCATGTCAGCACATCAGCATCAGAAACAAGAGAACATCAGTCTGCATCCATCACACGCCCCCTGTCCGGCAACCTAGTTCCCACCCTCCCCCGACCAGCTCCGAACGTTCCCCTCCTCCCACTGCCCGATCAAACCCGTCTTCCTCGCCAAACCACAAACCTTCAAGCAATACGACGCCAGTTAGACGATAATAATTTGTCATCACCTTGCCACCTCCTCGAATCGATTACTCAACATCTCCACGCCGTGCCTATCCTGCCGCAGCCAGCCCAACCAACCGACTCAAACCTCCAAACCGGCGCAATCCCATCAACCGCGTCACCCGGAAACACCACGGTTTTCCCGCCACGACTCAGTATCCCGCCCCTCTCCCAAGCGACGCTACCACGCACAGCTGCTCGAATGGGAAGCAAGGTGAGAATCGTGAGCTGCAACGCCTGCGGAAAAAAAGACCTAGCAACGTACTTTGACCTACAACCCGAAGCCCACATACTAGCGACATGCGAAATTGGACGGCAGAAGCAAGTCTTCGACGACATGGCGCGGCACAAGGGATGGAACGTAGTAGCCGTTGCAGCTGACGAAACAGAAATCGCGCGGAGTGCAGTCTCAATCCGGGGAGAAAATTTGCACACTCTGCGAACGGGATCGCACCGCACGGCCTGCTATGCGGACATCAAGCTAGGGGAACGGGTGCTTAGGGTGATAAGCGTCTATGTACCCACCATGCTACGACGATCAGAAGCGGAATCCCTAGCAGGATGGATATGCAACACGATGCGAAGGGCAACCGATGAGTACGTCGTCGTCGGAGACTTTAACTGCAACACCGTGCCTGCGTGCGAAGCGATTGTGCGCTCATGCGCCAGCCGAGAATTGGTCGGGCAGAGGGGAACCTTTCGACGGAGGAACTGCGAGACGTCGATTGACAGAGCCTTTGTGCCACGCGGGTCGAACTGTTCATTAGAAGCCGTAAGGTTTACGGGAGGAAGCGACCATGCGGCGATATGCCTACAGTACGACCACTGTATCAAAAGGGTCATACCTCCTATGACTTACCCAATCGGTCGGCGACCAGAGGCAGCCTCATTTGACGACCTCATCCGAGGCATGGCAGGCTCCAACATGCACCACCCACCGAAAAGGCGCACGACCAAGGTAGCTAGACTGCAGCTCGCCATGAACAAACGACTGTTGCAACGGAGTACGACACCGAACCAGGAAGTCAGACGCCAGCTCAATGTGGAAGTCGCATCAATACGACGGAAGATCACGTTAATTACCAGAGGTGAGACGAGCAACCAAGTGGCACCCAAACGCCATCCGTACGAGCCACCTATCATTCCTAACGTACCGGCCGTTATGGAGTACTACCGAGAGCGCTACAATGCCGTCTTATTCAAAGCCGTCAACAACGCATCCACTCCATCAAACGCACCGAAGGAAGCCTTTCGCGACGCTGTGCACAGAAGAAAAGAGAGACCAGCGAAGATCGTCGACATCGAAAGCGCAGACGTGAAGAAGGCCATCGACGCCCTGAAGAAGACCGCAAGAACGACGGACTTTTCCGCAACTTTCCTCACCACCATCCGACCTGCAGAAATAGACATAGTTACAACACAGTTCAACAGATGGATTGCAGAAGGGATACCGGAAAAACACGCGCTCTCGTGGATTTTTCTCATCCGGAAGATCGGCCACAAACGCACGTCCGCAGCGGGATACCGGCCTATAGCCATCATGCCCCTTATGGTGAAACTACTGCACGTGTGTCTCTACCTCAAAATGAACCACACGTGTCAACAGATCATCAGGGAGCAGAACTTTCAATTCGGTTGCGGAAGGCCAGACGCGACGCTCGAGATCTTTCAGAGAGCCCAAGACTGGCTTGATGCAGACGACGGCGACGACGATGACCATGCCGTGGTCATAGCGGACATCGAGGCAGCTTACGACTCGGTGCCGCACACTCAACTTCTCAACGTCGTCAGGTGCTCCCTAGGTGAAACATGGGCCAACACGCTGGAGCCAGTAGTCCGGTCTCAGCTTTTCACGCTGACGACTCACGAAGGCTTCACACCCGCCATGCTCCCACAACAGGGCCTGCTGCAGGGCTCGCCGCTCAGTGTCGTGCTCTATCTTCTTTATACAGCGACGCCACCGAAAATCACCTCCTCGTACTGCAAGGCCTACGTTGACGACCTCACCGTCCTCCTAAAATGGTCGCAGATAGCTCAGCACGTCCAACGACTCAACGAGTGGCTTCGAGAAAAGCATTTCCGTATGGCGAAAGCCAAGTTCAAAATTGTCGCGCGACGGCAACGAAGTCTGCAGGTACCCGGACTGGGATGCACCGCGACGGTAACGCAGGCGCGACTGCTCGGGGGTTGCCTGCACGCGGAAAAGACAGTCACGGCATGTAAGCGAAATGATGGAAAGGTGGAACGATTCAGCCGCGCGTGTGCTTTAGTTCGGCAGTCCTACTTCCAGTCGACAAGAAGGAAAGCCGACCTATTCCGGAGCCACGCCCTACCCACCCTGTCAGCACACGTACTGTCTCGATGTTTCCAACCCGACCATTGGAAGCTGAACGCGGCCTACAACTCCTTGGTACCGACGCACAGAAACAGCAAAGGCGTGCGAGACTACACGGCTAGTGGAATTGGCTTTCGCCTGACGCGGATATCGGACTACTGCGACGCGCAGAGGACACGGGCCCACATCGCAGCGAGGCCGCACACCCGAAGCCAGCAGCTTCCAGCGAGGGACTTCCAACTGCGACCCGTCCGGACAGGAGCCAAGCCGAAGATCCTCGCAGATCTGGAATGCGCGCTGCAGAGAGCAACGGGGCAGGTCGTCGAAATAGCGACAGACGGAAGCTTTCGAGAGGAAGCGCAGGTTGGTGCTGTGGGTGTCTACCTGAACGGCAAGGCCTACGGAGCCAAAATCGTCGGGAAGATATGCTCAAGTACGCAAGCGGAGCTTTGCGCGATCGCACTCGTAGCAACCGCGATCGCGAACACCTCGTCGCCCCTACTCCGCAAGTGGTGGTGCGACAGCAAGAGCGCGATCGCAAGGGCAGCGAGCGCGAGGAGAGGAGACCCGCTGGCAGTCGTCCTGAAAGACGCTCCGGAGATCACGTGGGCGAAGGGTCACGCGCAGAACATGGCCATCAACGCCGCCGATGCAGCCGCCACCGCCGCCTACAAGACACGCAGCCGGTATGACCTGGAGTGGATCTACCACGCAGCCGGGATCACGCACGTGTGCGCGCACGAAGAAGAAGACTATGTGCAGATGGACGAACCGGGGCGTTTTGTAAGGAAGACGCGAGAACACATACGGGACACGGGCCTGCGACGGCGGCTACTGCAGGATGGAACCCCCGCCGCCCTGCTAAACCCGCGCATCCTTGCCGGTCTACGAAAATGTCACGGCGCCACTGACATACTGCAAGCCCTAGTGCGGCGGGCGATCATGCCACGACACACGAGGCGACAGTGCACGGTACCAGGATGTCAGCAGCCGGGAAACGCAGACCACGTCCTCACAGCCAACGACGCGGCTCACCTCCAGAGCTTTTCAGAACCCGCTGGGCTTGAATCCATCTACGGTAGAGAGCCGAAGCTAAATGATGTGCTGATCGAATTCTCGCGGTGCAACAAAGCTGCAATGAAGAGCGTCTGCGAGCGGATACGAGTACAAGAGTCGGAAGACAAGGCCGCAGAGTGGGCAAACTGGCTGAGAAGCGAACTGAGCACCCGGTAAGAGGGCGAGCAAACTGATTTTGGCATCTTATTTCTTATTTTCTTTCTCTAACTAAAGCGCGTCACCAAAACTCCTTGCCAAACAAACAAAGGTCGCAAGACACCAAACTGATCGTCCTTCGGGATCGACGGTAACACAAAAAAAAAAACTTTTTTTTTTTTTTTTGGAGCGCGGGACACTGTACAAGCCATGTTGATACAGCGGGGCTGCCGGTATCCGGTTGCTTCCGGAGCGGTAGTCCAAAAAAATGCTTCTTCAGCACACAGTGAACGCCAGTCTCACTGCGACCTGGGCTGGCCTGCTAGCGAGCAGGTCCGACCAGGTAAAAAAACCCGCGATGCAGTGACACTACCCCCTGCAACAGGGTGGACCGCATCGTCCGGTCGCGCCCCGCCAGATGAAATGACTATTCTTGCCACCCCTTGGGCTACCTGAAAGCTCAATTGGTGGAAGAAGTCCTGGCAGGCGGCCGAAGCGGTCCGGTCTTCACGGAGGGCGCTTTTGCGGGCTATTTGCCGCAACTCCGTGAGTGCTCCAGGACACCACGCTCCGAAGGTGTCCACGACTAGCGGGACAGCGAGCCATTCCCGGGGGTTTGGCTCGTTGTCGATGATGCCGCGGTACTTCCTTCTTTGACAGCTGTTGCGTAGGCTGTCGCCGCCCCCCCTGGCTTCTCCGCTGCCCTTTTAGCGTACTGGGGATTCGATGGCTGCAGGGGGAAGGTGACGGCGACATCTAACACAACGGTGGTGCCGTCCCGGACATAGCTGATGTCCGGGCGCTTCCGCTCCGTGTTCGAAAACACGGGGCGCTCGACCGCCGGGGCCAGCAGCCCGCGGCGGGCGAAGTCAGCGATGACGTCGCGGAGTGCATTGTGCATTCTCGTCCGGCGGCCGCCGGAGAAGCAACTACGCGCGTGCACTCCGTCGACGTCTGCCGAGCCTGTCCCGCAGAGGCGACAGATGCTCGGCGTGGGGGCGATGGGCAACCCGAGCCGAAGCCGGATGGCCACCGCGAGCTCCGCGGGGGATAGCCACAGCCTGGGGTCTGCTTCAGCGTTGCCGTAAAGCCACGCGGACGCATGTTGGCCGGAGCAGCTTTGGATCCGCGCCCGGATTTGGACCTGCTTCAGGGCCAGCGCCGACCCTTGGAGCTGGCCCGACCGGCCCAGCTCCTCGGTCATCGCGTCAATGAGGGCCTTGCGCCGCTCGTCGTGAGCCGTCGCGGACCACACTTTCTGTCCACGCCCCCCGTAGTTATCCCGTGCCTGCAGAACGTTCTGGATCTTCTCCAGGACGGAATCAAAGGGTGCAAGGCGCGGGTCTTCAAGGGACGCTAGAAAGGTGTCGTCCTCGTCGAGAAGCATGGCGTGCGGCAGGACGTAGGGGGTCACCAGGACGACAGGCAAGCCTCGCCGTCAAAGGTGGCCGCGATGTGCGCGATCGCCGCTGTGTCTGCACAGGAGTGCAGGCCCAGGCCGCCCAGCCTGACGGGAAGGGAAGCCAGGGCCCAGGCGGGTCTACACCTTGTCCGAGCTACACCTTGTCGGACAAGGTGTAGTTGGGGCTCCCGGACAAGGTGTAGTTGGGTGCCGGACAAGGTGTATTTGTTTGCCGGACAAGGTGTAGTTAGGGCTCCCGGACAAGGTGTAGTTGGCCCCTGGCTATTTTGGATTGGTCCAACTACACCTTGTCCGGCAGCCAACTACACCTTGTCAGACAAGGTGTAGTTGGCTGTGTAGTTGGACGCTCCCGGACAAGGTGCAGCATGCAGGGTCAAAACCTTGTGTCTTTTTAAAACGCTCCCGCGGGGCCGATGGACCCCAAAAAAAAATTTTGGAAAAAAAAAAAAATTTGCTCAACTTCCTCAAAAATTACTGCAGAGTTTGTTCGTTTTGTTTTGTCCCAGAGATTGATCTGGTGTGCTGCTAGGCACATTCTTTGCTCTCTATTTTCATCTTTTGTTCCATGTTTTCGCATTTGTTTTATCATGCAGGGTCAAAACCTTGTGTCTTTTTGGAAAAAAAAAAAATTTGGAAAAAATTTGGGGTTTTTGAATTTTAAATTTTTGGAACAAACTCTGCAGGAATTTTTGATGACATTGAGCAATTTTTTTTTTTTCCAAAATTTTTTTTTGGCCATCGGCTCCGCGGGAGCGTTTTAAAAAGACACAAGGTTCTGCCCCTGCATGTTATCCCTTTTTTAGCAGCTGTAACCAGCGCAGTGTCCAGGGTCACAAGGCCTGGACAGTCCATTGGACTGAGCTGGTGAGAATCGGCCTTGTCCTTCGATTTAAGCTGCCAGCTATGAAAAGGGGAAAGCAAGAATCGGCATGTTTGTACTTTACGCTGTGGAAAAACGGAAAGCCTTGACGAAAGCCAAGGTCACAGGGGGCAAGGGCGGGCGGGCAAACTTTCGGACCCAACTCCCAACTCACCAACTCCTGGATCGCAGTATTGATCACAATACTGGTTTAGCATCTTCGGATGGGCTGATTCCCCGAATAAATTAGAAGTGACCATGTGTAGTTGGCTGCCGGACAAGGTGTAGTTGGCTGCCGGACAAGGTGTAGTTGGGGCTCCCGGACAAGGTGTAGTTGGGTGCCGGACAAGGTGTAGTTGGGTGCCGGACAAGGTGTAGTTAGGGCTCCCGGACAAGGTGCCCCTGGCTATTTTGGATTGGCCCAACTACACCTTGTCCGGCAGCCCCAACTACACCTTGTCGGACAAGGTGTAGTTAGGGCTGCCGGACAAGGTGTAGTTGAGGCTGCCGGACAAGGTGTAGTTGGCCGCCGGACAAGGTGTAGTTAGGGCTCCCCGGACAAGGTGTAGTTGGGCCCTGGCTATTTTGGATTGGGCCAACTACACCTTGTCCGGGAGCGTCCAACTACACCTTGTCCGACAAGGTGTAGCTCGGACAAAGGCGGATGCGTCCGTCTCGATGCCCGTGATCGTCGCCAGGCAAGACTGCGTGGCTAGATCGATGCCAGCGAAGTCGAAGACGGCCCCCACTGCGCGCATCGATGTTCTGGTCCCTGACTACTACGTTATAGCGTTGAAGTCGAGGTCGACGTGGAAGTTCCTGGAACCGGATGAGCGCTCGCCCTGGCACCAACACCACGGCAAGCTGATCGTCTCAGTCGACGAGAAAAATGGCGGCGACAAGGACGCCACCAAAAACCGCCTGGTGACCATTCGAGTAGCCGACGCCCTACGCTGGGTCGACAAGACCAAGCTCCTTGGCCTGGTCATAGACTCGGAGCTCACGTTCGTCCCCCACATGCAACGCGTCGTCGACAAGTTTTCTTTGAAGATGAATTTCCTGCGTCACCTTTCCGGAAAGTCGTTCGGATGTAACTCGTGTACGCTGCGCACGCTGTATCTGACGTACGTCCTGCCGACGTATACGTACGCCCTGTCGGTCTACGGCCCATACCTCCTTCGGTCCACATCCCCCCTGGTCACGACGCTCGAGCGGCTGCACCGGCGCGCCCAGGTCATTCTCCTCGGGTGCAGGAAGAACACCTCGGATTTTTCGGCGCAGCAGGAATCCGGGATTCTGCCGCTCCGAGCGATAGCGAATCTCCGTATCGCCGCTCTGCGTGAGAGGATGCGACTCCGGTGCACGCTCTGGCGGAACGACCTCGCCATGAACACGACTCTGAGGCGCAGCTACGACACCCTGTGCGAGAAGGCCGGAACGGTCGAGTGCAAACGAGAGGCATTCGTTTTCAACCCGTTTGCCCCATGGACGCCGAGTCCCAAAGTGACGATCGTCGCCACCCTGCCGGGGAAGAAGGGTGACTCGGCTGCTGAGAAGAGGCGCATTGTCGTAAACCGGCTGAACCGGCTCGAGCCGCCGGACTGCTCAGCGTGGATAGACGGCTCGGTGCTCGACGGTGCCCCCCCGCCCCAGCCGCCGCCCTCGATAGCCGACAGGTGGGACGAGCGACATCGCCCATGGTTGAAACGCTACGCGGACAAAACAACGTGGGGCGGTGCCGGTTTGTACTTCGTGTTCGAACCGTCGATCACGCCCAGCCTGCGCGACGTCGCTGACTTGAAGACAGCCATCGGAAATCGGCACACGACTACCCGATCATGCCCGGTAGGCAAGCACGTCCACAGCTACCGCGCGGAACAGGTCGCCCTTTACACGGCCCTTGTGTTTCTCCGACAGCATCTCGCCCCGACGCCCCGCCCCCTCCACATCCTCGTCCTGAGCGACTCCCAGTCGTTTCTAAAAACTCTCAGCGCCGGCCCCCATTCTCAAGTCGAACCACTGGCGATAGAGTGCTGGACAAATCTGTCGGAATTGGAGGCGAAGGGATACCTCGTCACCTTACACTTCGTGTACGGGCACTGTGGACTGGAAGGCAACGACGCGGCGGACGTGCTGGCCAAAGCAGCAGCACTCGAGTGCCGACGGGCCGCGGGAGCCTCTTCCGCGGATCACCCCGAGCCCTACCCGCTAACCGTCGCTGGTGCAGTCTGCCGCTATCGGACGTACCTGCGACTGGACAGCAGCGAGGCAGGCGCCAAGGAAGCGTTCGAGCGTGCGAACGCCCACGGGAACCTCTCACCGTTTGCCCGGATTGTTCACGGCCGGCCGATCCCCCGACGCCGTCATCTCACGCCGAGGGCTGAACGCGAAGTGCGCCAGCTGAGGACCGGGCACCACCGCCTGATCATGACGCTGTACGCCACGGACTGGCGCTCCTTCAGCGAGGACGAGTTGCAGACTCACTTCCTCCCGTGTCCGGTCTGCGGGGTCCGCTCTACCAGCCCCCTGCTGCACTTGTTCGTGCACTGCCGTGACCTAATTACGGCACCCCTTAGGGCGGCGATGCGACATGAGATCACGAGGCGGATCAAAAAGGACCCAGGTGGCCCGATCGAATCCCTCTGGTTCTACCTTTTCGTCCATCCCGAACACGCCCTGTTCTACCTACAGAGAGCCGGCGCCCTCCCACCCTTCCAAGTCCTTGTGGAGTCTGACACTGACGAAGCCCCCCCGAACCACGAGTACGGGCTCGTGCCCATCATGTGAGGCAACGTGGCCCACCCACCCACGCAGCGACTGCAGCCCGATGCAGGGGACCGCCGGTGCCTGGGGTCTCCCGCGCCGGCCAACCTGAAATCGTCATCTGCCACGGTGCTCTCGCAGTTCGCAGCACGACACCGTCGACGCCGGATGACGCCGCACCGCCCCGCGCAGCCCGACTGAGGCTCCGCGTCCACCAACGCTAGAAGAGATGCAGGCAAACCGCTGGATCGAAATGTGCATTCGTCTTTTTTTCTTATTTGGAACAAACGTGCACACGTCTAATTAGTACGGCACACAAGACTCATGTCAAGAGCGTACAGTTCAGTCTGCTGCGCTCCAGTAAGCACCACTCGGAACCCGGCTGTTACAAAAGGCCCTAAAGGGGAGGGTCGGTGCCTACATCATAGTACATGATCTAAAGTGGCGAACGTTGTCTCCGCGGAGCCTCGCAACCCCGCCTGGAACACCCATGTGTACACACTGACACGCCGCACGGCTGCTGAACACCACTCGGAACCCGGCTGTAAGGCCCTAAAGGGGAGTCGGTGCCAGCACTTGGTTGTTGTCCTTCCCCACTCGGACTCCTCCCGTCAACGAGTCCCGAACAACCAATATCAGTATCACCCCTCGTCCCTTCCCCAGCTCGCAGCTGGAACAGCACGGTGAGGGCACTCAGCACCACGTTGTTGCAAAGGTTCGTTGCGCATTGAACGCCAACACGGCAACGAGTTCAGCACGAGCAAAAGCACGACGAGCAACGCGCAGTTGGCCTCTTCCTCTCCTTTCCTTTTTTGGTTTCTTCCTTTGATGACGGCACCACCGTTTGCGTTTGTGTGTTCTCATGTCTTCAATTTGTTTCCAAAAAAGAAAGGATAGAAGGAAAAGGTGCCTCATCCAAAAAAAAAAAAAAAAAAGGTTGCAGACGACGCCGACAACAGGCTCGAGCTGCAAACGGATGTCGAGTCCGTGGACGACCTGGACGGGGCCACTGTGAGGCAGGTCCTCCGGCGGGCCCGCGACCGATGTTACTCGCGGGCCGTCTCTGCGCTTTCCGCGGCGCAGAGTGCTCCGGCGGACGACGCCACGCTGGCGGCCCTTATGGAACTGCACCCCCCAGCCCCCGAGCTGCCTGACGACCGCAGCCTGCGGCCCGTGGCCGTTGCGAGACCTTCCCCGGGCGTCATCCGCCGGGTGCTGAAGAAGATGCCGAAAGGCACCGCCGCCGGCCCGTCCGGCCTGTCTGCGCAGCACCTCCTCGACCTGTGGGTCGTTTAAAGAGGCAGTGGCAGACGCGGTCTGGGCCCTCTCTTCCGGTAGAGTGGCTGCAGCAGTGTGAGACTTAGCTATAGCTAGCTGATAGCTAGCTATAGCTAGCTAGCTATAGCTGAAAATAGCTAAAATAGCTAAAATAGCTGACTGAGCATTTTCAACGGAAATGTCACTATTCAGACTATTTTCTCGGATTTTGTGCCGTTTTCCACAGTTTACCGGGATTTTTCAGGCAGATGATCAGCATGAGGTTCACCGTGCTACCCCCCCCCCTTCATCGGGCTTCCCCCCTGTAGACTACTGCACAGTAGGACTGGACCTGGGTCTGGCTTGCTGCACTCTGGCAGTCTCTGCTAACAATGCTGGTAGACTTGTATCGTAGTGCCTGGGGGGAAACCCGACGCACCACAAACAATCCTTTTCATTTCCGGGTCCATTTCTCGCATCGGAGCTGATCGCGAGCAGGAATTCGAAAAAAGTCTGCCACGTGGAGTCACGGTGGACCAGCCAAGAAATGTCACCAGCCAGGGATCGATTCCTGTCCTTCCCACTGCAAACCTGTGGTTTCCAAGCCCGGTGCCTGCATCTTGTAAGGGCCCCCGAACCACGCACATACTGGATGGTCCCTGGTCTATTTTTCACGGATCTCTTCATCAGAGCTCATCGCGAGCAAAAAGTCGTCGAAAAAGGTCTGCTGCGTGAACCAGTAACATAATGCCACCACCAGGGGATCGATACCCGTCCTGCTCAATGCACACCGGGTGGTTTCCAAGCCCGGTGCTCTGCATCTTGTAAGAACCCACGGACCACGCACATACTGGATGGTCCCTGGTCTATTTTTCACGGATCTCTTCATCGAAGCTGATCGCGAGCAAAAAGTCGTCGAAAAAGGTCTGCTGCGTGAACCAGCAACATAATGCCACCACCAGGGGATCGATACCCGTCCTGCTCAATGCACACCGGGTGGTTTCTACGCCCGGTGCTCTGCATCCTATAAGAACCCACGGACCACGCACGTAGTGTTTGATTCCCGGGTCTATTTTTCACGGATCTCTTCATCGAAGCTGATCGCGAGCAAAACTTTGTCGACAAAGGTCTGCTACGCGGACCAGCAACAGAATGCCACCAGCCAGGGGATCGATACCGTCCGTGTTCAATGCACACCTGATCAGGCTGGTGGTTTCTCCGCCCGGTGCCCTGCAAATTGTAAAAACTACTGACCACGCACATAGTTTTCTGTCTCCGGGTCTATTTTTCACGGATCTCTTCAACGGAGCTGTTCGCAAGCAAAAATTCGTCGGAAAAGGCCTGCCGCGTGGTCCGGCGGGAAAATGCCACCACCCAGGGGATCGATTCCCGTCCTTCTCAATCCACACGTGGCGGCTTCCACGCCCGGCGCCCTGCAACTTGTAAAGGGCCCCGAACCACGCACATAGTTTTTCGTCTCCGGGTCTATTCTTCACGGATCTCTTCATCGGAGCTGAAAACGAGCAAAAACTCGTCGAAAAAGGTTTGCTACATGGACCAGCGGGAAAGTGTCACCAGCCAGGAAATCGATACCCTGCACACGCCGTGACACGGCCCGGAGAGGGCGGGGGGGGGTACCAGGGGGGGGTTGGGCGACTCTGAAAACGAGAACGAGGCAGAAAATCTGGTTTCGTCGCAATTTTTTTGCATTTTTGGGCACCTACCTGAGGTTTTCTGACGAAAAAGACGTGAACATATTTTCAGTCGTCTGGGCAGCTATTTTTAGCTATAAATAGCTAAAAATAGCTAGCTGGCCAAATAGCTAGCTAAGTCTCACACTGGCTGCAGCCTGTTCGGGGCGAGGCTCGTCCCGTTGGTTAAGAAGTCCGGCGGCATCAGGCCCATTGCATGTGGGGAGATTATGCGCCGGGTGGCCGGCAAGGTCCTCGCATCCGACCGGGCAATCAAGGACCTGGGGGCGAACGTCCTCCTGCGGAGTGGGCAAGTCGGCGTCAGTGTCAAGGCGGGGGCCGACGCAGGCGTGCACGCCATTCGCAGGGTCGCGGCCCTGTACCGCGACAGAGACGTGACGGACCGGGGGATACTGCAGATCGACTTCGCGAACGCCTTCAACATGCTTCGGCGGGAAGCGATCATCCGCAGTGTCAACCGTCACGCCCCCCAGCTGTTGGGGTACGCATTGGCAGCGTACGAGAAACACTCCGCGCTAGTGGTGGGCGACCGGGGGATCTCCTCCGAGTGCGGAGTCCAACAAGGAGACCCCTTGGGACCGCTGCTTTTCAGCCTCGCCTTGCACGATGTCGTTGTTCCGCCGAGCCCCGAGGAACAGCCGCCCGTCCCCGCGGCCCTCGCTTCGTCGCAGGCGCCCGCCGATTCTGCCCTCGCGACGCCCGCACGGGACTCCGGTCAGCCGGAGCCTCCCGACGCCATCGGGGGGCAGCCCACCCCTTCAGTGCCGGCACAGGCCCCAGGCTCGGGGGACCCAGCAGCGTCGCCGCCACCGGCAGGGTCCTCGGCAACCCGGGGCGCCCCTGAGGGGGCGCTGGGCCAGTTTTTTTTTCATTTTTCTCGTCGACTGAGACGATCAGCTTGCCGTGGTGTTGGTGCCAGGGCGAGCGCTCATCCGGTTCCAGGAACTTCCACGTCGACCTCGACTTCAACGCTATAACGTAGTAGTCAGGGACCAGAACATCGATGCGCGCAGTGGGGGCCGTCTTCGACTTCGCTGGCATCGATCTAGCCACGCAGTCTTGCCTGGCGACGATCACGGGCATCGAGACGGACGCATCCGCCTGGGCGCTGGCTTCCCTTCCCGTCAGGCTGGGCGGCCTGGGCCTGCACTCCTGTGCAGACACAGCGGCGATCGCGCACATCGCGGCCACCTTTGACGGCGAGGCTTGCCTGTCATCCCTGGTGACCCCCTACGTCCTGCCGCACGCCATGCTTCTCGACGAGGACGACACCTTTCTAGCGTCCCTTGAAGACCCGCGCCTTGCACCCTTTGATTCCGTCCTGGAGAAGATCCAGAACGTTCTGCAGGCACGGGATAACTACGGGGGGGCGTGGACAGAAAGTGTGGTCCGCGACGGCTCACGACGAGCGGCGCAAGGCCCTCATTGACGCGATGACCGAGGAGCTGGGCCGGTCGGGCCAGCTCCAAGGGTCGGCGCTGGCCCTGAAGCAGGTCCAAATCCGGGCGCGGATCCAAAGCTCCGGCCAACATGCGTCCGCGTGGCTTTACGGCAACGCTGAAGCAGACCCCAGGCTGTGGCTGGGCTAATTCCCATTCTCGAACACAATTTAACTTTTTGCCCATTCTCGAACACTCGCTAACTTTTTGCCCATTCTCGAACACTTTTTAACTTTTTGCCCATTCTCGAACAGTCGCCTAACTTTTTGCCCATTCTCGAACATTGAAATTTGCCCAGGGTGGGATTCGAACTCACCACCCATACATCCAAAAAATCCCAGCCATTTTTGGGTTCGCCATTTCCGATTCCGATTTCCGTCGGATCCGTTCCTCGAACAAGGTGCCAGCATTGTGGTTGGCTGCTGCGTCCCGGCTCGGTATCCTGGTTGCGCACTGGGTCATTGACACCGCAGACTACGGGTAAACGGTTTTCTAAACACAGATTCGTGCATAATTCAGGTATGCGCGAGTGACCAGCCCGTTCTACTTGTAGCGCTTCCTAATTCTGTGCCGAAACCTCTTCAGAATCAGAGCCACTGTTTTACCACGAGTAGTAACCAGCGACGGGCGCGACGTCACGAATGACTCCAGAGGAGGAGCGGGAGAGACTCAGAGCGGTAAGTAACGCCGCAGCCAATCAAGATTTGAGTGATGCTACTCTTACAGTAGAAGCTGCAAAGAAAAAGTGCCAGTCGTCTGAAAATAATCAGGAGCTGGCGGATGGTGACTGGATCTTGTCCTCCCTGCCGCAGGCTGGCAGGCTGAGAGAGAGACTGGAATTGCCGGCGAGCCGCCAGGGCGCATGGCAGGAGCCATTTCTCCTGCCATCATGCAGCCATGTGCCAAGTGTAACCGCCACTTCAACTCTGAAAAAAAATTGACCAAAAAAATTGGACCCCGAATTTTTGACCAAAAAATTTGACCCAAAAAATTTGTCCTAAATTTTTGACCCAAAATTTTTGACCCAAAATTTTTGTCCTAAATTTTTGACCCAAAAAATTTGACCCAAAAATTGACCGAAAATTTTTGACCCAAAAAATTTCGGTCAAATTTTTTGAATCACTTTGCTGCAAAGTTTGCAAGCTGCTTCTCCTAGGTCAGTGAACTAAGGTCACTCAATGGCCGCCGCGCAATTTGCAAGCAAGACGAGCAAACTCAGTGAAGTCTGTGCCGGGTTTTTAAACGGGGTAGCTCGCACACCACCGCCACGTGTAGAAGCTTGAAGCAACCAAGAACCCGAGTTTAGATGCCGAAGAGGCTGCGGCCTGAAGTTAGCAAGGGTACCGTCTTCGAATCAGTGAACGCAGCTGTTCTCGCGGTGAAACTTGAGGCAAATGTCTCGGGGAAGTGACATTTTCACCACAAAAACTGGAATGTTCGAGAATGGGCAAAAAGTTAAATAGTGTTCGAGAATGGGCACAAAGTTACCGAGAATGGGCAAAAAGTTAAAAAGTGTTCGAGAATGGGCAAAAAGTTAGCGCTCTCTTCGATCTAACAAAACCGTGCTGTAATGGGCACCAGCCCCTCGGCAGACGTCGACGGAGTGCACGCGCGTAGTTGCTTCTCCGGCGGCCGCCGGACGAGAATGCACAATGCACTCCGCGACGTCATCGCTGACTTCGCCCGCCGCGGGCTGCTGGCCCCGGCGGTCGAGCGCCCCGTGTTTTCAAACACGGAGCGGAAGCGCCCGGACATCAGCTATGTCCGGGACGGCACCACCGTTGTGTTAGATGTCGCCGTCACCTTCCCCCTGCAGCCATCGAATCCCCAGTACGCTAAAAGGGCAGCGGAGAAGCCAGGGGGGGCGGCGACAGCCTACGCAACAGCTGTCAAAGAAGGGAAGTACCGCGGCATCATCGACAACGAGCCAAACCCCCGGGAATGGCTCGCTGTCCCGCTAGTCGTGGACACCTTCGGAGCGTGGTGTCCTGGAGCACTCACGGAGTTGCGGCAAATAGCCCGCAAAAGCGCCCTCCGTGAAGACCGGACCGCTTCGGCCGCCTGCCAGGACTTCTTCCACCAATTGAGCTTTCAGGTAGCCCAAGGGGTGGCAAGAATAGTCATTTCATCTGGCGGGGCGCGACCGGACGATGCGGTCCACCCTGTTGCAGGGGGTAGTGTCACTGCATCGCGGGTTTTTTTACCTGGTCGGACCTGCTCGCTAGCAGGCCAGCCCAGGTCGCAGTGAGACTGGCGTTCACTGTGTGCTGAAGAAGCATTTTTTTGGACTACCGCTCCGGAAGCAACCGGATACCGGCAGCCCCGCATGGCTTGTACAGTGTCCCGCGCTCCAAAAAAAATTTCTTTTTTCTTGGAGCGCGGGACACTGTACTAGCCTTGTTGGTACAGCGGGGCTGCCGGTATCCGGTTGCTTCCGGAGCGGTAGTCCAAAGAAATGCTTCTTCAGCACACAGTGAACGCCACCTCACTGCGACCTGGGCTGGCCTGCATCTGAGTGCAGGTCCGACCAGGTAAAAAAACCCGCGATGCAGTGACTCTTCCCCCTGCATCAGGGTGGATTCGCTTCGTCCGGTCGCGCCCCACCAGATGCAATTACGATCCTCGCCACCCCTTGGGCTATAGAAAAGCTCAAGCGGTGGAAGAGGTCCTGGCAGGCGGCCGAAGCGGTCCGGTCTTCACGGAGGGCGTTCGCGCGGGCGATGTGCCGCAGCTCCGTGATTGCTCCTGGGCACCAGGCCCCGAACGTGTCTACAACTAGCGGCACCGCTCGCCACTCCCGCGGGTCCGGCTCATTTGCGATGATCCTGTTGTAGACACGCTCCTTGACGGCAACAGCATACGCGGCTGCTGCGCCCCCTGGCTCCGCTGCGGCCCTGGTCGCGTAGTGGGGCTGCGAGAGCTGTAGGGGGTATGTGACTGCGACGTCAAGTAGGACGGTGGTGCCGTCCCGGACGTAGCTGATGTCCGGGCGCTTGCGCCGCGTGTTCGCGAACACGGCTCGCTCGATCGAGGGGCCCAGCAGCCCTCGACGTGCGAAGTCGGCGACAATGTCCCGAAGCGCGTTGTGCAGGCGCGTCCGGCGGCCGCTGCCGAAACACGTTTGGGCGTGCGAGCCGATGACGTCGGTCGCCCCGTGCCCGCAGAGGCGGCACTCCCCTGGCGCGGCCGCAATTGGCAGCCCCAGCCGAAGGCGTACTGCCACCGCCAGTTCGGCCGAGGACAACCACATCCCGGTATCCGCTTCCGGGTTGCCGTACAGCCACGCCGAGGCGTGCTTGCCGGAGCTGCTTTGGATCCTCGCCCGGATCCGGTCTTGCGCCTGGGACAGGGCCGCTCCCTGCAGTTGGCTCGAGCGGGCGAGCTCCTCCGTTAGCAGGTCGAGGAGGTTCTTCCGCTTCTCGGTGGCCAAGGCGGACGACCACACCTTCTGTCCTCGCCCCTCGTACTGGGTCCGCGCCTGCATGACGTCCTGGATCTTCTCCAGGACGGACTCATACGTTGCAAGGCGCGGGTCCGCGAGGGACGCTTGGACGGTGTCGTCCTGCTGCCACGTGAGGCGTGGCCCCAGGGCCTCGGACACGAGGGCGGGGAGATGCGTCCCCCCATCTAGTGCCGCCGCGATGTGCGCAATCCCTGTCACGTCTGCGCAGCTGTGGAGGCCGAGGCCACCCATCCTGACCGGGAGGGACGCTTGTGTCCACGCCGCCTCGTCGGTCTGTATCCCGGTGATAGTCGCGAGACAGGACTGGGTGGCCCGGTCGACTCCCGCGAAGTCGAAGACGGACCCCGTCGCGCGCATGAGATGTACTACGCCGACGAAGCCCGCACAGAACTTCGTTAGCGTGAGCGCCACGTGCGCGTCGGGCAGGGACGCTATCATCCTCAGCTTCCTCTCCGCACCCTGTGCCGCCCGCTCGACGAACGCGTGGATCTTCTCTGGCGAGCCACACGGGACTCCCAGATGCTCGATCTCGTCGAGCGAGCACGTCTCGATGCCTTGCAGGCCGTCGGGTATCTCCGCCCCCGCCGCGATCGCCAGTCTGCACTTGCCCCGGTTCAGGCGCAGTCCGACGGCCGCTGCCCGCCGCTCGTATCCCTGCAGCCAGCGCGCGATCGCGTCGAGGTCTCCGCCTGACACTCCATCGTCAAGGTAGAATGTCAGGAGATCGAGGTCGGCTTGGCTCAACGCTGAATGGCCGAGCGCTGCCTCCGGCCCCCCGACTTCCGGCTGCCCTTGTCCCTCCGGGCCCTGCGGCTCGGGCTCGGCTCCTGGGGCCCCCAACTCGACCGCCGGCGGGATTTCCGGGGCCGGCAGGACCTGGGCTGGTCCGGGGTCGACGTGCGCTATCCCCTGCGGCTCTGCCGCCCCCGGGGGGGGGCCGGCCTGGGCCGGGACTGCCGGTGGCCCTTGAACTGGTGCCAGCTCGCGCGCTGGCTGTCCCTGGGGCGCCGCTTCGTCCGCCGCGACCGGCGCGCCTGCTGGGCCTGCAGGTCCGACTGGTGGCGGCGGCACGACGCCCTCCCCTGGCCCGGGTGGGTCCGCCGGGCCGGCCGGCGGCGCCGCTGCTTCGGCCGGTGGCGGCGGCGGCGAGACGACGTCGTGCATCGCCAGGCTGAAGAGCAGGGGCCCCAACGGGTCCCCCTGCTGCACCCCGCACTCAGATGTGAGCGTCTTGTCCCCCACCTGCAGGATGGAGTGCTTGCCGTACGCCGCCTGGGTGTAGGCCAGGACCTGGGGGGCATGCCGGCTGGCGCTGCGGATGATCGCCTCCCTCTGCAGGGAGTTAAATGCGTTCTCCAGGTCCACCTGGAGGACGCCCTTACTTGCCCCGCCCTCCCTGCGGTACAAGGCCGCCACCCTCCGGACGGCCAGGACCCCGGCGTCCGCGCCGGCCTTCACGCCTACTCCGACCTGCCCGCTTCGCAGGAGGACGTTCTGGCCGAGTTCCTTGACCGCCCGGTCGGACGCGAGGACCTTGCCGGCTACCCTCCTCAGAATCTCGCCGCAGGCGATGGGCCTGATCCCGCCCGTCCTTTTGACCAGTGGGACCAGCTTGGCCCCGTAGAGGTATGGCCTGGCGGCCGTCGGTACCCTCCCGGACGAGACCGCCCAAACGGCATCCGCCACGGCCTCCTTGAAGGAGCCGGAGCTGTCCCACAGGTCTAGCAGGTGCTGAGCTGACAGCCCGGAGGGGCCGGCCGCCGTGCCCTTCGGCATCTTCTTGAGCAGCCTCCGCACGGCGCTCGGCGCGGGCCGCGCCACGTTGGGGATCTGCATCGCTGGGTCGCCCTGCCACTCCTCGGCGGCCGGGTGTAGGTCTCTGAGCTGTGCCAGGGTGGCTTCGTCCGACGGGGCCGTCTGTGCTGCCGACAGCGCAGACACGGCTCGCGAGTAGCACCTGTCGCGCGCCCTCTTGATGACCTGGCGCACGGTGGGACCGTCCAGGTCGTCAACTGACCTGACCGCCGTCTGGAGCTCGACCCTGTAGTCCAGTTGCGGGTGTAGAGCTGCTTCTCTGTGCCTCTCCCTACCCGGAAGCCTCCGGACTGAGGAGTCCATCGATGGAGGAACGTGGGGCGGTCTTTGATAATGGTCTCCACTATCTTCCAAAGGGCAGGTGAGTGCGTTCTTCTTGTGGCGAATCCCCAGGAGGCCCCGAGGGGCTTTGGGGATGGGGAGTGACTGGTCTAAACGGTGGCTTCGGCAGTCCACACTGCAGCATCTGCCCAAGTGTTGGTAAGTGGTGGTACCGGCCAAATACCTGACTCAGCCCGGGGCTCTGGAGTGCAATGAGAGCTCCAGCCCGGGGCTCCGTCTCGAGTGCTCTTCGCTCTGCTGTTGGGGTCCTGATTGGCTTGGGCCGGTCGGGCCAGCTCCAAGGGTCGGCGCTGGCCCTGAAGCAGGTCCAAATCCGGGCGCGGATCCAAAGCTGCTCCGGCCAACATGCGTCCGCGTGGCTTTACGGCAACGCTGAAGCAGACCCCAGGCTGTGGCTATCCCCCGCGGAGCTCGCGGTGGCCATCCGGCTTCGGCTCGGGCTGCCCATCGCCCCCACGCCGAGCATCTGTCGCCTCTGCGGGACAGGCTCGGCAGACGTTGACGGAGTGCACGCGCGTAGTTGCTTCTCCGGCGGCCGCCGGACGAGAATGCACAATGCACTCCGCGACGTCATCGCTGACTTCGCCCGCCGCGGGCTGCTGGCCCCGGCGGTCGAGCGCCCCGTGTTTTCGAACACGGAGCGGAAGCGCCCGGACATCAGCTATGTCCGGGACGGCACCACCGTTGTGTTAGATGTCGCCGTCACCTTCCCCCTGCAGCCATCGAATCCCCAGTACGCTAAAAGGGCAGCGGAGAAGCCAGGGGGGGCGGCGACAGCCTACGCAACAGCTGTCAAAGAAGGGAAGTACCGCGGCATCATCGACAACGAGCCAAACCCCCGGGAATGGCTCGCTGTCCCGCTAGTCGTGGACACCTTCGGAGCGTGGTGTCCTGGAGCACTCACGGAGTTGCGGCAAATAGCCCGCAAAAGCGCCCTCCGTGAAGACCGGACCGCTTCGGCCGCCTGCCAGGACTTCTTCCACCAATTGAGCTTTCAGGTAGCCCAAGGGGTGGCAAGAATAGTCATTTCATCTGGCGGGGCGCGACCGGACGATGCGGTCCACCCTGTTGCAGGGGGTAGTGTCACTGCATCGCGGGTTTTTTTACCTGGTCGGACCTGCTCGCTAGCAGGCCAGCCCAGGTCGCAGTGAGACTGGCGTTCACTGTGTGCTGAAGAAGCATTTTTTTGGGCTCTCGCTCCGGAAGCAACCGGATACCGGCAGCCCCGCTGTACCAACATGGCTTGTACAGTGTCCCGCGCTCCAAAAAAAAAAAAATGCCTTTTTTTTTTTTCGGGACTGACTTCCCAGCGGAGTGACGATTTAACGAGACATGGCTGGAAAGCCAGCGGTCAGTTGGGAGACTGGGCAAGCGAATGAACGAATACACCAGAAGCTGACCTGGACTTGGGGGCAATTCCCCTAGGGACGTTAGTGAAACTTCGAGCGGAAGGCAATCGAGGTTATCTAGTTCTCACTATCGTTTAAGATAGCGGGTGAGTCATTTACAGGAGGATCTTGTTTTGTTCTAAACCCGGTTGTGGGTATGTCGGCAGGAAACTGGTTGCTTCAGTTTAAGTTGAAGTATGGTAAGGGTATGACTGAACCTAGTGGGCGCAGGGAAGCCACCGAGCGAAAAACGTACAATCAAGCAATCACTCTTTTCTTTCTGCTTTCACCCAAACCGGCAAACAAGCGGCCCAGTACAGCCGGCCTAACCTCGAAGCCGGCTCACAGAGCGGCTGTTCTTTTCTTAGAATCGCGGTCCGTTGGGCCGGTGGAAAGGAAGGTGCCTGATGGAAAAAAAAAAAAATTACCGTGAATGGAAATATATTGGACCGGACAAATATTGGACCGGACTTAAGTTGGACCGGACAAATCTTGGGACTTTGGCCAGAAATTGGCAACTTGGGACTTTTGTCCGGTCCAACATATTTCCTATTCGGCACACAACACAATGCAAAGTTTGACTGGAAACCCACAAAAACAGAAGGAAAATGAAGGGAAAAAAAGGGAAATGTTGCGGTACGTCGTAAAGCGTGAACTGTTCGCTGTCATTTCGGCAGAGGTCAAGAAGGAAGCCCGCGCTGATGCTGTTGCCAAGGAGGTAGTTGCGAGCGCGCCTCGCAAGGGCCAAGAGACATACAAGGCTTGGGCAGCAGATACAAAGCTTGAGATAGCCAAGTTGGTCGCAGATCTCGGGCTCACCAAGGCAGTTGCCACGTGGAATGACAGGCCGAATGCTCGGAAGGTAACGAAGGGCTCGGCCGGACGCTTCTATGACGCATACAAAGACGAGCTGAAAAAAACCGTGAACAAGAAGAGGCTGTACGACGACGAAAGAGACGAGAGAGGCATTGCCCTTCCCGTGGCTAAACGAGGACGTCCGAGGTTGCTTGCAGAAGAAGAACAGGAAGAGCTGTTCAGGATACTGAAGGCGATGCGAGAGGCAGGCGGGGTGATTACAGCTCAGGTTGTATCGAGTGTTGCGAGGGGTATTGTGAAGACTTCCAGCGACCCTGACAGGCTTGCGGACGAAAACACCCTGGCATACGACTGGGCAAGAAAGATGCTCACACGGAGCGGTTGGAAACTCCGTGCGCCTACGTCATCATTTGTAGAACCAAGGGGTGTGTCCGCCGAGGTGGTGCGCAGGTTTGCTGAAGAAGTCAAGGAACTTGTTCACGAGTTTTCAATTCCAACCTGCCTCATCGTGAATATTGACCACACTGGCATCCCATTTATTCCCTCTGTGAAGAAAACCTATGACGTCCGCGGAAAGAAGAACGTTAGCATTGCCCACAACGACGACAAGCGGTCTATCACAGCACTACTGGGGGCAAATGCCTGTGGTGACCTTCTCCCGCCCCAGATCATCTATTCGGGGAAGACGGCGCGTGTGCTGCCAGATGTCGGGGATCTTGACGTCAGTGGTTGGCACTTAACACAAAATTCTCGTCATTGGGCCAATGAGGCCACGACCTTAGAGTACGTCAACCGAATCTTGAAGCCGTTCAGAGAGAGGACAATCAAGGAGCACAAACTGGAGGAGAGCCAGAAAGGCTTGCTAATCTTCGACCGGTTTACTGCACAAAACACGGAAGCTGTTCGTGTTTTACTGAATCAGATCGGATTCAAGACGCACGTTATACCAGCAGGGTACACGGGTCGCTTGCAGCCGATGGACCTGGGGGTCAACGCAACTGTAAAGACACAACTCAAACGGTTCTTTACTGAATGGTTCGGTAAAAAGCTGAATAAGCTTTACAAGAAACTCGTAAAGAAAGGGAAGGTGACTGGTGAGTCGAACGACGACCTCGTCCGCGCTGCAAAGAACCTCAACGTGACAACCAAGCGCATCCGCGATGTGCATTTCAAATGGTTGCATGACAGTTTGTCGAGGCTGAAGCCAGACTCCATTAGAGCGAGCTTTGTGAAGGCTGGTATCATTGATCCTGGCGATGCACAACCTACAGAGGGCGACGTTCAGGAGGTAGCGGAATTCGAGGCAGAGGAAGAGGTTTTTTCCCAGGAGGAGGAACGGCTGTTCCATGCGATGGTCGACGCCATCAGTGAAGATGAGGAACAACATGAGCAAATAATGCTGGTCAACAGAGGCCATTGGCTTTCAGGAAGTGAAATCGAACATGTCTTCAGATTCCTCAATCGTAAGGCACCTTTCAGCTTCGGTGGTGCCCTCGCCTTCGACCTTGTTCAAAAGGACTTCCTTCTTTCCCGCCACTACTCTGTTTCGGTAGTCAACACTTCGTCTCACAGAGAAAGAGGAGCCCACTGGCTGCTGCTTGTGACGTGCGTCGCACAGGGGAACAAGCCCAAAGCAATAATCTGGGATTCTCTTCCTACTTCCTCTGTTGCAGACGTGGCCGTTAACAGCATCAAATGTTTGCTAGCGGACTGGGATGTGCAATGCAAGCAGACTGGGCAACAAGACGGTGACACGTGGACTTGTGGATACAGATGTTTGTGGTGGGCACTAGAGCTAGCAGCACTGGAAGTCCCATGGAGTGAGGAACTCACTGCCTGCCCCGATCATTTTCTTGACGATGTCCTGCACCTCCTTCGCACATCAGAAACCCTTTCCAGCAGAACACCACAAGTGAAACACCCTCTCCCTTCAGCAGAGGGAACAAAAGGGGACCCAATGTTCTTGTAGCTTGTCGAGCTTTTTTGTTTTTATGTCACACATCAGCATCAACAATCGTCAGCCGAACCCCCGACCTATGATCCTTCCGGATCCTCTAGGTGCGCAGAGAAAGAAATCTGTTTCCTTTGGCAGTTGGCCTGTCGTTTTGCACTGTTTCCAGCATCATTTTCTGTGCCATCTCTCACTCCTCTGGTGCCGGTGCGGAAGGCGCAGCGCCGGCGCAGGGCCTTCTTGGACCGTGCGAATGGCCGAGGAGCTCGTGTTCCACGAAGGGGACGCCTGCCACGTGGCTTTTCTCGGCGAACTGCTTGTCGAGACCTCCTGACGAACTTCTGGAAGGGGTGCCCGATGTCGGGTCGGGTAGGATAAGCGTCCCTCTACAGCCCGTGTCCAGGGGATCCGGAAGAAGAAGAAGAAGGTCGCCCTCAGGTACGGATGTCGTCCGCGAGAACGTGGCAGCCATCGCACTGGTGGGCAAAGTCAGGACTCTCCTACAGAGTGTTTCCCATCCTGGGATGTGATACCACCAGATCCGGACCAAGCAAGAACCAAGAAGGCCAAAACTCGAAAATTGCTAAGTACGCAAAAGCCTCCCGAAAAATGTTGGACCGGACAAATCTTGGGACTTTCGGCCAAAAAGTGGCAACTTGGGACTTTTGTCCGGTCCAACATATTTCCATTTACGGTATATATATTTTTTTTTTTTAGTTCGGGCCACCAGGGCACCTTACTCCACTCCTCTGAGGTCCCCTGATGGGGATGGTTGGGAGACCATACAATCAAGTATGGAAGCCATCCTTTACTGCGGAGCAATTTCCGCTAGCAGTACAAGTACTGTGTGAACTAGAGCTTTCATCTGGGAGTTCATCCCCAAACGCCTGGAGAAGTTGGCCAGCCAGGGAATCGAACCAGCGACCCTCAGGTTATCAATCTGGCGCCCTGACCGCTATACCAGGTGTGCCCCAATATTTTAGGGGCACACCTGGTACAGCGGTCAGGGCGCCAGATTGTTAACCTGAGGGTCGCTGGTTCGATTCCCTGACTGGCCAACTTCTCCAGGCGTTTGGGGATGAACTCCCAGATGCAAGCCCTAGTTCAATAGCCGAGCGGAAACTGGTCCGCGAAAGGATGGCTTCCATACCTAGTATGGTTTCCCAACCATCCCCATCAAGGGGACCTCAAAGGAGTGGAGTAAGGTGCCCTGGTGGCCTGAAAAAAAAAAAAATATTTTTTTTTTTTCGAGCGCGGGACACTGTACTCGACATGTTAGTACAGCGGGGCTGCCGGTATCCGGTTGCTTCCGGAGCGGGAGCCCAAAAAAATGCTTCTTCAGCACACAGTGAACGCCAGTCTCACTGCGACCTGGGCTGGCCTGCTAGCAAGCAGGTCCGACCAGGTAAAAAAACCCGCGATGCAGTGACACTACCCCCTGCACCAGGGTGGACCGCTTCGTCCGGTCGCGCCCCGCCAGATGAAATGACTATTCTTGCCACCCCCTGGGCTACTTGAAAGCTCAATTGGTGGAAGAAGTCCTGGCAGGCGGCCGAAGCGGTCCGGTCTTCACGGAGGGCGCTTTTGCGAGCTATTTGCCGCAACTCCGTGAGTGCTCCAGGACACCACGCTCCGAAGGTGTCCACGACTAGCGGGACAGCGAGCCATTCCCGAGGGTTTGGCTCGTTGTCTATTATGCCGCGGTACTTACCTTCTTTAACAGCTGTTGCGTAGGCTGTCGCCGCCCCCCCTGGCTTCTCCGCCGCCCGCTTAGCGTACTGGGGGTTCGAAGGCTGCAGGGGGAAGGTGACGGCGACGTCCAGCACAACGGTGGTGCCGTCCCGGACATAGCTGATGTCCGGGCGCTTCCGCTCCGTGTTCGAAAACACGGGGCGCTCGACCGCCGGGGCCAGCAAGCCACGGCGGGCGAAGTCAGCGATGACATCGCGGAGTGCGTTGTGCATTCTCGTCCGGCGCCCGCCGGAGAAGCAACTTCGCGCATGCACTCCGTCGACGTCTGCCGAGCCTGTCCCGCAGAGGCGACAGATGCTCGGCATGGGGGCGATGGGCAGCCCCAGCCGAAGCCGGATGGCCACTGCGAGCTCCGCGGGAGAAAGCCACAGCCTGGGGTCCGCCTCCGCGTTGCCATAAAGCCAAGCGGACGCATGTTGGGCGGAGCAGCTTTGGATCCGCGCCCGGACTTGGACCTGCTTCAGAGCCAGCGCCGACCCTTGAAGCCGGCCTGACCTGCCCAGCTCCTCAGTCATCGAGATAAGGAGGGCCTTGCGTCGCTCGTCATGAACTGTCGCGGACCACACTTTCTGTCCACGTCCCCCGTAGTTATCCCGTGCCTGCAGAACGTTCTGGATCTTCTCCAAAACGGATTCGAAGGGTGCAAGGCGCGGGTCTTCGAGGGACGCTAGGAAAGTGTCGTCCTCGTCCAGAAGCATGGCGTGCGGCAGCACGTAGGGGGTCACCAGGGACGGGAGGCAAGCCTCGCCGTCAAAGGTAGCCGCGATGTGCGCGATCGCCGCTGTGTCGGCGCAGGAGTGCAGGCCCAGGCCACCGAGCCTGACGGGAAGGGAAGCCAGAGCCCAGGCGGAAGCGTCCGTCTCGATGCCCGTGATCGTCGCCAGGCAAGACTGCGTGGCCTGATCGATGCACGCGAAGTCGAAGACAGCCCCCACAGCGCGCATGAGGTGGACGACGCTGACGAAGCCGGCGCAGAACTTCAGCAGAGTCAGAGCCACATGTGCGTCGGGGAGGGAGGCTATCATCCGCATCTTCCGCTCGGCGCTCTTGGCCGCTTCCTCCACGAAGGCGCGCATCGTCTCGGGGGAACCGCAGGGGACGCCGAGGTGCTGGATATCGTCCAGCGGAAAAGTCTCGATGCCTTGCAGGGCCTCGGGGATTGTGGCGCCGGGGGCAACGGACAGCCTGCACTTCCCCCGGTTCAGACTGAGCCCGACCGCGGCCGCTCTGTCCTCGAAGCCCTGCAGCCAGTGACCGAGGGTGTCGAGCTCACCCCCAGCCGCCCCGTCGTCCAGGAAGAACGTCAGGAGGTCAAGCCCCGCCTGGCTCAGCGCGCCATCCGTGGCCCTCGGGGCCGCCGGGGACCCCACCGGCGGCGGCGGTGGCACCGCTGGGTCCCCCGAACCTGGGGCCTGAGCCGGTTCTGGAGGGGTGGGCCGCCCCCCGGCGGCATCGAGAGGCTCCGGCTGGCCGAGCGACGCGGGGGCGGACTCGACGGGCGCCTGCGACGAAGCCGGGGCCGCCGGGACGGGTGGCTGCTCTCCGGGGTTCGGCGGCACGACGACATCGTGCATGACGAGGCTGAAGAGCAGCGGTCCCAAGGGGTCCCCTTGTTGGACTCCGCACTGGGAGGAGATACCCCGGTCGCCCACCACAAGCGCGGAGTGTTTCTCGTACGCCGCTAGTGCGTACCCCAACAGCTGGGGGGCGTGTCGGTTGACACTGCAGATGATCGCTTCCCGCCGCAGCGTGTTGAAGGCGTTCGCGAAGTCGATCTGCAGGATGCCCCTGTCGACCACGTCCCTGTCGCGGTACAGGGCCGCAACCCTGCGGATGGCGTGCACGCCAGCGTCGGCCCCCGCCTTAACGCTGACTCCGACTTGCCCACTCCGCAGAAGGACGTTCGCTCCCAGGTCCTTGATCGCCCGGTCGGAAGCGAGGACCTTGCCGGCCACCCGTCGCAGGATCTCTCCACACGCAATGGGCCTGATCCCGCCGGACTTCTTGACCAGCGGAACTAGCCTCGCCCCGAAGAGGTACGGTCGGGCGGCTGAAGCCACTCTGCCGGAAGAGAGGGCCCAGACGGCGTCCGCCACTGCCTCTTTGAACGACCCGGAGACGTCCCACAGGTCGAGCAGGTGCTGCGCAGAGAGGCCGGACGGCCCAGCGGCGGTGCCCTTCGGCATCTTCTTCAGCACGCGGCGGATAACGCCCGGGGAGGGCCTCGCTACGGCCACGGGCCGCAAGCTGCGGTCGTCAGGCAACTCGGGGGCAGGGGGGTGCAGCTCCCTCAGGGCCGCCAGCGTGGCGTCGTCCGCCGGCGCAGTCTGCGCCGCGGAAAGCGCAGAGACGGCCCGCGAGTAGCATCGGTCGCGGGCCCGCCGGAGGACCTGCCGCACGGTGGCCCCGTCCAGGTCGTCCACGGACTCGACGTCCGTTTGCAGCTCGAGCCTGTTATCGGCGTCGTCTGCGACCGGGTAGGCTCGCCGGCGCGCGCGGCGATCGCCCTTCCCGGCTGAGACGGCCCGGGCCTCAGCCCACAGGGTCTCCAGCTGCCCCGCCCTCCAGAGGCGGACGCGGCGACGGAGGGCCTCCGTCACCGCTTTCCGCCCCCCCCGGTGGGTAGCCGAGAGGACGAGGGGGGCGAAGGCGTAAGCCCGCAGCCACCCGGCATCATCGGTGGCTGCCCTGAGCACGGTCTCGAAGAGAGCTGAGACCTGCGGCTTCGCGGCCGCCGGCACCCGCTCCAGGGTGCGAATGCCGGCAGTCGCGACCTCCTCGAACGAGAAGGGGATTGCGCCCCCTTGTTGTCCGTCCCGGCCTGCGGCACTGGGAGCGCCCCCGGATGGCTCCACGGGAGTCCGAGGCGGGACTGCCGCTGGCTCCCTCCCACCGGCCACGGCCTCCCGGTAGGCCCTGGAGCAGGGGCACCACATTCGGTGTCTCCCCCTCCGTTCCCCGGTCGTGCGGCAGATGCACACCGGCGCCGGTGCCCTCTGCGACCCCGCTGCGCTCTGCCGACCGGCCGCGCCCGGCCCCGTGCTGGCCGGCGCCGGTTCGGCGACCGTGGGGGCCGGGTCCTGGGCGTCGCTGACCGCCGGTCCTGGGTTGGGGTGGATGTCCCCATCCACGCAGAGATCATCTCCACCCCGCCCACGCGAAAGGACACAGACGGTCGCGGAGCTGCAGCCCCCCGAGGGGCCCCCCGGCAGCGGCCCCGGGTGGCGCTGGACGTCCCCGTCATCGCAGGGGTCGTCCCCCCCCCTCCCCAGGGAGACGTGCGTGTGCGGGGGCACCGGGGCGTGAGCGGCCCGGACGCTGTCCGGGAAGAGGACAGGCGTCAGGGACGCGGAGGACGAAGCCGGGGGACTTCGCCTCGCCGCCGTGCCTCTCCCCCGGCCGGCCGATGCTGGGGCCGGTCCTGGAGGGCTGCGCCGCCCAACCGCCAGCCGAGCGGCCAAGGCCCGGGCCGCCGCCGCTATACCCAAGCCCCGGCCTCGCCCCATCCCGGCGAGCGGCTTCCGCCTGACGGAGGCCGGAGTCCCCACTGGCGACCGAGACGCCGGGCGCTTAGCAGGGGTCCCCGGTGTTCCGCAAACCGCGTTCAGCAAGTCCTGGCAAGCTTGGCTGACGGGTGGGCGCGGGTCCGGCGAGCCGGCTGCCCCCGCCGGGGTGTGAGCGTCGCCGGCCGTCCAAGCGGCGGGGGTCGCCGTCCCCAACGGTCCTCCCGGTCCCGGCGCGGGGGGACTGGGGCACGGGAGCTGCGCCCCCTCCCAAGCACTGCCCCCTGTCGGGGACGACGCTTCCGGCGGTATGCCCCACGTTAGGCCGGAAGGGGGCGTTTCCCACCCGGCGAGGGGGTCATCGGCGCTGTGGGGCTGCTTGCGGCGCCTGGCCGCCGGCGTGTCGACCGGTGAGCGCGACGCCGGGCGTTTGTCGCCGGGGGCCAAGCCAGCCCCCGAAGCACCGGGCTCGGCCCCCGGGGACGGGCCGTTCCGGGCAGGCCCGGCCTCCGCGACCGGCGGCAAGAAGCCCCCCTCTCCTTTTTTTTTTTTTTTTTACATGAGGCACCCGCAAGTGTCCTCGCAGGTAGGGGCGTTACTGGGCCCGCTTTGTGCCGGAAGGCACGCCACGCGCTTGTTTTCCTTTTGTGTCGCAGGGGTCGAGGTGCGTTGGAAGAGGGCGGGTTGCTTTCCCTGGAGGGTGGGTGTAGAAAGTGCTTTGGTATAGGCATCACGCGGAGACCCCCGTTTCGGCCCGTTAGGCAAGTTACGCATCCCCCCACACGCCGGGCACTCGTCAGACGAGCTACGTGCAGGGGGTTCTGACCTTGTGAAGGTGCAGATTGACCTGACACTCGGGACCGACAATGAAATGTCGGTTGCGCGTCCTTCGTGTCAGGCAGGGTCTCCGAGGGCTGAAAGCCCTTGCTTTGGTGTGTCAGGGGCTGGGGGGAGAGAAAAAGCGTCCTTTTTCGTCGAATCCAAATCCCGTGGTACACTGTGCTGGCTTAGGGGGGTGTCGCTACTCACCCTGTCATCTGACATGCTGCCCTGAAAATGCTGCGCCTGGAAAGCGGTGCCGTTGTGTGCGTGACAGAGAGGAAAAGTGTGTGGTGTGGGGGCTATCCTTTCGAAGCGGACAACATGTCTCGCCCTGGGTCTGGGGTGTTTTACTTCTCTGAGCAAAAGAGAGTGCCTGCGCTCTGGGAGCCTGGGGGAGGACTCTGACCCAGGGGTTTGGTGAGTGTTGTGTTTGGCTGAAGGGGCTCCTTTCTAATCTTCTTGAGTCTGCTACGCCAGGCACGACGCCGTGGCTCCAAGGTTAGCACTGTGCTGGCATAGGGGGGGTGTCGCTACTCACCCTGTCTCCTGACATGCTGCCCCAATATTTTTTTTCAGGCCACCAGGGCACCTTGCTCCACTCCTTTGAGGTCCCCTTGATGGGGATGGTTGGGAAACCATACTAGGTATGGAAGCCATCCTTTCGCGGACCAGTTTCCGCTCGGCTATTGAACTAGGGCTTGCATCTGGGAGTTCATCCCCAAACGCCTGGAGAAGTTGGCCAGTCAGGGAATCGAACCAGCGACCCTCAGGTTAACAATCTGGCGCCCTGACCGCTGTACCAGGTGTGCCCCTCAAATATTTTTTTTTTTTTTTTGCAAGAGGCACCACATTCTTTTGGCAGCTCCGGAGAGCCGCGTTCCAGTTTTCGGGCAGGCTTTACGGGCCTCTTCGGGCCGGAAGGCATGCCAGAGAGACACAAGACACATGCAAGAGTGGGAAGGGCTATGGTACAAGGGGGGGGGGGATAACTGTGTGTGGGTGTCCAGTATCTGAGCCTTTCACACAAACCAGCCAGGTGGCGGTTGAGTGAGGTCAGGTGGAAGACCCGGGAGACCTCTCTGGCTTCTTTCTTTCTCTGCCACTGGAACTTTGAGGGGGGGGAGTTGGAATGTGGGAATTGGTATGGTGTGGCGGAGCCCACGGTTGCTTGTTTGTTGCGGGCCTCTCCCCGTAGGGCCTTGACGGCCGGGTATCGAGGCACCGGCGGGAAACGTTGGGGACCGACTAAGAGTCAGACACTGAAGTCAGAGGTCAGAGGCTGTGTACTGGGCATGGTCTGAAGATCGGCGCCCGCTCACTCTGCCCCGGCTATGCAAGGGGGATTAGGTGCGTGGGTGTCCAGTTTCTGAGCCTTTCACTCGAACCTGCCTAGTGGCGGTTGAGTGAGGTCAGGTGGAAGACCCGTTGTTTGCTGTAGGGCGCCGATACCGCTTATTGCTTGTAGTCAAGCGCGCTTCTCCCCTTTGGGCCTTGGCGGCCGGGGTGCCGAAGCAGGCGTTTACTGAGACGTTAGGCGGGAGCAGCTGCAGATCGACCGTCGGCGCAAGATGGCGTCTTCGGAAACGCCGCGAGGAGTTGGCGTCTGGCGCGTCCGAGCGGTACAGCCCGCAGCGCGCAAGTTGGTGGTGAGCGCCCTCAGCGAGAGATCGCGTCGTCCGAGTCGGCGGAGCGCGAGGAGGCGGCGTCAGGCGTTATGGAGCGATTGACGCCGCCGCCCACGGGCTCGGCGGACGTCTGGCCGGCGAGGATACCGTAACTCGGCAGAGTGCCGCACCTCTGCAGGTACGCCAGAGCGAGTTCCGGAAAAACGAAGAGGATTGCCCAGAGGCGCTCCATGGCATCGACGGGCGGCGGCTTCGCATGGAGGCGGCTCTTCGCGTCGAGGTCGGCGTCCATCGTCAGCCTGGACAGCGCTGCAGCGGGGGCGTCACATCCGACGAAGAGGTGGAGTAGCGGGGCCAACGACCGGGTGCCGCAAATAGGGCACGGGAGAAACGCCTGTCTGCGATCCGCCCTCGAGAGGTCGCGCCATTCGGTGGCGTACATGGTCATCACCAGGTGGTGGTGGCCAGTGCGGAGCTGCCGCACCTCTCTTTCCGCCCGTGGTGCCAAGTGCTTGGGGCGGGGGATGCGGCGGCCAGAGACCAACCTGGCGAACGACGACGGGTTCCTGAGGAGGGTGGCCCTGTCCAAGGCGTCTCGTGCTCCAGCTTCACTGCTCTCCAGCCAGAGGACGGAACGATAGCGGCTGTTAGCGGCCGTGGCGCAGAGGCGTGCCGAGAGCGGAGGGGGTAGATTCTTGGCCGCGGCGTCGGTGGCCGCCCGCATGAACGCGAGTGCACCACGTTTTGCGGTCTTGTCCGCCCTCTCGTTGCCTTCGAGGCCGCAGTGGCCGAAGACGAACTGCAGCGTCACGGTGTAGCCCAGCGACTCCAACTCGGCCAGGTGCAGCCAGATCGCGATTGGGTACGGCTGCGTCTGGCAATGGGGGCCGTGGCTCAGCGTCATCAGGAGTGACTGAGAGTCACTGAGGACGAGGATGTTGAGCGGCGTCGGGGTTGGCGGGAGGAGGCGCAGGAGGAACTTCAGGCAGCTGTAGAGCGCGAACTCCTCGGCGCGGTAGCTGTGCGGGTGTTTGCCGGCGGGCAAAGAGGCATCGAACGTGCGTCGGTCGCCGGTGAGCTTGACGGGCAGGCCGTGGTCCGGCTTGATGGTGACCGACGGCCCAAGATCAATAAACACGCCGGCAGCCCCCCAGGTCGTACGGTCCGCCGTGCTCCTCAGCCACGGGCGTAGGGCAGCGCTGGCGTTGGCGTCGCAGATCGAGGGCAGAGGGGGGTCACCGTGTACAACGGAGCCGTCTGGCCAGGCGACGCAGTCCGGGTGGGGTAGTTCCGCCAGGCGTTTCAGCACCGCTTGTTTTTTCTCCGCATTGCTGGCGTGCTTGCGGACTTTCAGCGACGTGTAGATCTCGACGTCGGGCCTGGGAACCCAGGGGGCGAACAAATGGAAGTCGCGGAGCTCCCGACGGCAACCGTCCGTGCCCGCTTTCTTGCGGATGTTGTCGGACGTCGACTTCAGGAGCGTGTCCAGGGAAAGCTCGTGCGCCCACAGAACCTTGTTGAATTCAACCTTCTCCCGGAGGGCCGCGATCCTGCACTTTGCGAGCGCGCGGATCGGGAGGATACCAGTCTCCTGTTGCCCGGCGAATTCAGCGACGCCTTTGCGACAGCCCAGGATGAGGGTAAGGGCACGACGATGCATGCGTTCAAGTGTTGTGAGGGGCCCATTAGCGGGGAGGATGAATGGCCCGTAGATTCCGAGTGCGTACGTGTACGTGGGTAGCACATAGGAGAGATACAGGGTGCGGAGAACCGTGCCGTTGAAGCCGTAATCCTTGCCGGCCAGGTGTCGAAGGAGGTTCATCCTCAGCGAGAATCCATCGACAACCCGTTGGAGGTGAGGGAGGAAGGTGAATCCTTGGTCGATGGTTAACCCAAGAAGCTTCACTTTGTCAACCCACTGAAGGGTAACCACCGAGTGGAGCAGTGTGAGCCCGGCATTGGCCTCTGTTACGGGCCCGAACGCGATGCCAACGAATGTTTTGCCGTCATGTGGCGTGTTCGTCCCCACCAATCTACCCTCTGCCGACACTCGCCGTTCGGTGTCAGCAGGGGGAACAGGGACGTCAGCCCTCGTCGCCTTGAAGACTACGTTCGGTGGGGGGAAAGGGGCTGCGTTCTTTCCAACGAAGAAGACACCTCTGGTCTTCAGAACGGACAGGGACATCAGCGCCTGCGCCGTCCAGCGCTCCACCACGTCGACAACATCTTGCGCGTACTGCTCGAGGGCGGCAAACGTGCGGGCCTCCACTGCAACGCCGTCATCATCAGCATACAGGGAGAAGGTTATCGTCGCCCCGACGTTGTCCAGATGGATGCGGCGCTGCAGCCGATCGAGGTCCGAACCGAGGTCGTCGATGTAATACAAAAACAGAAGGGGGCCGAGCACCGTCCCCTGGGGGACGCCGGTATACAAATCGAAGAAGCGGCCAGTCGCTCCGTCGATTTTGTAGGCAGCCTTCCTGTTCCGTAGGAAGGCCTCGATCCAGCGAAGGAACTTGGCGGGCACCCCTCTTCGCTGCAGGATGTCCATCAGCTTGCCGTGGTCGACGGTATCGAACGCGTTCGCCAGATCGAACGACAGCAAACACGTGAAGAGCAGACGGTTCCTGGCAGAGTCGAGAGCCGAAACTATCGAGAACAGCTGCTCTTCGGGACCGCGACCCTTGCGGAAGCCACCCTGCCGCGAGTTAAAACGCCGGACCTCAGGATGTTGCGGGCTTTCCGTGAGGTACTCGAGCCGATTCTTCACGATGACTTCCATTACCTTGGAGATCACACTCGTTAGAGATATCGGCCGGTAACCCTCCGGCAAGGAGTGGTCCCGTCCAGGTTTCGGGACGGGGACGACGTGGGCGTCTCGCCAGGATTCGGGAACGAAGCCTTCCTCCCACGAAATGTTGACCAACTCAAGGATGAGGGCCCTGGCACCGTCGGTGAGTCGGCGGAGGAACTCACTGCAAAGCCCGTCAGGGTCGAGCGAAGTCTTCGGGTCGAGGTTGTTGAGGGCCCGATCGAGCTCGTCGGCGGTGATGAGCCCGCAGCCAGCGTCGTCGTTGGATGGTTCTTTAGCGGGGAACCACGGCGGCGGTTTGGTAGCTGTCGAACCGCCGCACACCCGTTTGAGGTGATCCCCAAAAAGCTCCGTCTTCCCGTCTGCGGCAACATAGTACGAGTGACCGAGCCGGATGGGGGGGATATTGTTCTGCTGTGTTCGACCGTCGATCTTGCGGATCAGGCGGAAGAGCAGCCCAATGTCCGTGCAGCGGTTGATCCTCCCGGAGAAGGCATTCCAGTGAGCCGCCTTCGCCTGCGTGGCCGCCGACGCGAATCTGGCGACCGCGTCGGAGTAGGCGCGCTGTGCGTGTGGGGCGTCAGGGTCGGCGAGGAGGGCGGTGAAGGCCGCCCCCTTGACACGCTCTAGAGCAGAGAGCCCCGGGGTCCACCATTCCTTGTACGGACGTCCTTGTCGATACCGGGGGACAAACTGGTGTACAGCACGGCGGAACGTCGAAGCGACTCGCTTAGCGAATTGCACATTGGTTGCCGGCCGGTTTGCGAGTAGGACAGAGCTCTCCTCGTCGAGATGCTCCATCATGCCATCCCAGTCAGCCCGTGCCCAAGAGAACCAAGTTTTGCGGAGGACGCGCGGCTGGGAGTACCCCCGGGGAACTTCGAACGCCATGGGGAGGTGGTCCCGGGTGGTACCCCAAGAATCCAGCACTCTCCAATTGCGGATGTTGGAGGTGGGGGTGGAGATTACCACATCCGGAGAGGAGTACCTGGCGTGGGGGCGGTAGGCCATCGTGGAGACCGACGGGTCGTTCAGGGTCATGGCAGACGCCTCGACGAGCCAGTCCCTGAGGATTTTTCCGCCTGTGTTCTCGGCTCCCCGAGACCAGTCCGGGTGGTGGACGTTGAGATCACCGGCGATGACCACGTGGTCGTCCATCGGGAACGGCTCCATGCACAGGTCTCTCCCTTCCTTGCGGGGCGGGCGGTACACATTGTACACCCTCAGGGGGGGAAGGCCGATGCGAGTGATCTCGACAGCAACGCAATCTAGAGAGGAGTCGGCGTCGATATCAGGGGGCGGGATTTCCGTCGCGAGCAGGCTTGTGCGAACGAAGGTGAGAACACCTCCGCCGCGGGCGTCTCCGTCTCGGTCGCGTCTGAAGACTCGGTAGCCGTCGAGGCGAGGGGGAAGGGACTTGCTCGAGAGCCATGTCTCTTGAAGGAGCAGGATGTCCGGGATCCTCGGAGACATGTTGGTGACCCCTCGGCTGATACTATTGGTACCACCAGGGATGGACTCCCTTGCCCAAAATGATCGGCAGTTGTACGACACGATCAAAAGGATGTTATCGGGGTCAAAGGGTGCAGCGGCAGCGGAGGTACTGGCGGTGCGCCTCCGCCGCCGGCCGCGACCCGGCGGAGGGGCCGGCTCCCGGCGCGAAGCAGTATTGGTGTTGGCTGCTCGCGGTGGTGCGCCAGGGGTGGGGGGTGGACCGGCCGGATGGGCGCGGTGGTGGGCATCGGGGGGGGTTACCCCTCGATGCGGTGGCGACTGCATTTTACATCCGCTCCCGCTCGATTTCGCAGGCGCGAAATGAGCAAGGGGCGTCTGAGCAAGGGGCGTCATCTACCGGGCCGCATACGTCCGCGAGGAGCGCCTGATTAGCGGCGCTGTGTTGCGACGCGGTGCTGTCTTGCGACAAAGTCAAGCTTCGGGATCTCGGCCGCGTCGACTTCATTTTCTTGTGCAAGGCCGTGATTATCTTCACGTTTTCCTTGACGCTGTCCCCGTCCAGGACCGGCATGGCGACCTTCATCGCATCCAGCTTCTGGGGCCGGTTGACCAGGGGCTGGGCTAGCTCGGTGCTGACTAGGTTCTGGCTGTAGGGAACCAGCCCGAGGCTGGCTTCGGCCGGGGGGGCAGCAACTAAGGTCTGACTTTGTTCTGAGGTATTGTGTACCACTAAGGGCATGTCGCGCTCAGGGGTTGGGGATGGAGAAGTCATTTTCGATCCCTTGTTGTTGTTGTTAGCCCCCTTACCAGCGGAGGACGACTGGACCTCATCCACCCTCGCCGCAAGCGTCGTCATCCGTTCCCCCATCAGCTTCAGTTGAGCGGTGACTTCGAGGAGCGGACCAGCGACGGCCTCTGACACTTTCTGCGCGACACATGCTCCGACAGAGTTTTCGACCAGGGTTGCTACCTCACATGCACCAAGGGTGGGAGCACGCTTTTTCTCCATGTCGGCAACACTCTCCCGCACTATGCTGCCGACAAACTCTTTGAACGCGGCAGCGTCTTGCGTGGGGGGCTGTTCGGGCAGGGGTGCGACCCGCGGAACAGGTGCGGAGGCAGTGGACGAGGTTGCTTCTTTAACAAGGCTGCGAACCAGGGATTGCAGCTCGAGTTCGTCGATGTCGGCGACAGCCCTAGGCGGATTAACTGGCGAGGACGACGGTGAGGACGATGAGGTGGGATTTGCACGGGCCGGCGGGGGCGAGCTGCAAGGCCGCAGAGTCGCTTTTGCATAGGACGTCAGCCCGACCTCGCTCCCGCCGGCTAGAGGGGTGCCGTCGTTGCCAAAGGAAGATCCGTCCGCACCATCCGTGGTACTGCTCTTACCAGCAAGCTCCCACAGGGTACTGGCAGCTTTGCCGTAGCGCTCGAGGAATACGCTGTACGGAACCGGTGTTGAACCTTCATGTACGTCGCAACGCAGCGTGTTCGATTCGTCTCTGTATGAGGACGAGAGGCGGACGGACGCGATATGTCTGGAGGGTTGGATCGGGTACCGATCCACCCTTTTGATGGTGATGCGCATGCCGTTGAGGAGATCGCAGTCAAACCTTCCCGGGAGCGTCTCGGACTTGACAGCCCACTCGGCGTATCGTCCCGATTTGGCCGTCTTGAACAAAGGCGTGACGTTCCACCCCAAGCGCGTCAAGTTCCGTTGCAGCGTGTTTGCGTTCGAACCGCAGGGGATGCCAGCCACCGCGAAATAGGCGATCTCCGCGGGTAGATCCGGTAACAGCTGACGGGCTTCGGCGTACGAGGATGCCCTGACTCGAACACCCAATTCCCCTCTGCAGTAAGAAAGACCCAGTTGGAGATGGTCTATCTTGGCTGCGATGCTGCTGACTTCCCCCATGTCCGCCCTATCCGGGACCAGTAGGACACGGTAATCTTGCGAGTTCAGCGGTTCAAAGTACGCACCCTGGTACCCGCTTGCGCGCAGAATGTCGACTTCATCTGCTGCGTTGGCCGAAAAGTGTATCTCCAAGGTCTGGTAAACTTCGCCCCGGGAGAACTCTTGTTTGGCTGCAGCATCCCAGCACGAGTTAACTGCACCGCGGGTCAGGACGCTGTGCAGGTAGTACTGCCCCCACTGGAACGGGGAGCCCGACACTTCTTCCCATGACGCATGGGTGACGTCGCCGTCGAACACGTGCAGGGGGAAGACGGCTCGAAAGCGCATCTCAGGGAACTCCCAGTCGCGATACAGGTCAGCTTTATCGCAGTCCCTTGCGCCATCACTCCACACGAGGCCATCGGGTGGTCCATTCCCCCTGCGCGATTTTCCGCCCTTGTGCCCCTTAGTCCCGGAGCTCGCATCCCCAGCGGGGGCACTTGGCACGCTGGTACCCGAGGACCCAGCGCCCCTACCGCCCCTGTTTCCCTTGCCGCCGCGCCAACTACCTCGGCCACCTCCCCCGAGGAGCCTGACCATCACGGTCAGTGTGTCGTCGCGGTTGACGGCGTTCTCGGCAAAGGAGTCCGAGAGGACTAGTTGCCTGGTTCCCTGCGAAATCCAGCACACGTCGGGGTCAAACCAAGTCGACTGCGCGAAGAAGTCCCCGACGACAGTTTCACTGTCCACCGTGCAGTGTCGGTGCTTGCCGGAGGGGTCACAGACCCAGAACGACAGCAGTGCAGGAGTGTCGGGGGCAGGCGGGACGGACGTTGTTGCGAGCGTTGTAGTCGAGGGCGGGGGTCGCACGGGGTTGACCGCAACAGACGTGTTTTGCGTACAACCGCCGCCGAGGACCAACGGTGATGCACGAGCGTGGGGGACAAGGACGTTGTCAGTGGTGCCTTCGAGCGTGGCACGTTGAGCTCGGAGCATGCTCCGGCGCCTGACAGCCGCCCTCATCAACCTTCGTTGTCTCGCTGGCAGACTCCGTAGTATGGAACGAGGGGGCTGCGGTAGGCGCGGGAGGCAGGGCGCGTCGATGGCGTGGGTAAGGTCAGGGAGGATCAGGGGATCCCAAACGGTGTCGGCGGCAGTGACAGATGAAGGTCGCGTCCAGGGACGGTCCTCGCAGCACCCGACAGCAGAGTGCGAGCCGTAGCGGTCGCGTTCGAACCAGCCGCCGTATGCTCTAGGGGGCGAGGGAGATGCAGATGCGGCATGCCATGTGCACGGTGCGGGAGCTGCTGTCTGTGGGACGGCGGACGGCGGCGCGTCTGTTGTGCCTGCAGCCATTCGCGCGACGACCGAGCAGGTTGCAACCGACACGTCGGAGATCGTGACGGCGAAGTTGGTGGAGAAGGAGCCGGCGACTTCGAGTAATTTGGCCCCTCGGGGCGCGACCCGGGCCCGTACGACTACTGGAGCCTCATGCACCACGGGCTGCAGGTGACCCTCGCTGTGGAACTCGACAAATCCGTCTTCTTCGCCACGTCCACGCCGGAAGGCAGCACCGCCAGCGATAGCGCGGCAGCGGTCGGCGGCACGTTCCGACTTCGACCAGATGTTGCTTTCGTTGAGGGTCACGTACCCGTCCCTGTCGTTCCTCGTGTTCTCGCGCGAGAGGCCCAGGGCGTGCGCGGTCACATGAGCGACCCAACCTTGGTAGCGGATAGTCCGGATGTTGACTTCGCTGACGCAGCCGGAAGTTCCGACCGGCGCGTCACACCGGCTGGCGTCCGAGACGAAGACCATGAACGGCTCCTCGCACGTGAAGGGGCTGCTGCACTTCGTGAACCGGATGCACGTCTCCTCTTCCCAGTTGGCCACGGCCCACGAGTTCCGGTCGTCGTCGTCCTGGAGGTAGTACGCCGCCGGGTTCGAGTCAGCTGGTGTTGGAAGGTTCGGCGGTTGCGGCGGCCCGTCGGAAAGGGTGAACAGAGGCGGGCGCGGGTGTGTCAGTATCGCGTCAGGTGCAGACCCAGCGTCCATCAAGCACTGGATGGAGCGCTCTTCGAACTCCGGGATGAACGCAAGGCCGATGCAAAGGTAAGCTAGCATCATCGGAGCGGACCCTCTGGTGATGAGCTGTACCGCGATTCGTAGAGTGTTGATGTCCCACGGTCGGCGGGTAAGCTTCTGGCGGTGGGCCGGCGAGGAATTTGCGGCGTCTGCCTTCGCTTCAGGCGGTGCACGGACAGGGCACAGGTTCACCTAACGTTGCAGTCGACTTGTTTTCGCCACCTTCCCTCCCAACCAAACTCCCATACCAATAAAGTAAAATATGAATGAATGAATGAATGAAAAACAAGCACCGTCCATCCGCTGCTCAGAAGAGCCGCGTCTGGAACAGGTCAGGCGTTACTAGCCTATTTGCGCCAAGAGACACGCGCACGAGTGACAGGTCCACAGGTTAGGGGTTAGGAGGGAGTGGGGGGGGGGGGCGGATGATAAAATTGTGACGAATAAGAGTTTCGTTAGCTTGGCATGCCCTCGAGGACCGTCGTGGGTGTGTTTGGCCCTGACCGGAGTCTGGGCTGTTGACGGCTTTGTCGCTCGGGTTCTGCCTGCGCTACGACTTGCTCCGTGGTTTCGAGCGGCACTGCGCTTTGCTCGTCGTGCTTTTGCTCGTGCTGAACTCGTTGCCGTGTTGGCGTTCAATACGCGACGAACCTTTGCAACGACGCGCTGAGTGCCCTCACCGTGCTGTTCCAGCTGCGAGCTGGGGAAGGGACGAGGGGGGATAAGGGGGGATACTGGTTGTGTTGTGACGAAAAAGAGGTGTTTCGTTAGCTTGGCATGCCCTCGAGGACCGTCGTGGGTGTGTTTGGCCCTGACCGGAGTCTGGGCTGTGGACGGCTTTGTCTCTCGGGTTCTGCCTGCGCTACGACTTGCTCCGTGGTTTCGAGCGGCACTGCGCTTTGCTCGTCGTGCTTTTGCTCGTGCTGAACTCGTTGCCGTGTTGGCGTTCAATTCGCGACGAACCTTTGCAACGACGCGCTGAGTGTCCTCACCGAGCTGTTCCGGCTGCGAGCTGGGGTAGGGACGAGGGGGGGGTTACCGATTGATGTTGTTTGTTGGGACTCGTTGACGGAGGAGTCCGGGTGGGGATGGACAACAATAAAGTGCTGGCACCGACTACTCCCCTTTAGGGCCTTCCAGCCGGGTTCCGAGTGGTGCTTACTGGAGCGCAGCAGACTGAACTGTACGATCTCGACAAGAGTCTTGTGAAATAAGACGAGTGCACGTTTGTACCAATTAAGAAAATAAGACGAGTGCACATTTCGCTCAGCGGTTAGCCTGCGTCCTCTTCTGGCGATGCGTACGAAGCGCGCGCTGGACGCGGAGCCTCAGTCGGGCTGCGCGGGGCGGTGCGGCGTCGTCCGGCGTCGACGGCGACGTGCTGCGAACTGCGAGAGCACCGTGGCAGGTGACGGGTTCAGGATGGCCGGCGCGAGAGTACCCAGGCCCCGGCGATCCCCTGCCTCGGACTGCAGCCGCTGCGTGGACGGGTGACGTTGCCTCACATGATGGGCACGAGCCCGTACTCGTGGTTCGGGGGGGCTTCGTCCTTGTCAGACTCCACAAGGACTTGGAAGGGTGGGAGGGCGCCAGCTCTCTGGAGGTAGAACAGGGCGTGCTCGGGATGGACGAACAGGTAGTACCAGAGGGATTCGATCGGACCGCCTGGGTCCTTTTTGATCCGCCTCGTGATATCATGTCGCATCGCCGCCCTCAAGGGTGCCGTTATTAGGTCACGGCAGTGTACGAACAAGTGCAGCAGGGGGCTGGTAGAGCGGACCCCGCAGACCGGACACGGGAGGAAATGGGACTGCAACTCGGCCTCGCTGAAGGAGCGCCAGTCCGTGGCGTACAGCGTCATGATCAGGCGGTGGTGCCCGGTCCTCAGCTGGCGCACTTCGCGTTCAGCCCTCGGCGTGAGATGACGGCGTCGGGGGATCGGCCGGCCATGAACAATCCGGGCAAACGGCGAGAGGTTCCCGTGGCCGTCCGCGCGCTCGAATGCTTCCTTGGCACCTGCCTCGCTGCTGTTCAGCCGCAGATACGTCCGATAGCGGCAGACTGCACCAGCGACGGTTAGGGGGAAGGGCTCGGGGTGATCCGAGGAAGAGGCTCCGGCGGCCCGTCGGTACCCGAGAGCTGCAGCTTTGGCCAGCACGTCCGCCGCGTCGTTGCCTTCCAGCCCGCAGTGCCCGTACACGAAGTGCAAGGTGACGTCGTATCCCCTCGCCTCCATTTCCGACAGGATTGTCCAGCACTCTATCGCCAGTGGTTCGACTTGTGAATGGGGGCCGGCGCTGAGAGTTTTTAGAAACGACTGGGAGTCGCTCAGGACGAGGATGTGGAGTGGGCGGGACGTCGGGGCGAGATGTTGTCGGAGAAACACAAGGGCCGAGTAAAGGGAAAAATATGGGGAAGGCAGACGTACCCAAGTGGTTACGGGGTTGCACTCGAAATGCATTGGGCCCTGCCCGCGCAGGTTCAAATCCTGCCGTCTGCATCGCAATTGGTGCCGGGAGGACTACGACGCGTTAGCGAAGTCCGAACGGAGCTCGAATCGTCCCTGCCCGCATTGCGGAGAGGTAGCCGAGTGCCCGGTCTCGCACCTTTTCTTGGACTGCGGCCATGAGGGGACGCAAGGGAAGCGTGACCTGATGTGGGAAGTGGCCTCCCCGTTACGGCGGGAGGGTGGCCAACCGGTGTGGATACCGAGACACGAACAGCTGTGGAGATTGCTGTTCGAACACCCGGAGACGGCACTCGAGTACCTGCAAGGGACCGGACTGCTGGAGGAGTACCGGATACTCGTGCCGACCACACCCGACGAACAGCCCACCGAATCCCGCCCATCCGCCACGAGAACCGCGACACAAACACGCGAACTCGAGGCCAGCGGATTTGCACGCCCGTAATCGGACTCGGCCCCGACTCAACCACCGCATACCGGGCCCCGCCTCGTCCGTCGGAGGGACAACCCCCCCGGCCCACGAGAGCGCGTCCGAGGAACAGTCACGACCGTGACCGCGAGACGGCCGACCCCCGACGTCGAAGCAACCTCGAAGAGCGACGAAACGAAGGCAAAGCGAAGCGAAGTACAAATGGAGAACGAGAGTAGGAAGCTAGAGAATTCTACTCCGGCACCTTGCACTTGACACTTTGAACCAAGAAAGTAGAAAGAGGAGCAGAGGCATTACTAGCGAAAAGCGAATTGATTTGCCCAGTACGTATAGGTGCCTCAAGCATCGCAAGCAAAACTGAGGTCCGATGCTCACCCGAGAAGGTACGGCTCGGAGGAGACAGCATTGAAACATGAAAAGCTGCGCGCCCTGACCACGCCCTCGGACTTGGAGTAGGACCTCAAACTTTTACGTGAACCGAAAACCGTTAACAGAAAGAGAACCAATTTACGTAAACCGAAAACCATTACCAGAAAGCGAACCCAATAACGAGAACCAAGAACCGTAGCCAGAAGGAAAAACAATTTACGTGAAACAAAAAACCGATAAACGAACAAGTAGTAGTCATCACTCCATCACAAACAACACAACGGAGTAAATGGTGGCACAAAGAACCACTGTACGCTTGCCCGTTAGAGACCGTCTTGCCTCGTCTTGCCCGGGCTTCGTTCCGCCCTACAGAACAGAACAGAATGGGGAGTAGCAGTGGTCGCCAAGACGCCCCAGGAACTTGAAACCCATGCACAAGAAGTGGTCAACGTTGTAGAGTTGTGGACAGCCCGTGCGGGCATGCAGCTGTCGAAACTCAAGACAGAAGGCGTCCTTATCCAAGCGCCAGGAGAACTGAGTCGCCAACACCCAATAGTGGTATTCGAATCCACTATGGTGGAACTGGAGATCCCGGCTGCGCAAGTACTGCGGCGAATCACCAGAAGTACACCGCACGCAGTTTGGGGAGAGGGCTCCTCGTGGCTCGAGCATCACGGGAAGCACATTCTTTCCATCAACGGCAAGAGTACGAAAACCCAGGTGACAAGAGCTGAGATCTCCGATGCGCTGAACGCCGACCCGAAAGCCCCGGTGGTAACTCTCCGGGTGGCTGTCCGCCTGCGCTGGGTCGAGAAGACGAAACTGCTGGGACTCTGGATCGATCAGGATTTCTCCTTTGTGCCACACGTCCAGAGGGTGGTAGACAATTTCTCACTCAAGTTGAACTTCCTCCGCCACCTCTCGGGGAAGTCCTACGGCTTCAGTACCCGCACGCTGCGCACCCTTTACCTTACGTATGTGCTACCGACGTTCACGTACGCCCTCGGGGTATACGGCCCCTTCCTTCTAACGTACGACTCGCTTGCGGAACCACAAGTGACGATGCTCGAACGACTTCACCGTCGGGCTCTCATCTGCGTGCTGGGGTGCAGGAAGAACCTCAACGACTTCACTGCCCAGCAAGAAGCCGGGGTACTTCCGATCCGCGCGATCATCCAAGCGCGCATAGCCGCCCTCAGGGAGAGGATGCGACACCGACCGCAGCTCTGGAACCACGAGCTGGGCCTCAAGACGACGCTCAGCGACGCGTACGATAGCATCGACAACCTATCGGGAACGCACCTATGTGGACGGGAGACCTTTCTCTTCAACCCCTTTGCCCCTTGGCAGCCTTGCCCTGACGTGGTCATAAACGCCTCGCTCCCGGGTAAGCGGGACGCCAGCAAGGCAGAAAAGTTGAGCCGGGTCCTCAGGCAGCTGAGTAAACTGCCACCGGCGGACTGCTGCGTCTGGACTGACGGCTCTGTGGTGAGCAGCGACCCCCCGCCGGCCACGGTATGCGACCCGTATCGCTCCGAGGACTTGCGGCCGTGGATCAGGCGGTTCGTCGACAGGCCCACCTGGGGTGGTGCAGGCATCTTCTGCGAAATCGGCCCGACCGTGACATTCGAGGAGGTGGACGACCAACCGCTCGTGGCCCGATGCTTGCAAACCGGCCGGAAGACAATCCAGAAGTCGGTAAAAGCGGGCCGATACGTCTGCAGCTTCCGGACCGAGCAGGTTGCGATCTGTACTTCCCTCCACCTCCTCCAGCAACACCTACCTGCAACCTCTCAACCGCGCCACATCGTCGTTCTAAGCGACTCTCAGTCGCTCCTCAAAGTCCTCAGTCTGGGGTCGTATAAGCAGAAGGATCCAACCAACATTAGGATCTGGCTGCTGCTATGCGAGCTCAGAGCGAGGGGGTACGCGATAACGCTGCAATTCGTGTACGCTCACTGTGGGCTCGCGGGCAACGACATGGCGGACTCCTTGGCCAAGGCGGCGGCAGCTGAGCTCCAAGAATCTACTGCTCGCGCAGCCGCGACACATGCCACACCTCCACCTGCCATTCAAATTAGCGCCGCGGACGTCAAGTATCGACACAAGGCATACCTGAACCTAGACAGGGAACGACAGGCCAGGGAAGCCTACTACCGGGCGGATAAGGACGGCAACACGACTCCGTTCGTTAGGCTGGTCAACGGCCGGACGATAAAGCGGCGCCGGCACTTGACGCCTCGGGCCGAACGGGAGATTCGCCAGCTGCGCACCGGGCATCACCCACTCATCCGGACGATGTACACCCCGGACATGCGCGCGCTCAGCACAGCCGAGCGCGCCCGAACCTTCCGCCCGTGCCCGATCTGCGGGTCGCTCACGACCAGCCCTGTGCTCCACCTGTTCAAGGCGTGCGCAGACGACGCGACCGCGCCCTTCAGGCTCGCGATGCGCAACCAGGTGGAACACCGCAACAAGGGCGGGTTCCCGAACGCGGCCGACGAACTGTGGTGCACCTTGTTCGAGTACCCCGAACTCGCGCTTGCATACCTGCAGCGTGCGGGAGTACTCCCGCACTACACCATCCTCGCATCCTCAGCGTCCGAGCCCGAGCTCCAGTCGACTCAAAGCGTGCTGGACGCCGCCTCAGACATCTCGTCACAGGCGGAAGACATGTCGGACGAGCAGACAGTTGAATCGCAGCAACCGGAAGGCGATCTGGTTATGGTGGCCGAAGCGGACGACTGGCGGCTCTAGAAGCTTCTACTCTGGCTGACTTTTACTCCTTTCCCTCCTTCCCAACACCCCTCCCACCTCTACCAAGGCCCCGCACAGCCCCGTGATAGAGTCACGGAGTGAGCCGCTTATCGAAGTAACAACCCCACACCGACGGACGAGAACCCGGAACGCCAGACCGGTGACCGGCAACCACAAACACAGCCGCCAGCCAGGGCGACAACAGAGAACCGGTTGTTACTTCGAGCTGAAGGAATGCCCACTCCTCACCAAACGACTAACAACTGTGTCGGAAACAAGGCCGGGGAGGCTGGTGAGAACCACTGTCACCAAACAACCAAACAGTTTTCTTTTGCCGCGGCGGCACCACGGATTCGTCACCCGGCCGTACAGGCCCCGATGGGGAGAAGCCGCGCAGGTGCTGGCGGCAACCAAGAAAAGCCCACCCGCAGCGACGCGAACGTAGTGGGAGGAAAGGCACCCCGAGCAATCGGAAGGAGCCACCCACAAGCACCCACAGACACGCAACCACCTACATAAGTACGCCGAAGTTCAAGAACTTGAAGACATGCAATGATGGAACCTCCGCTCAACTGAACCTAGTGGGCGCAGGGAAGCCACCGAGCGAAAAACGTACAATCAAGCAATCACTCTTTTCTTTCTGCTTTCACCCAAACCGGCAAACAAGCGGCCCAGTACAGCCGGCCTAACCTCGAAGCCGGCTCACAGAGCGGCTGTTCTTTTCTTAGAATCGCGGTCCGTTGGGCCGGTGGAAAGGAAGGTGCCTGATGGAAAAAAAAAAAAAATGGGGAAGCCGGGCACCTGGTCCAGTGGCAAGACGCCTGCGTACTATCCCAGAGGTCGTAGGATCGATTCCTTGCTGACGAACTTCCAGGCGTCGGGGGATGAGCTCCCCGAAGAAACCGGTAGCTCCGACGGCTCGGCCGACCGCGAGTAATGTAGGAACAGTACACCTACCCCCGATAAAACCATGGGGCGCTGATGAAAAAAAAAAAAAAAAAAAAAGTTTTTTTTTTTTTTTTTTTTCAGGCCACCAGGGCACCTTACTCCACTCCTTTGAGGTCCCCTTGATGGGGATGGTTGGGAAACCATACTAGGTATGGAAGCCATCCTTTCGCGGACCAGTTTCCGCTCGGCTATTGAACTAGGGCTTGCATCTGGGAGTTCATCCCCAAACGCCTGGAGAAGTTGGCCAGTCAGGGAATCGAACCAGCGACCCTCAGGTTAACAATCTGGCGCCCTGACCGCTGTACCAGGTGTGCCCCGAGGTTTGGCCGGCGCCAGCTCGCCAGGAGAAAGGGGACCCCGTCCCCCGCTCACGCGATCGACGGCGGCGGCCAGGCACAAGAGCTATGTGCAGAAGAGGTGGTCGGCAGGCGTGCTGAAGGCCCACCCGGAGTTGGGCTCCCACTACGACGGGAAACTCGCACACGCGCAGATCGTCAACGGGAGGAAACTCCCAGAAAATGATCACCTCACGCGACGGGCCGAGCGTGAGATCAGGCAGATCCGCACGGGCCAGCACCGCCTCCTTCGCAATTGGTGCCGGGAGGACTACGACGCGTTAGCGAAGTCCGAACGGAGCTCGAATCGTCCCTGCCCGCATTGCGGAGAGGTAGCCGAGTGCCCGGTCTCGCACCTTTTCTTGGACTGCGGCCATGAGGGGACGCAAGGGAAGCGTGACCTGATGTGGGAAGTGGCCTCCCCGTTACGGCGGGAGGGTGGCCAACCGGTGTGGATACCGAGACACGAACAGCTGTGGAGATTGCTGTTCGAACACCCGGAGACGGCACTCGAGTACCTGCAAGGGACCGGACTGCTGGAGGAGTACCGGATACTCGTGCCGACCACACCCGACGAGTAGCCCACCGAATCCCGCCCGCCCGCCACGAGAACCGCGACACAAACACGCGAACTCGAGGCCAGCGGTTTTGCACGCCCGAAATCGGACTCGGCCCCGAGACAACCACCGCATACCGGGCCCCGCCTCGTCCGTCGGAGGGACAACCTCCCCCCGGCCCACGAGAGCGCGTCCGAGGAACAGTCACGACCGTGACTGCGTGACGACCCCCGACGTCGAAGCAACCTCGAAGAGCGACGAAACGAAGGCAAAGCGAAGCGAAGTACAAATGGAGAACGAGAGTAGGAAGCTAGAGAATTCTACTCCGGCACCTTGCACTTGACACTTTGAACCAAGAAAGTAGAAAGAGGAGCAGAGGCATTACTAGCGAAAAGCGAATTGATTTGCCCAGTACGTATAGGTGCCTCAAGCATCGCAAGCAAAACTGAGGTCCGATGCTCACCCGAGAAGGTACGGCTCGGAGGAGACAGCATTGAAACATGAAAAGCTGCGCGCCCTGACCACGCCCTCGGACTTGGAGTAGGACCTCAAACTTTTACGTGAACCGAAAACCGTTAACAGAAAGAGAACCAATTTACGTAAACCGAAAACCATTACCAGAAAGCGAACCCAATAACGAGAGCCAAGAGCCGAAGCCAGAAGGAAAAACAATTAACGTGAAACAAAAAACCGATAAACGAACAAGTAGTAGTCATCACTCCATCACAAACAACACAACGGAGTAAATGGTGGCACAAAGAACCACTGTACGCTTGCCCGTTAGAGACCGTCTTGCCTCGTCTTGCCCGGGCTTCGTTCCGCCCTACAGAACAGAACAGAACAGAACCCCTTTTTT
>JAPJBO010000378.1:0-206299 GCA_030068145.1 Diplonema papillatum | reverse complement strand
TTGCATCTCGCAAGATTCGCTTCATTTTCCCTCATGCCCCTTCCAGCACTGGGACCAAGCACCACGAGCCACTTCATGATCGAGATCGTCGGAGGGACAGTACTTTGTGATACTCGTAGTACAGCCCGCTTGCGATGCGGAGGAGGAATTCCACTTCGGATGCGCTGGAGATACTGGGTATGAGAACCTTTGACCTCTTCACTCTAAAAGGTGAGGATAGTTTCCTATCTTGTGCTGCAGGTTCCATGAGGTCTTTCTTGCCGGGCAGGTAAAGTTACTGCATCGTCTGATCGGCTTGCACGTGAGTGGCAACAAAAATAAGCATGGGGGCTGGCTCACTCCCTATCCTTGCTCCCTGCCGTTCAAGGGACCTTACTACTTCGTTTTGAATCAGAAACAGCGGGAAGCCTCCGTTGGTGCTGCCATAACAGAAAGGTGGAGGGGGCGATGGGGACTGTAGGAAAATGAAGCCAGAAATCACATTCTGGAAAAGTCTTGTGGCTGGTGGACGAATTCGTCACTACGGCTTTTCTCCGAGGGACTGGATGTTGCACGGCATAACAGGTTGCGGGGTCGGTCGCGGTGTGTCGGTTACAATCGTTTGACGGGATGTTCGGTAGAGCACTTGGTCGCTGGAGACTTTCCTTACCCGCCACTTGTGGACAATTTATTAATGTTTTCCAAGTAAGCACCACAAAGTCTCATCTCACCAGCAGGCGGGGGGTACACCGTCCTGCGCGTTTTCACTGCCCTTTGCGGTTTGTTTAGTGTCAGGTTTTAGATAATTTGTGTGAGGTTTCTATCCTCACTCGTTATTTCGCACACAACTTGGATGCATCCCTCGGGAAACCCGCCCAGGTGGTGAAACCCCCAAACTTTCTAGTACACAACAGTACGAACTGGGGGAAAAAAATATTGAAACCCGGCCTGATTTTTACAGTAACTGGTAGGTAACTGGCAGTACCTGCTAGGTAACTTTGCTCGATACCAAACGCGCCAGCATGACAATATATAAATATAGCGAGGCTAGAATGAGCACAATGCGACCAATGAGCGGCGCTAGAATGACTGCCAACGGTCGAAGAATAATGCTAGAACTAGAACAACCGTCGCTGGCCAAAGAATAGAATTCGAATGACTACCAATTCTCTTCAACAGCGGCGGCAGACTGACAGTGAATGGACAAAGGGCGGTGCTCTCGTGGCCAATGAACGGCACAGAACGGCGTCAGCATGACTGCCAATGGGCAGAGAGCAGCGATAGAACGACTGCAAATGACCGGAGACAGTGCCAAGAATACCAGCCAATGACCAACGAGCGGCGCCAGTGATCGCCCAAAGGATGAAAGCAAATGACCAACGCACGGCGCAAGGACGACTACCAATGTCCAAAGAACGGAGCTTGACTGAGTGCCAATGGTCAAAGAATGGCGCCAGAACGACTGCAAATGGCCAGAGAACGGCGCAAGAAAGACTACAAAGGCCCAGGGAGACAACAAACGGCCCTTGACCGACTGAGAATTTCCAAAGACAGGCACTAGAATAACAACAAACACCCAAAGATCAGCGCCAAATCGCTTCATCACGTCCACAGGACGGAGCCAGAATAACAGCAAATGGCCAATGAGCGGCGGTAGAACGACTACGAATGCCCAGAAAGCGGCGGCGGAATGACAGCAGGCGGATAACAGATCGGCGCTCGAGCGACTGCTAATGACAAAAAAACGGCGGTTTAATGACGTCCAATGCCCGAAGATCGGCGCCGAAAAGACAACAAACGGCCCTCGACCGACTGCAAATTACCAAAGACAGGCGCTAGAATAACAGCAATCGCCCAAAGATCAGCGCCAAAACGCTTCATCACGCCCATAGGACGGAGCCAGAATAACAGCAAATGGCCAATGACTACGAATGCCCAGAAAGCGGCGGCGGAATGACAGCCAACGGCCACAGATCGGCGCTCGAGCGACTGCTAATGACAAAAAAACGGCGATTTAATGACATCCAATGCCCAAAGATCGGCGCCAGGGAGACAACAAACGGCCCTCGACCGACTGCAAATTACCACAGACAGGCGCTAGAATAACAACAAACGCCCAAGGATCAGCGCCAAAACGCTTCATCACGTCCAAAGGACGGAGCCAGAATAACAGCAAATGGCCAATGAGCGGCGGTAGAACGACTACGAGTGCCAATAAAGCGGCGACGGAATGACAGCACGCTGATATCAGAACGGCGTTTGAATGACCACGAATGCCTGAGAAGTGGCACCAGATTGACAGCCAACGGTCACACATCGGCGCTCGAGCGACTGTAAATGGCAAAGTAACGGTGTTTGAATGACATCAAACGCCCATACATCGGCGCCAGCGACACAGCAAACGGCCCTCGACTGCAAATAACCAGAGACCGGCGCTAGAATAACAACAACTACCAAGGATCGGCGCCAGAACACTTCATCATGCGCAAAGGGCGGTGTCAGGACAACAGCAAATGGCCAAGGAGTAGCGGTAGAACGACGACGAATGTCCAGAGAGCGGCGGACAAAGAAAACAGTGTTCGAATGACATCAAACGCCCAAAGATCGGCAACAAACGACGAAAGAGCGGTCCTCGATTGACTGCAAAGACCAAAGAACGCTAGAATAACAACAAACGCCCAAAGATCGGCAGCAAACGCCGAAACCTCGATGGAAGCTACAACAACAACAACGGCTCAATGACCGGCGCCAAAACGCTTCATCATGTCCAAAGGACGAAGCCAGAATAACAGCAAATGGGAAAGGAGCTGCGGTAGAACGACTACGAATGCCCAGAGAGCGGTGGCAGATGACAGCGATCGCTGATAATAGAATGCCGATTGGATGACCACGAATGCCTAAGAAGTGGCACCAGATTGACAGCGAACGGCCACAGATCGGCGTTCGATAGACTGACCAAAGAACGGTGTTTGAATGACATCAAACGCCCGTAAGCAAAATCCTAAAAACGCTTGATGCACGGTAGATGGCCCGATAACAGCACCAGCATGACAATATATAGCGACGCTAGAATGAGCACAATGCGACCAATGAGCGGCGCTAGAATGACTACCAAAGTTCAAATAACGGCGCTAGACTGGCTGCCAACGCCGAAGAATAATGCTAGAACTAGAACAACCGTCGCTGGCCAAAGAATGGAATTGGAATGACTACCAATTCTCTTCAACAGCGGCGGCAGACTGACAGTGAATGGCCAAAGGGCGGTGCTCTCGTGGCCAATGAACGGCGCTTGAAGGACAGCAAATGGCCACAGAACGGCGTCAGCATGACTGCCAATGGGCAGAGAGCAGCGATAGAACGACTGCAATGGGCAGAGAGCAGCGATAGAACGACTGCAAATGACCGGAGACAGTGCCAAGAATACCAGCCAATGACCAACGAGCGGCGCCAGCGATCGCCCAAAGGATGAAAGCAAATGACCAACGCGCGGCGCAGGGACGACTACCAATGTTCAAAGAACGGAGCTAGACTGAGTGCCAATTGTCAAAGAATGGCGCAGAACGACTGCAAATGGCCAGAGAACGGCGCAAGAAAGACTACAAGAGCGGCGCTGAATTACTGCAAATGTTCATAGATTGGTTGCCAACGAATGAACAGTTTCGTTTGCCCAAACAGGAAGTCAGAAAACAAAGCTGTCGAAGATTTGTGCTTGATCATCAGTCAAAGACAGGTCTTCGGTGACAGAATACAATTGGAGAAACAACAACAATGTGTCAGGAACAGGCAATTATCCATCTCCTGGGTGGGGGCTTGCAATTTTTTGTGATCTCACAGGGAGACATTTTGTGTGTGTCTCTTGATTGGATGCATCGGTCAAGAATTCATCCAAAGAAAATGAATATCTTTCTTAGAACCTCTTCAACGGCACGCAGCTTCACGTACCTTGCTAAAGAAACACGATAGGCGACCTTCCCCCGACTTCAGAAATGGGGGCTCGTCCTCCGACTTTCCGACTCTCGAAATCCCTTTCGTATTCTGAGCTTCTGTTACAGTTTATTTCGATGCATCGGTCAAAGGCTCACTAAAATGAGTACCCACTGCTTTTTCAGAACCTCTTCAAGTAACCGCAAATTCGCATACCTTGATTCTTTCCGCACAAGACGGCCACATCCACCAATTGAGAACCCCAGGCCCTCTGAAGCCCCGTTTCCTGCACTTATGAAAAGGCAGTAGGAGACCTGATGTCGAAATGGGGGTCTTGTTCTCCCGAAGTTCGGACCCTCGTAACACTGTCGTTCGTCTCAGCTTCGGGTTCCTGTCAGGTTTCTTTGAATGCATCGGTCAAAATCTTACCAAAATGAGTACCGTACATCTCCCAGAACCTCTACAATGACTCGTAAATTAACATACCTTGATTGCTTCCCTGCGAAATCCTAAAGACGTCGTCGGACACCATCTTGTGCAATTTTCTTGTTCGTTACTTCTTGGTTGGTTCTTCTCCTGTTCGGTGTTCTCTTTCGAGTCGCACTCCATCACAGGGGGGTGTGGGGGGGGGCACGCAATCCCGCCGCCAGGCGGGATTGCGTGTGCGGGTTTGCGGGTTTGCGGGTTTGCGGGTTTGCGGGTTTGCGGGTTTGGGGTTACTATTAGTTTGTGGGTACAGTTGTCCGTCTGTCTGTCTGTCCGTCTGTCCGAACCCGCGACTTTCTCAGGTCACTTTTTGACAAAAAAAAAATTGGCCCAAAAGGGCCAAAAACTGGTTCACGGGTCGTTTTTTGTCACTTTTTCGGGTCATTTTGGGTCACTTTTTCGCACTTTTTCGGACTTTGGTGGTTACTATTAGTTTGTGGGTACAGTTGTCCGTCTGTCTGTCTGTCCGTCTGTCCGAACCCGCGACTTTCTCAGGTCACTTTTTGACAAAAAAAAAATTGGCCCAAAAGGGCCAAAAACTGGTTCACGGGTCGTTTTTTGTCACTTTTTCGGGTCATTTTGGGTCACTTTTTCGCACTTTTTCGGACTTTGGTGGTTACTATTAGTTTGTGGGTACAGTTGTCCGTCTGTCTGTCTGTCCGTCTGTCCGAACCCGCGACTTTCTCAGGTCACTTTTTGACAAAAAAAAAATTGGCCCAAAAGGGCCAAAAACTGGTTCACGGGTCGCTTTTTGTCACTTTTTCAGGTCATTTTGGGACACTTTTTCGCACTTTTTCGGACTTTGGTGGTTGGGGGGTTTGTGGCTTTAGAAAAGCCACGACTGCATTTCACGACTGCATTTCATTCTGGGTCACTTTGGGTCACCTTTTCGGGCTTGATTCCAACTTTGGTGGTTTGGTGGTTTGGTGGTTGGGGGGTTTGTGGCTTTAGAAAAGCCACGACTGCATTTCACGACTGCATTTCATTCTGGGTCACTTTGGGTCACCTTTTCGGGCTACATTCCAACTTTGGTGGTTTGGTGGTTTGGTGGTTTGGTGGTTGGGGGGTTTGTGGCTTTAGAAAAGCCACGACTGCATTTCATTCTGGGTCACTGTGGGTCAGCTTTTCGGGCTACATTCCAACTTGGGTGGTTGAGGGGTTTGTGGCTTTAGAAAAGCCACGACTGCATTTCATTCCGGGTCACTTTGAGTCACATTCCGACTTTGGTAGTTGGGGGTGTATGACTTCAGAAATTCGACTAGTCGGACGTTGGTGGTTAGATTGATGTGGAGTCAGTTTGCGCCAATTTTCCCGGCGACTCTTTCTTGTGAATTGCATCAGCTTTGTTGAGTTTTCTTAAAATGGCAAACCCTTGTGCTGGCATATGTGGTTTCCTGTTTTTTTGGCAGGGGAAAGGGCCAACCACGCCAGCACTGATGGGAAGACTATTTCCTTTTTCTTTTGCATAGGGGAAAAAGCATTGTATCAAAGAAGCTAGCTAATGGTGCTAGAACGAGTGCATGGACAATGTCAAATAGTGGCGCCAGAGATACAGAACGACCACAAATGACTAAAGAACAGTGCCAGAACACAGCGCACTGCCAGCCCAAACGGCCAGAGAACGGTATTGCCAAAGAACAGTGCTACGATGACCTCAAACTGCCACACAACGACCGTAGAACGACTGCAGCGGCAGTGGTAAAAAGACTCCAAATGTCCAAAGGATGTCGCCTTAATTGCAGGACGGCCGAAAGGCGGGGCCAGGAATGACACAGTGAATGCTGAACAAGCGGTGCTAGAACGGCGCTAGAGTGACCACAAACAGCTGGAGGACACCGCCTGAGAGACAACGAATGGCCCCAGAGCAGCGATAGAAACGACCCCAAATGCCCACAAAACGGCCGAAGAGCGGCGCTAGAACGAGAACACAATGACCACAACTGGTGCCAGTGAGACACGAATGGGCACAGAACTGCGGTAGAACGACTCCAAATGTCCAAGAAACGGCATCATTTTCCAGCAGCTAGAACGGCCGGGGAGCGGCGCTACATCGACTTGTAATGGCCACAGAACGGTGCTAAAATGACGGTAAACCCGTCAGAGTCAGAGAATGGTGCAAGAGACAATGCACGGCCAGGGCGCCAGCGATAAAACGACCCAAACCGGCGAGTGATGCTAGAACGACGAAAAATGCCCAGAGTGCGGAACCGGCATGACTGACCAGCTAACAAGCGGCGCTAGCCACAAAACGAAAGGATGACAACAAACGGCCAGAGGACGGCGCCAGAGAGACAACGAATGGCCACTGAGAAGCAGGGTAAAACGACTCCAAAACTCCAAGGCACGGCGCCAGAATTACAGCAAACGGCCGAAGAGCTGCACCAGAACGACTGCGAATGGCCAAAGAACGTTGTCGGCGACTGCAAATGGCCGGAGATGGTGCCAAGAATATCAGTGAATGACCTACGTTTCATCATTTCCAAGAGCATACCAGAATAACAGCAAATGGCGGTAGAACAACTATGAATGCCCAGAGAGCGGCGGCGGAATGACAGCAGGCGGATAACAGATCGGCGCTTGAGCGACTGCTAATGACAAAAAAACGACGTTTGAATGACGTCCAATGCCCAAAGATCGGCGCCAGGGAGACAACAAATGGCCCTCGACCGACTGCAAATTACCACAGACAGGCGCTAGAATAACAACAAACACCCAAGGATCAGCGCCAAAATGCTTCATCACGTCCAAAGGACGGAGCCAGAATAACAGCAAATGGCCAATGAGCGGCGGTAGAACGACTACGAGTGCCAAGAAAGCGGCGACAAAATGACAGCAAGCTGATATCAGAACGGCGTTTGAATGACCACGAATGCCTGAGAAGTGGCACCAGATTGACAGCCAACGGCCACAGATCGGCGCTCTAGACTGCGAATGACAAAGTAATGGCGTTTGAATGACATCAAACACCCATACATCGGCGCCAGTGACACAGCAAACGGCCCTCGACTGACTGCAAATGACCAAAGACCGGCGCTAGAATAACAACAAACTACCAAGGATCGGCGCCAGAACGCTACATCATGCAACAGCAAATGGCCAAGGAGCACTGAAAACAGCGTTCGAATGACATCAAACGCCCAAAGATCGGCAACAAACGGCGAAACCTCGATGGAAGCTACAACAACAACAAACGCTCAATGACCGGCGCCAAAACGCTTCATCATGTCCAACGGACGAAGCCAGAATAACAGCAAATCGGAAAGGAGCTGCGGTAGAACGACTACGAATGCCCAGAGAGCGGTGGCAGATGACAGCAATCGGATAACAGAACGGCGTTTGGATGACCACGAATGCGCGCCAGATTGACAGCGAACGGCCACAGATCGGCGTTCGATAGACTGCGAATGACCAAAGAACGGTGTTTGAATGACATCAAACGCCCGTAAGCGAAATCCTAAAAACGCTTGATGCAGGGTAGATGGCCAGATAACAGAACCAGCATGTGGCGCATTTGAAGGCCTGATTTTGACAGTAACTGGTAGGTAGCTGACAGTAACTGGCAGGTAACTTTTTTTCAGCCTCAAAATAAATATTTTTGTGCAGCTTTTCGCACTTAGCAGAAAAAAGGGCTCGGAAACTTCGACGCTTACAAGGCTCGATCCCTTCGCAACAGATGCCAAGATGTGATGGAGGAAAAACAACCCATGTACTCTTGCAGCAAATCATCAATTCTCGTTGACATCTCCTTCGTGGAAGAACAGCGGCGGGTCCAATGGTCTCTTGTCTTGGTCGACTTCTGTATAAGGGCATCCGGGGGAATTCGTTGTCGTGTCTTGGATTTGCACATCTGGGGGCCCTTCGCTGCAACTTTTGTGTGAGTCTCCATGTCACCCTCAAGCAAGCTTGCATGCAGAAAGTCGATGTCCTTCTCATCCTCGCTCTCTTGCCACTCCAACACAGGCCTTCCTTTTTTCGCTGGCTTATTGTCGATTTTGCTCCTCTAGCTTGGCACTGCTGAAGTGGTACTGGTCTCTGCCAGTCCGTTCTGTAGTCCAAGCGGAATGGAATCGTTTCCTTTTCCGAGCTTCAACGTTTTCTGCTGCCAACTGCTTGGTGTTGCCCCACAGCCGCTTTTCTTCGACCAGCTGCTTCTTTCGCTCTGTTGCCAAGAGAGCAAGAAGCTCTTTGAGACGACCCTGAGGAAGGATGACAAGGATGACAGTCGGTAACTCGGACTCCTTACAGCAAACCTTTGCCTTACCATCTCGTCACGAACTCTTGTGGTTTGCATCTCGCAAGATTCGCTTCATTTTCCCTCATGCCCCTTCCAGCACTGGGACCAAGCACCACGAGCCACTTCATGATCGAGATCGTCGGAGGGACAGTACTTTGTGATACTCGTAGTACAGCCCGCTTGCGATGCGGAGGAGGAATTCCACTTCGGATGCGCTGGAGATACTGGGTATGAGAACCTTTGACCTCTTCACTCTAAAAGGTGAGGATAGTTTCCTATCTTGTGCTGCAGGTTCCATGAGGTCTTTCTTGCCGGGCAGGTAAAGTTACTGCATCGTCTGATCGGCTTGCACGTGAGTGGCAACAAAAATAAGCATGGGGGCTGGCTCACTCCCTATCCTTGCTCCCTGCCGTTCAAGGGACCTTACTACTTCGTTTTGAATCAGAAACAGCGGGAAGCCTCCGTTGGTGCTGCCATAACAGAAAGGTGGAGGGGGCGATGGGGACTGTAGGAAAATGAAGCCAGAAATCACATTCTGGAAAAGTCTTGTGGCTGGTGGACGAATTCGTCACTACGGCTTTTCTCCGAGGGACTGGATGTTGCACGGCATAACAGGTTGCGGGGTCGGTCGCGGTGTGTCGGTTACAATCGTTTGACGGGATGTTCGGTAGAGCACTTGGTCGCTGGAGACTTTCCTTACCCGCCACTTGTGGACAATTTATTAATGTTTTCCAAGTAAGCACCACAAAGTCTCATCTCACCAGCAGGCGGGGGGTACACCGTCCTGCGCGTTTTCACTGCCCTTTGCGGTTTGTTTAGTGTCAGGTTTTAGATAATTTGTGTGAGGTTTCTATCCTCACTCGTTATTTCGCACACAACTTGGATGCATCCCTCGGGAAACCCGCCCAGGTGGTGAAACCCCCAAACTTTCTAGTACACAACAGTACGAACTGGGGGAAAAAAATATTGAAACCCGGCCTGATTTTTACAGTAACTGGTAGGTAACTGGCAGTACCTGCTAGGTAACTTTGCTCGATACCAAACGCGCCAGCATGACAATATATAAATATAGCGAGGCTAGAATGAGCACAATGCGACCAATGAGCGGCGCTAGAATGACTGCCAACGGTCGAAGAATAATGCTAGAACTAGAACAACCGTCGCTGGCCAAAGAATAGAATTCGAATGACTACCAATTCTCTTCAACAGCGGCGGCAGACTGACAGTGAATGGACAAAGGGCGGTGCTCTCGTGGCCAATGAACGGCACAGAACGGCGTCAGCATGACTGCCAATGGGCAGAGAGCAGCGATAGAACGACTGCAAATGACCGGAGACAGTGCCAAGAATACCAGCCAATGACCAACGAGCGGCGCCAGTGATCGCCCAAAGGATGAAAGCAAATGACCAACGCACGGCGCAAGGACGACTACCAATGTCCAAAGAACGGAGCTTGACTGAGTGCCAATGGTCAAAGAATGGCGCCAGAACGACTGCAAATGGCCAGAGAACGGCGCAAGAAAGACTACAAAGGCCCAGGGAGACAACAAACGGCCCTTGACCGACTGAGAATTTCCAAAGACAGGCACTAGAATAACAACAAACACCCAAAGATCAGCGCCAAATCGCTTCATCACGTCCACAGGACGGAGCCAGAATAACAGCAAATGGCCAATGAGCGGCGGTAGAACGACTACGAATGCCCAGAAAGCGGCGGCGGAATGACAGCAGGCGGATAACAGATCGGCGCTCGAGCGACTGCTAATGACAAAAAAACGGCGGTTTAATGACGTCCAATGCCCGAAGATCGGCGCCAAAAAGACAACAAACGGCCCTCGACCGACTGCAAATTACCAAAGACAGGCGCTAGAATAACAGCAATCGCCCAAAGATCAGCGCCAAAACGCTTCATCACGCCCATAGGACGGAGCCAGAATAACAGCAAATGGCCAATGACTACGAATGCCCAGAAAGCGGCGGCGGAATGACAGCCAACGGCCACAGATCGGCGCTCGAGCGACTGCTAATGACAAAAAAACGGCGATTTAATGACATCCAATGCCCAAAGATCGGCGCCAGGGAGACAACAAACGGCCCTCGACCGACTGCAAATTACCACAGACAGGCGCTAGAATAACAACAAACGCCCAAGGATCAGCGCCAAAACGCTTCATCACGTCCAAAGGACGGAGCCAGAATAACAGCAAATGGCCAATGAGCGGCGGTAGAACGACTACGAGTGCCAATAAAGCGGCGACGGAATGACAGCACGCTGATATCAGAACGGCGTTTGAATGACCACGAATGCCTGAGAAGTGGCACCAGATTGACAGCCAACGGTCACACATCGGCGCTCGAGCGACTGTAAATGGCAAAGTAACGGTGTTTGAATGACATCAAACGCCCATACATCGGCGCCAGCGACACAGCAAACGGCCCTCGACTGCAAATAACCAGAGACCGGCGCTAGAATAACAACAACTACCAAGGATCGGCGCCAGAACACTTCATCATGCGCAAAGGGCGGTGTCAGGACAACAGCAAATGGCCAAGGAGTAGCGGTAGAACGACGACGAATGTCCAGAGAGCGGCGGACAAAGAAAACAGTGTTCGAATGACATCAAACGCCCAAAGATCGGCAACAAACGACGAAAGAGCGGTCCTCGATTGACTGCAAAGACCAAAGAACGCTAGAATAACAACAAACGCCCAAAGATCGGCAGCAAACGCCGAAACCTCGATGGAAGCTACAACAACAACAACGGCTCAATGACCGGCGCCAAAACGCTTCATCATGTCCAAAGGACGAAGCCAGAATAACAGCAAATGGGAAAGGAGCTGCGGTAGAACGACTACGAATGCCCAGAGAGCGGTGGCAGATGACAGCGATCGCTGATAATAGAATGCCGATTGGATGACCACGAATGCCTAAGAAGTGGCACCAGATTGACAGCGAACGGCCACAGATCGGCGTTCGATAGACTGACCAAAGAACGGTGTTTGAATGACATCAAACGCCCGTAAGCAAAATCCTAAAAACGCTTGATGCACGGTAGATGGCCCGATAACAGCACCAGCATGACAATATATAGCGACGCTAGAATGAGCACAATGCGACCAATGAGCGGCGCTAGAATGACTACCAAAGTTCAAATAACGGCGCTAGACTGGCTGCCAACGGCCGAAGAATAATGCTAGAACTAGAACAACCGTCGCTGGCCAAAGAATGGAATTGGAATGACTACCAATTCTCTTCAACAGCGGCGGCAGACTGACAGTGAATGGCCAAAGGGCGGTGCTCTCGTGGCCAATGAACGGCGCTTGAAGGACAGCAAATGGCCACAGAACGGCGTCAGCATGACTGCCAATGGGCAGAGAGCAGCGATAGAACGACTGCAATGGGCAGAGAGCAGCGATAGAACGACTGCAAATGACCGGAGACAGTGCCAAGAATACCAGCCAATGACCAACGAGCGGCGCCAGCGATCGCCCAAAGGATGAAAGCAAATGACCAACGCGCGGCGCAGGGACGACTACCAATGTTCAAAGAACGGAGCTAGACTGAGTGCCAATGGTAAAGAATGGCGCAGAACGACTGCAAATGGCCAGAGAACGGCGCAAGAAAGACTACAAGAGCGGCGCTGAATTACTGCAAATGTTCATAGATTGGTTGCCAACGAATGAACAGTTTCGTTTGCCCAAACAGGAAGTCAGAAAACAAAGCTGTCGAAGATTTGTGCTTGATCATCAGTCAAAGACAGGTCTTCGGTGACAGAATACAATTGGAGAAACAACAACAATGTGTCAGGAACAGGCAACTATCCATCTCCTGGGTGGGGGCTTGCAATTTTGTGATCTCTACAGGGAGATATTTTGTGTGTGTCTCTTGATTGGATGCATCGGTCAAGAATTCATCCAAAGAAAATGAATATCTTTCTTAGAACCTCTTCAACGGCACGCAGCTTCACGTACCTTGCTAAAGAAACACGATAGGCGACCTTCCCCCGACTTCAGAAATGGGGGCTTGTCCTCCGACTTTCCGACTCTCGAAATCCCTTTCGTATTCTGAGCTTCTGTTACAGTTTATTTCGATGCATCGGTCAAAGGCTCACTAAAATGAGTACCCACAGCTTTTTCAGAACCTCTTCAAGTAACCGCAAATTCGCATACCTTGATTCTTTCCGCACAAGACGGCCACATCCACCAATCGAGAACCCCAGGCCCTCTGAAGCCCCGTTTCCTGCACTTATGAAAAGGCAGTAGGAGACCTGATGTCGAAATGGGGGTCTTGTTCTCCCGAAGTTCGGACCCTCGTAACACTGTCGTTCGTCTCAGCTTCGGGTTCCTGTCAGGTTTCTTTGAATGCATCGGTCAAAATCTTACCAAAATGAGTACCGTACATCTCCCAGAACCTCTACAATGACTCGTAAATTAACATACCTTGATTGCTTCCCTGCGAAATCCTAAAGACGTCGTCGGACACCATCTTGTGCAATTTTCTTGTTCGTTACTTCTTGGTTGGTTCTTCTTCCTCCTGTTCGGTGTTCTCTTTCGAGTCGCACTCCATCACAGGGGGGTGTGGGGGGGGGCACGCAATCCCGCCGCCAGGCGGGATTGCGTGTGCGGGTTTGCGGGTTTGCGGGTTTGCGGGTTTGCGGGTTTGCGGGCGGGTTTGCGGGTCCGCGCCTCGCCTGGGATTGCACCTTTATTTTCTTGCGGTACCTACCCGCATCTCCTTTACGGGAGCTCACCCGGTCCTCCTCGCTCAGGCCGGATTGCTCGCTGGGTGAGCTGTCCTCTCTCACCTTTCCTACCTTTTGTGTGCTGTCCGTTGTGCTCCCTGTTTTGTGGCTGACGCTGCGGCCGGTCGTTGTCCCGGGGCTCCCGAAGGAGGGTTCCCGTAGCCTGTCGGTGTCCTGGCCCGAGGATGGGCCACCAAGTTGTGTCCCAGTAGCCAGGTGACCCTGACTGCCAGTCGCCGGCCCTGAGCCGTGGCGTTCCGCGGATCGCCCCCTTTTTTTTTTTTTTTTTTTGGAAGAATCGTACGGGGGCCTTCGAGGCAAACTGGGAAAAATGGGCAAGACAAGCAAGTTCCAAAAGGGGAAGTTCAAATACTTCGTTTGTGGGCCGACACTCGGGTATTCTCCGGTGTCTTTTCGATTGGTGTGACTCAGTCCCTCCTGCTGCAAATTTTGTGAAATGCAGGAGTGGACTTGTCACAGCCAACCGCACAGACAGCCTTGATTTTTTTTTAAACACCAGGCCGTACAGTTTGCCAGACAAGAAACCTGGTGCCTGACCTGGTGGGTTCTCCGGGTTCACTTCTTCACAACGAAAAACGGCACAACCACGAACACAGACAGGCGCGGTTTGAACCCGCACCAGTTGCACACTGCAACCGGCGCCTGCCCCACGGCACTGGGGACTCAGAAAAACGAAAGGAGAGTCGGCTAAGGGCCTGGAAAGGCCGCGGCTCAGCCACAAGCCGCCACCTGTCACTCAGACTGGGGCCAACTAATTCAAAAAACCGGGGGCACATTGGTAACCATCCCGATTTTACCCCGCCTTCACGATGAGAGGGCCACAAGGGAGTCAAACTTGGCAAGGCTCACCTGGAAGGTGCCTCTTTGCACCGCCCCCCCCGTTCCTGCTGGGCAGCTTGGGGCAGGATCTTTTACGCCCGGGAAGGGTAGGTGCGCAGCTCGGACGCCAGATACGAAGTAAGGGGCTTTCACCCACAGCAAAGGTACTGCTTGCCTTGGCCGCGTTTCGAAAAACACGTTTCCAGGGGACACCGCGAGGAGGTGGCAAGTCAGATTTTGCCACCACGAAGCTGAGCCTGTGGAACGCTAGGTGGGAGACCGCCGCGTAGGTCTCCCAGTCGTGCCTCCTGTGCACTGCGTTCACTAGCGCCCGCAGCTCGGGCAGGGCCGACTCGCCCCAGGCGCCGAAGGTGTCCACCACCATCGGGACCAGCCGGGTTTTTTTTTTTTTTTTAAGGGGCTCTCGAGAGACAAGGCAGGTAGGGACACAGAACACCATAAGTAAATAAAAATCAAGCAAATGGGAAGCGAACGGAAAGCAAGCGGATGAGGACGGTGTTCTGTGTTGCTGGGGCCCCGCGCTTGCGTCCGTCCTCAAGCCCCACCCCCCTAGGCAATTCCTTAATCAAAAACCGAGCAGCCCGACTAGGACACAACCGCAAAGGGAACCCAAAAACAATCCTCTCTCGGATCGGAAACCCCAGGAAAGTTTGATCCACACCGGTGTGGGTTCATAAAACGCCTGCAAAATGTGTCGCCAAACCGCCGGGACCCTGAAAGGACCCTGAAAGGACCCTGAAAGGACCCTGAAAGGACCCTGAAAGGACCCTGAAAGGACCCTGTTTTTCGGAAAAAAGGGGGGCCCCCAGCAGCTCAAAACCAGAAACCTACCACTTGGGTGGTCCTAAAATGCTTGGGAAATGCAAAATACGTGGTCGGATGCTTGTTTAGGCTGAGATAATGGCTGCAGAATGCAAAAACAAGACAAAGTCACCTCCCACAAGGCAATTCCTTAAGGAAAACATCAGAAAACCCAGGGGGGGCGTCACCAGAAATCCAAAACTCGAAACCTACCACTCAGGTGCTCATAAAATGCTCTGAAACAGCGGAAAAAGTGGTCAGACGCTCGTTTAGGCTGAAATAATGGCTGCAGAATGCGAAAACAAGGCCAAATCCCTGTTTTTCGGAAAAAAGGGGGGCCCCCAGCAGCTCAAAACCAGAAAACTACCACTTGGGTGGTCCTAAACCCCACAGTTGCCAAACCAGTGTGCCCTTTCATTATTCGAAAAGTGTGTTTGCAAGAAGGAGAAAATGGTGAACACTGCAAAGCATTGCAAACTTCTGACGACAGCCTGAAAACGATGGGAACGAGTAGCTTAGCTGGAAATAAGCTAATCACAATGAGTGCAACACACTTGCTTTGCTCAGATTGTGCTGCATGCATAGGGTGAATGAGGCTGTGCATTAATCATTTGAGCATCAGAATTGTGCACTGTTGCAATAGTTGAAAGTTATCGGTGAGGCAATGAGCACAAAATGCCATGTTGAAACCCTCGTGAATCAGCTACTGTGGCCAGTGTGCAGTTAGCACCAGCAAAAGTACTTGGGTTTGCTTGTAATACAACGAACCAGATGAAGTAAAAAAGAGGGACACAAGTAAAAACAATTCGAGTGTCTACTAAGCTTCATCAAACCCACCCACCTCACAACATATGAAACCGAACGTAATGTAAGACTGTTCTGTATGAAGCTGGGGTTTTCTCATGTAGAAGTCTGCAGTGCAGTGTATTCCGCAATATGAGTCAACTTTCGGAATGTGCTTGGAATGGGTGTGTGCTCAACACTGCACTGGTCCTGTCTGTGCCTTGTTTCGCTGGGGGGAATCTTCGGCAGAATCTTGCTTCTCATAGTTTTGCCTTCCTAAATGACTAGGGAATGTCATGACTGGTGCACGGTGCTAGAAATGTCCTGGATAGGGGTATTCCTGAGAACTTTAATACTTACGAAATCTCTAGACTCGGAATTTAGGGAGGGGGTATGTCTTTAATGACTGCATAAAACGAGAAGAAATGTGTAGTTTTGTTAAAAGTTTGTTGAAAGAAATCCTACAGCTATGGCACTAGGTCGGAAAAGGGTTAAGGTTTTACTTTCAATAGCATCATGCATCTGCACTGGTAGACAACAGTTGTAAAGGAAGAGACAGCAAACACACTTGCTGCTGGTCAAAGGAGGAACGTTGTGTCGGAGTGCACTGCTTCGTTCTGAGTGCTCGTCTAAGGATCACATCTTCGAGTGTGTAACTCGCCGAGAGGAACTAGCACAAGAAAAGGAGGGGAAATGGGGATCTTACAAGGTATGACATGCTTGTGCCACAGGGGGGACAGGATCTTGCAGGGGCAACCAGTTGCATGTTTGGTGATGTTGTCAACAGCAGAGCTATGAGCTTGAGCAAAATAGCAAACACGCTTGGAGATCAAAATAGCAGCTTCTTGCCATTTGGACAACAGGGTCTGCATGTTCGCAGCACTAAGCTGAGGCCAGAGACAAAGTGGAATCTCACAGACCAAGGCAAACGAAATCGCCTTGATACCTCCTGACAGAGGTGGCCCCATGTTTGACCCTGTGGTGTGCATCGCAATCAGTTACTCTGAAAATGCCGGCAGACCGTTCCAAGAACAAAGTTGGCAATGCCAAGAAGCAGCACAACAACATCGAATTGAACAATCGGTCCTGGATAGCAACACCCCACAAACCCAGCTGCACCAACAAATCGAGTTGTGGTGTAGCTTTCAGAGTGTGAGAAGTCAAATGGTGTAGACCTACACCTGAGCACATAAATTGTCTCCTGTCAGCTGTGCAGTCAGCTGCAAGCAGAATGGTGCAGAAACAAACAGCTGAAGTCGCAAACTGCACGAAGCACCTTCAGACACAAAGCGGCTGCAGTGCAGGAGCCTGAAGAAACTCGACAAACTGGGGTCCGAACTGAGGTACCTGCGACTTCACAACAATTGTGAAAACACCAGAAGTTTCATATAAGCACTCGCTGAAGATTCCTTGTTGGCCGGACTGAAGAGGTGTGTATTTGAGTGGTGTGCAAGGTATTTCGTTGTATTTTTACTGAGTAAAGCAAAGCCCACAGGTCACTTTCAGAGATCGTTGCATTCTCTGCAATGTTGCAAATGTAGCTCACGGGGTTGGCCCATGGGGCCCCGTTTGACTGGCCGGTCTACGACAGGCCCCATGGGCAGTTGAGGAAGGTGTGGGATTCATGCAGCCCTCGACGCAAACCCAAACATGTGACAGGAATGCCTCGGTTTCCAGTCAGCTTTTGAGACATTCTTGAGAGCAGACTTTTGCTTGTACCGAAAGACTGCTGAACAACTGTGACCAGTGGAAGAATTGCATTAACTGGGACAGTGTTGCACCTCTGTCACCATTGTTGTTGGAACGACGAAGTGAGTGCCCAGTGTATATCTCCTTATTGTACTTGTTGAGCAGCCAAGCAGTGTCGATAGCGAGTTTGCTGACAATGTTTTCCCCCACTCGGCTGTTTTTGTACCCAGTTGTGTGCCCAGTCGAGTCAAGACTTGGTAAGTAGATTGTTTCATACCGAGGCGAAAAAGTAGAACTTCGTGCTGCCAGCAACAGGGCCCGGTCCACTAGCCAGGCAGACGATACTGTAGCGTGCCAGAATCTGCTGCAAATCTGTGGCCCCTGGTCTCAGCTGAATTTGTACATTGGCGCTGTGTAAATGTGATGAGGCTGCATGGTGCTTCTTTACTGAAAGACACATTGGGTGTTGAAGATCGCTAAGCACAAAATATGCTGATCATCTTTGCTTGTGCTGCTTGCTTCTTGGAAGAACATACCATGGGTCCAAGGATTTCCATGCTGCTTGGTATGCTGCAGTGTCGACAACAGGGTTGACATCCAACTGCAGACGCTGAACAGCTTTTGCCTGCTTCGGTTTCGGACCTGGAGCAAGAAGGCCGACCTGAGTGCATGATGTCTTCGATGCAAATTTAATATCGAATATATCAGTGAATCTAAGACGCGACCAAAAAATGTCGACCTTGTCCTGACATGTGGGTCAGCCATTTTGATCAACTCCGGATGCATTTGAAAGAGCGAGCTCGAAACCTTCTGTTTAAGCCATTGGAATCGCAAAAGTGCGAGGGGTGTGATCCCAGCAGCCCCCCGGAAAACAGTGAAAACAGGGTTGGTGGTCTCAGACAGTGAGCCCAGTGAAAGTCCAAGACACCGACCAAAGTTGTGTGGTATCGCTATGAAGGTGAATGACCTCAATTTTGGGAGACGGTGGTCGAGGTTTCTTCATCTGTGTTCATGCGTCTCGAACATAAAAAGAATTCCATCGACTCCTTGGTGCCACTTTGCACCTCGCTTGCCAGATGGAGCTGGCGACAGACGGTGTTTCCCCATTGTGCAAGCACTACACCTCTACTCGGTTACAACCTGCGAGGCCGAGTAGTACGCTTGCACTGCTGGAAATTGCAAACAGTGCAATGGCCTCAACGCTCTTTTCCTAGAACCTGCCGAACGTGACCAAAATAAGTGATTCTTCGCTACAAGACTTCGCTTCCAGCTTCAAGAGGTGCACTTTCCTGAAGTCTCAGTACGCTTCCAAGTACTCGGGCATAGCGTGTCATGAAATCAGTACTCATCTTCCTGACAACGGGTGAGTGCAGTGGACAAGTTCTAGTTTGCTTCCTGGGTGTATGTGGATCATTGTGTCAGTCTTTTTGACTGTCCTTTGCTTCTTCGTTCATTGACCTTGGGTCTATGAGGGCAGGGGGCGCTAGACACGAACAAGGGCACTCGTTCCTACTGTACGGTGGGTCATGTTCAAGGAACAGGGGGCAGTAGATGCATGTCAACGAGGTGGGAACATGGCCGGTCTCAACAAGAGGCCACACCGAACCAGCAGGCGTTCGAACACGCCATACAAGAGCAGATGGCAAGTAAGGCCGGTGACAAGGTGCGAGCCGTACCGCAGGCAGGGCTTCGCAAAGCTGCGACACTGAACGGCAGGCAGGTTTCGTCCTACCCGTAGGCCCGGTGGAAGCAAGGAGTCAGGCAAGAGAGAAGACCCGCAGAATGTGCGCAGGGACGCTGGGCCGTGCTGTTGAAGAAATAGTTCAACACCGACATGGGCAACCCAAGGACAGCCAAATAGACCTTCAGGCAGGGAACAGCCTACGGCGGTGAAGTAACGAACCTCATCCGAATGTCGGATGAAACCCCTTGCTACAGCGACTGTAACACACATGTACAATGCCGGATGCTAGCGTCTGTCAAGAGCATGCATGACACAGCCGTGTCTTGAAAGTGAGATGGGACCACAAAGAGACCAAGGGAAATTAAAATACCGACCTTCTAATCCACGAGTAGCGTTGGAAAGAGCAGAGTGAGCAACCGGAGACTGCGGCGAACCAGGAGGTAAGGCAAACTGTTCGAAAAACGATGCTGGGACGAAAAGCATAGATGACGCATTGGCGTTTGTTCGTGGTTTGCGCGACAATATGACTCTACTCAAGGGTCTCAAGGTACAAAAGGGATGGGATTGTGGTCCACTATTTCGCCCACACGCTGAACATTGGACGAAAGGGATACTTCCCTGCAGAATGTCCTATTCGCTATGAAGAACAGTGCCCGCATGCAACGCTGGATTCACCATTCCTGCCGAACTTTGCTTAAATTTGCTTCAATTTTGCTTGAGCAACTTTGAGCAAGTTTAAGCAAAATTAAGCGAATTTAAGCGAATCTGAAGCAAATCTGAAGCAAATCGACTTTGCTTCTTTCGGGGGTCATCAACTTTGCTTAAATTTGCTTTGCTTGCCAAATATGCCAACTTGTGCCCGCTACTTTTTTGGAGCAGCATTTTAGCCATCCTAGTGTAGAGGCGACCTAAAATGGTCGAGTCTTTGATATCCACTGATATGCCTGGTTTCGTATTTAGCGCCTAGGATGTGTGCCTGTAGTATAGTATTATTCGAGACTGGAGGTCCTATGAACATGCAATGTGAATAGCCTCTATTCGAGCCAACCGGCTTTAAAGCGTGAAATAGTGTATTGTTTTTGGACTAGATAATTGTGTGGAGCTAACTTTTTTTCCCCCTGGCAAGCGAGCCGAACACAACGGGCGGAAACAGGGAAGACAGAAGAAAGGATTCCAGCAAGGACACAAGCCTGCACGACAACCACGCCACTGCAGAGCAGACAGACGAGTTGCGGCTATACACGGCTTGCATGATCACTTCGCGCCATAAGAACCTTTTCTTTCGTTCTTCCTTCTTTTCTCAACCACCGAACACACACAACAGGAAAATGGGGCCTTTACCTCACGGGGACCCTGCCTGACATGAGGGAAGGCCAACCGACAATTCCTTGTCGGTCCCGAGTGTCAGGTCAATCTGAACCCTCGCGAGGTCAGAACCCCTCACACGTAACTCGTCTGACGTGTGGGGGGATGCGCAACGAGCTCAGGGGCCGAAACGGGGGTCTCCGTCGTGAAGCTTACTCTCGAAACACACCAACACTACACCACAGATAAACAGGCGGCACAAGGAACCCCTGTAAGTCGGAGGAGCAGAGTACGTTCCGCCGTATGAAAACGAAAAAAAAAAAAAACGAAAACTGGCCATTTTTTGTTTCATTGTCGTAGATAATCGTCGCCCCAAACACTGCAAATCCTTGACGGTAGCGCGCCCAGTGAGACTGGTCAAAGAACACCCGTTCCTCGGTGTTTACCTCGATACCGATCTTTCGTTCTGGGCTCATGCTGAGGCTGCATTAAAGTCGTTTGGGGTACGGCTGAATGCGCTGACCAAGCTGGCCTTCTCGACGATTGGGGACTGCTATACCACACAATCCGCACTGCTTACCTCACATTCGTTGCTGCCAAATGGAGATACGGCATAGGGACGTGGGGCTGCCTCATCCCAGAAGACCTGGTCCGACAATTTGAGGCACTGCACCTCAGAGCAGCTTCTTTAATCACTGGCTGTCCCTCTTCAACGAAGCACTCCGCACTCCTGGCAGAAGCTGGACTTCTCCCCTGGAGAGTCATGGCAACTCACGCCGCAGCAAGACTTCGTCAAAAGATGATACGATCGCCAGGCGGGCCCACACACAACGTAACAAGATGGATGAGGGAGGCCAGGACGGCGGATGCCAACCTTGCGCACGAACCGGACAATTATCGACCCACGGCCATCCGCTCATACGCACCTTTTCCCCCGTGGAGCTCGAAGCCCAACATCATCTTCCACCTTGAACTGTCCAAGACCATCTCCAAGGCGACCGTGATAGTGTTAAACTTGAGCGTGCGAAACAGGCGATTCGTGCCTTACCGGCGCCCGACCTAACCATATGCACGGACGGCTCGATGATGGGCGTGGGTAAAGAAGCAGTCGGCGGTGTTGGAATTGCACTTTTCGACAAGGCGGGAAGCAGCTCAGTAGCCGCTCTCTACGACTCGACCGATGCGCATCCAGTGATAGAGAGTGGAATAGATCCACGCAGGTGGCTGTCGCCTTGCTCCGGGTGAACCAGTCTCCCTGCATCCATCAGCGGATACAGGAGTTCTGTGGACGTTATTCTGCAGATACTTTCATTCCAGGGCTTGCGGCTGGTGACAGGGGGCTGGTTTTGGTTTGTGGTGCACAATTTTCGTATGAGCATCTATTCACCAGATGTCACACAACGACCACATACTGGATCCTTCCGCTGACCGCCAAGCAAGTGGAATCTCCGCGACATTCTGTGCCGATTCCCTTTGACCGCCCTCAATCTACTCAGATACCTTCAGCTCTACAATGGGGGAAGGCATTACAGACAACGGGCTTGCATGAGGAGTGTGCTATTCTTTTGTTTCGCGGTGTTGTTAACAATCTCCGGACTGCTATGACGGTCCCTGTATGCTACTATGTAGGGAAAGGCAGGTCCCTTCTGTGAGCTCTGGTTTTCGCACTGATGGTTTATTCGCAACAACTGTAAGAAACTCACCTCCGACACCCTACTGACTGTCCTGAAGCCACTTTGACAATATATTGACGATTCCTGGACGTTCTTGTATGGCGATGGTGGCAAGAGCCACAGTTGGAGCTCTCGAGCTCCTTGCACAGGAAAACCATGTCCTTCTTCGCTCCTGTTGTCAGACAAAAAGGAACAAAAGAACGACTTGCCTGTACAAGTAAATGTAGCTCTCGCCCCCTGCATGTCTTCCGTAGCTGCTTACTCAAAAAAAAAAAAAGGCCAAATGCATAGGGGTGGCAGAGTGAGCGGGTGTCGGCCTTTAGGCCGGTAGGCCCGCCCATCACACTTTTCTGGTCGAAGATTGTTTTCGAGGATAGTTGCGTTTCGGGGTCTAATGTGCCCGATATCAGCGTTTTTTGCGGAGTTTCTCGGTATTTGGGCCCCGCTTTGGACCCCGGAAACGGAGTCCGGGGGATCTCCCCGGGTACTGGCGCCGAACTTGCCATCACAGGCCAAACTTGCGCTACCACACGCCGCCGAACTCAGCATCTCCAGAAGTTCTGGCAGAACCCAAACTTTGCTTCGCCGAACTTTGCTTCGCCGAACTTTGCTTCGCCCGAACTTGCTTCACTAGAACTTTGCTTCGCCCGAACTTAGCATCACTCGAACTTAGCATCGTCCGAACTGAGCTGCACCAGAATCGCCCAAACTTTGCTTCGCCCGAACTTAGCGCCGTCCGAACTGAGCATCACCAGAACATAGCATCGTCCGAACTTAGCTTCGCCCGAACTTTACTGTTTCCCGAACGTTAACTGCTGCCTGCAGTCTCGCCCCGCGCCGGTCTTTAGCCGAGCGCACGTACTTTGTCGTTCTAAACCGGGGATGCTGTCAGAGACTAAGAGTTGACCGCGACAACATGCTTGTGATAGCTACGGGTTTTCCTTGTTTTAATGTTGGAAAATCATTGCAAGCAATGTGTGCACACGGGTTGTGGTACCCAGTGGCTCGGTCTTTGAAACATGCCCCTTCCCTTGACTGGATCTGGCTGGCACAATACTTTACTGAAACACGGTAACTCAATTAATGAAACGGCTGCGGTTGGGTACACATTGCTAAGAACCGGTCCCGCTGCAAGCTGAGTGCACACGCAGCAAACCCTTTGGAAGCTCTATCCACAGCCAACAACCAGCAACAACCAGTGTCAGCAAATTCAAAAGGTCTGTTGTTAGGTAGCAAACTACAAACCTGGGCACCCCGCGGTTGATCGTCACCAGAGTCGTACGACTCCTCGTCTTCTTCGCTCTCTTCCTCCTCCTCTTCCTCCTCTTCTTCTTCTTCATCTTCGCCTAGGATACCGTCGTAGGGGACAATAAAGCGATCAGACGGGATGTTGAAGATTACAGATAGCGAGTTGAATTCCTCAAAGAGCTTGTCCTGTTTTTTTGAGAATGCTTCATAAACAAAAGATTCCTTTACTTTTCAGAACGGTTCGGTGTAAACAGTGCTCGGTTTACGATCAGGGTAGAGATACAAGGAAAGCGTCCTCCGATGATGCCATCTACCCCGCAAACCCGCAAACCCGGGGTTAGGCATGGGGGTGGGTTGTTCTACAATGAATGCGCTCTTACCATGGGCTGCTTTCAAGCGAAGTATAGCGCAGCGATGAGGGGTTCGCTTGTTGTGATAACTCGTGAAGGAACTTGACCCTTTCCCAGGTTATTTCAGTCCTTAAAGTAAAGACCGAATAGACACCTTCATATGATTGTGTAGTTTGACAAAACAGGTACAGACCTTAATCTCGGCACTTTCGTTTGTATCGAAGTTCTCGACAGCGGTCTTCGGACAGCACACTACTTGGGCTGCCACTCTGGGGCTCTTAACAAGAAGTCGGTAGTAGAGGAGCGCTCTGTTGTGAGTGAATTTGTGTGCGATATTGTAGCAATGTGGTGAGCCTGTAGAACACTGACCCAGACGGCACATTTCTGAGCACGAGGCAGCCACATTGTACGGAAACCAAAAACAAACCTGTCGTGTACATCTGCGTGGCTGAAATCGCTGATGGCTTCGTTGAGGAGTGGGCCAAGGATAGGCTGAAGCTCTGGGGGTCGCTTGAAGAACAATTTCATACAAGCTGTCAGCAGCTCGAGGCGTACTTGGTGCGGTTCCTCCTTGAATCTCTCACAGTAGGTTTCGAGGATATACGGAGCATCGTCGATATACTCGCCGAACTCGCCGAGAATCCAAACGAAGGCAACTTTGCAGACAGTGTCGTCCATCTCCTTCCAGTGTTTGATGATCGCTGTGAAGAACGGTTCGATAAGAGCGATGTCTGTGTACTTTCGCAGAAAGTCCTTCAGAACGTTCAAGGTCTCAGATCGGACGAAGCTGTGGTGGGAGGAAAAGTTGAGTTGCAGCTCTTGACAAAGATAGAGAGAGAGAGAGAGAGAGAGACGAGTTAGAGATAGACAGGGTTTTTTCTGGGGTGGGCTGGAGTGGGGATTTTCCCCACTCCAGATTCTTGGCGAAAATCTGAGTGGGCTGGAGTGGGTTTTTTTTTTCTGTTCATTGCAGCATCGCCAGAAAAGCTGCGACCCCACATCGCAACGCAATCGCTCCAGAAGTGCGAAAAAAGGGGCAGAAAAAAGAAGAGAAAGGAAGAAAGAAAAAAAGACGAGACAGGTAGGAAATGCAGCACGTGTTGACAACCAACGACGAGACCCACCTGAGAGAGTACAGAACGAGCCCCTGTGCGGCGCCGACGAAAACGAGATGACACTGGAGGAGGTTCTCAACGGCTTCGTAATAGGTACCAGGAACCGGGATGACAAGGCGGCAGAACGGGCATCGTGGCAACCAACAAAGACCTGCAAATCGGTACCCGACGACTACGCAAAATCGCCATCCCACCACACCTTGTCAAAAGGGTGGGCATCAGCCGAAACTACCAACATAAAGGAAAAGAAATGGTGCGGGTGTGAAGACAAACAATAACAACATAAAAAACGACGGACTGACGTTCATCGTCGGAAACACAAACAATGTCGCGGCAGGGAACACTTGCAGGGTTTTTTACGCCACTCAAACGTAAGCGCGAGGACTCGACAGGCGATGAGGCCACAGAGACACCACCAACCCAACAAGGTGATCCACCTTCTCAGCCGACACCTGAAGTACAGCCACCGACACAACCCCCTCCTGGACCACTTCAAGCTCAGCCACCTGCCTCTGAACGCCAAGTCCCAGCAAACCAGCAGATCCTCCATAACTACATGGCTTGGTCGGCAGTGTTGTTGGAAGAGCAAGGAAAACTGCGGGGTTTGACGTGGAAGAGAACAGGGATCGGGTACCTCAAGAAAGCTGATTTCATGGCTCGAGTCCAGGAACACGACAAAGGACCGAAACGTCAGCAGCAGGCCACGCAGCAAGCACCACTGCCCGACGCCGACAAAGCATCCGAGGGCTACGACTCCGCCGCCTCGCAGGCTTCGAGAACGTCGCAGAGCTCAAAGAAGTGGCACACGAAGGTGAGCAAAAAGCAGCTGCGGTGTCAGTTTCCAGGGGTCACTGACGACGTTCTTTGGGCGGGAAAAGCAGAAGGAGAGGAGGGTTTTGAGTGGAGTGCAGAACCGAAGACATTCATACCGGTGTCGGAACGAACTGTGCCTCCGCACGAAAGAGCGGCAGCAAGAAAGAAGAAAGAGACGAAGGACCCTGTTCAACCTATCGCTTCGTATGAGCAGTGGGATCTTGAGGTCTCGCGGTTATTGGATCAGAGCGTTGTCGTTGAAGACCTCGAAAGCTGCGTCGATGAGAAGGATGAGGATTCCGATGCGAGCGATGACTGGGCCAACGACGAACGGTTTGCAAAAGTCAAAGCTCGCTATTCGTGGCTTGTCGCGGGGCGGCACGGCTACTACTGTGCGCTGTGCCGGCACCACCGGATGCTTCTCCGAGGAATGGGGGGAAAGAAGACCGGGAGTGCTGCAGAAAAGTGGATTGAAACCCCGTTTGTGAACATGGACAAACTCGGGGAACGATCTACGTCCCATGGGAACACCGCCTCTCACAAGGCAGCTGCAGAGGCAGAAATGCACCGATTGACCGGCGTGGGTTTGGGGGGTTTGCGAAAGGCCGCAGTGCAGGAAAACCGTCTCCAGCTCATGAAGCTGGTTTGCGTGCTCTATTTTCTCGTCAAGGAGGGGATAGCCCACACAACCAACTACGAGCCCCTGATCCGTCTCATCACCCGAACCGACACAGATCTCCGGAGCTTTGTGTCTTCCACCCGTAATGCAACCTACACGAGCACCAACATTGCCACTCAAATCCTGGAGGCAATCGACTGGGTCCTGAGGACCGAAATTGAAGAGCGAGTGAAGAAATCGCCGTATCTCGCAATTTTGGCTGATGAGACGGAGAATGTGAAGCACCAAGAGGAACTCTCCATCTTCCTTCGTGGAACATCGGAGCGCGGGGTGTGGGACGTCTTTTGGTGCATGCTTCCATTAGATGCTGGCAAGGATGCCGCAAGTGTCACTAAGCAGCTCATCAAGCGCCTGCGGTACCGTCTCCCACCAGAGGAACTCGCTCAGGACGCGGCGGTGCCGCCCTTGGGGGCCCCTGTTCCCGCAGAAAAGTTCGTGGCGATTGCACTTAATGGCACGAATACCATGAGCGGTGAGTTTGGAGGGGTTCAGGCAAGGCTGAAGTGGGAGTACAATGCCTTCGCTGTGTACGTGTGGTGCAGTTCTCACAAACTGCAACTGGCAGTTGTCTGGGCTGCCATGCTCACCTTTGACGTTCTCAGTTGTGTCAACAGCCTGAGGGACTTGTTCTTCTTCCTCAGGGCGAGTACACAAAGGATGGGACGGTACCGCGACACCATCCAGGAGGTGAGGGAAAAGGAAAGGTTCAGCCGAATGCCGAACAAAGTCTTGGTTAAAAGCGGTGATACAAGATGGTTGACTAACGAGAGATCGGCTGCTGTGACCCTTCGCACGTGGCCAGCCATTTACGAAACAATCGAAGACCTCCGGGCAGAGTCCGGAGACGCTCTTTCGACTGGGCTTGTCACACGGTTGCTGTCCCCGGCATTCATTGCGTCCCTCTTCCTCTTGCGTGAAATCTTTGGGATTGTCTGTCCTCTTTCCCTGCAGCTACAAAAGGGGGCCTCCGCTCTCATCGGTGTTTCCCGACAAGTTGAAGTTGTAATCAGTTCCATCACTGCCATCAAAGACCTCGCTCCCCCGACCCTGGACCCCCAGTCCATCCAGCCTGCCGACATTGGCTACCACACGTGGCCGCTGTACTACAATTGGTACATATCCGAGCACGCAAGCGGGAAGACAGTCGGCAAGCAATCGTGGTCCCTTTACCATGCTGCGACTGGAAAGGTTTACTGTGAGAAGCTAGTCGAGCAGCTCAAAACCCGGTTCAAGGATTACGGTATCGTGAGTGTGCTGGCTCTCTTTGACCCAAAGTACGCGTTCGGACACGACTGCGATAGTGATGCAGCATTGATCGACACTTTCGTTGAACACTTCACAACGTGCAAAACGGTCCAAGTGACAGGAAAAGAGGACAGACATTTCCAGCCGATGTGGAGTGCTGCCCAGGGTCGGGGTGTGAAGCACGAGCTACCCCAATTGCTCAAGACCATTCAGATGACCAAGGAAAGGTGCACAGATCCCGAGGCTTTCAGCTTTCAGGATGCCTTGCTTTATGCCATGAAGCACGAGGCGCAAGCACTCCCACGTGCAGTCTCCGCCATGCGGTTGGTCGCCACTTATCCCTCAGGGACGAGTGCTGTTGAGCGATCATTCAGTGTTCTCAAAGACACCCTGGATCTTTTAAGGAACCGGCTCACGAGCGGACATTTGGATATGATCCTGCGCATCCGTATCGAGGGTCCACCAGAGCTTTCGATGGTCTTTTTGGAGAAGGTTGTTGACCGTTTTGTCGAGATGGTCCCGAGCCGTCGCCTAAACTTTGTGCAGGCGAAGGCCAATTCTGCATAGTGGGATCTGTCCCAGGTTGTCCCACGACTATCATTCCTAAATGCAGCACCCGTTTTTTTGTGACACAACCCTCGTTCACTCCCTTCCTGCTGTGGCACCTGAACCCATGTGAAGACAACGAACTAACCGGCCTAATAGGCACCAGGAGAACGTCGAACTAAGCTGCCTTGGGGGAAAAGCCCGCAGCCAGCACCACAAAGCGCAATTTGCGTGGATTGCTTGGCAATTCGGCTCTGAAAACGCGTCGAAAAGTTTCCCCACTTCAGCTCGAAAATTTGAAATCCTAGAAAAAACCCTGATAGATGGAAAAAATTAGTATGGCCTGGTGTGGTCGGTGGGCCAGTTCCCCGTAGTTCCCCCGTAGTTCAACACGAGGGGGGGGTGTCTCTTTTTTTTTTTTTTCTTGTTTTTTTCAGGGATTTATATAGCTTTTCCTCCTCTGCAGAAAAGTCCTTTTCGCCCTCGGGGTCCTGTGGTGGATCCAAAATTAATTAGAATTGGTAGTCAAGAGGCAAGCACTACCAGGGCAGCCCAGGCTAACCCACCCAACCTCAGTGTTGGAACAAGAATCAGACGAAATGGTTAAGCTAATTTGTAAGAGAGGGGGGTCTGGGGGGCAGCGCCCCCCAGCGCACGGTACGGTACAGCGAAGAATTTCCGCACCGGTCAACTTCTAGTATTGAATCCAAATTCAGTTAGAACCGGTAGTCAACGTCTGATGCCGAACCCCAAATCTAATTAGAATCGGTACTCAACGTCCAATTTCCGATTCCAAATTTAAATAGAATTGGTAGTCAACGTTCAGGGTTGGCTCCAAATTTAATTAAAATTGGTAGGCAACGTCTGATGCCAAATCCAAAAATTAATTAGAATTGATAGGCAACGTCCAGTTTCGGATCCCAAATTTAACTACAATTGGTAGTCAACGTCCAGTTTCGGATTCCAAATTTAATTACAATCGGTAGTCAACGTCTGATGCCAAATCCAAAATTTAATTAGAATTGGTAGTCAACTTCCAATTTCGGATTCCAAATTTAATTACAATCGGTAGTCAACGTCTGATGTCGTATCCAAATTTAATTAGAAGTGGTAGTCAACGTCCAATTTCCGATTCTGAATTTAAATAGAATTGGTAGTCAACGTCTAATGTCGGATCCCAAATTTAATTAGAAGTGGCAGTGAACGTCTATTGTCGGATCCAAAATTAATTAGAATTGGTAGTCAACATCCAATTTCCGATCTCAAATTTAATTAGAATTGGTAGTCAACGTTCAATTTTGAATCCAAATTTAATTAGAATTGGTAGTCAACGTCCAATTTCCGATCTCAAATTTAATTAGAATTGGTAGTCAACATCCAATTTCCGATCTCAAATTTAATTAGAATTGGTAGTCAACATCCAATTTCCGATCTCAAATTTAATTAGAATTGGTAGTCAACATCCAATTTCGGATTCTGAATTTAATTAGAATTGGTAGTCAACATCCAATTTCGGATTCCAAATTTAATTAGAATTGGTAGTCAACGTCCAATTTCCGATCTCACATTTAATTAGAATTGGTAGTCAACATCCAATTTCCGATCTCAAATTTAATTAGAATTGGTAGTCAACATCCAATTTCGGATTCTGAATTTAATTAGAATTGGTAGTCAACATCCAATTTCGGATTCTGAATTTAATTAGAAGTGGTAGTCAACATCCAATTTCGGATTCTGAATTTAATTAGAATTGGTAGTCAACATCCAATTTCGGATTCTGAATTTAATTAGAATTGGTAGTCAACGTCCAATTTCCGATCTCACATTTAATTAGAATTGGTAGTCAACATCCAATTTCGGATTCTGAATTTAATTAGAATTGGTAGTCAACATCCAATTTCGGATTCTGAATTTAATTAGAATTGGTAGTCAACATCCAATTTCGGATTCTGAATTTAATTAGAATTGGTAGTCAACGTCCAATTTCCGATCTCACATTTAATTAGAATTGGTAGTCAACATCCAATTTCCGATCTCAATTTAATTAGAATTGGTAGTCAACATCCAATTTCGGATTCTGAATTTAATTAGAATTGGTAGTCAACGTTCAATTTCGATTCTGAATTTAATTAGAATTGGTAGTCAACATCCAATTTCGGATTCTAAATTTAATTAGAATTGGTAGTCAACGTCCAATTTCCGATCTCACATTTAATTAGAATTGGTAGTCAACGTTCAATTTTGAATCCAAATTTAATTAGAATTGGTAGTCAACATCCAATTTCGGATTCTGAATTTAATTAGAATTGGTAGTCAACGTCCAATTTTGATCCAAATTTAATTAGAATTGGTAGTCAACGTCCAATTTCCGATCCCAAATTTAATTAGAATTGGTAGTCAACGTTCAATTTCCGATCCCAAATTTAATTAGACTTGGTAGTCAACGTCTCGCCTCCCACCACCCCCTTTGGCCCTCCGCCCCTGGCCCTCCTGCCTCCTCTTTCCCCGCCTCCGTTTTACTCTTCCTGCCCCCATGGCTTCGCCATGGCTTTCGCCATGACTTCGCCATGGCTTCGTCCCTCACCCCCGCTGATCCCGGTTGGTATTGACCCGGCCCTACCCCAACCCCCAGCCCAAAATTAAGGCAATTTTTTTTTTTTTCGCGCTCGGGGTGGCCCCGAGCCCCAGACCCATATATAAATCACTGTTTTCTTGCTGAGTGCTTCAGGGATGCAGCCTTGGGTCCTGGAGAGCATTTCTAAGCTACCTTGCACTTTTTCGTCACAAAATCCGGACAATTTTGGGTAATTCGAGCGTCTTAAGATCAGAAACCCCAGGAGACAAGCCACCTGGTCCAGGCCAGAATCGGTGAATTTCGGGGGGGAATTCCGTTGTGGTGACCACTTCCTGCAGTCAGCCCTGGCGGAGGTGGGACGGAAGAGCTACAAAGGTGCAGCACTAGCTCCGAAGAGGAACGAATAGGATGAGAAGGAAGGACTGGGAGTCACGGTTTGACAGGTGGACCAGCTAAAAGGAGAGCAGGAACGGCTCTATCAGAGGCCCCGCGCCGGCCGGGTCGAAGTGATCGCGGGACCGGAGACATTCGCGGCGGTCGGAGGAGAGAGGTAGTTCCGGGCGCTGCAGTATTGGCTGGATGGGAAGTGCTGATCGGTCGCCGTCGACTTTGAAGTGTGCACCGGACTGGATCTTCCGGGCAGTGTCGTAGCGACGACGGACCGGACACTGTTGAGCATGCGCGCGAGGGTACTCGCAAAACTTTTAAAAACCGTCAGTGATGCGCTGGTGCGAAACGGCGACGGACCGCTTCTGCCAGGCAGGAAACTGGAGAAGATAGGGTCGCTGAGAACGGTGGAAGCCTCACGGGGTACGAGATGAGGCCGATCTTCCGTGGTGGTACGGAGACGATGGAAGTGCTCGAGACACAGCTGACGACGGCACGAGTTCAGCAGCGAGGCGCGGGGGATGGATCTTTTCCCGACGTACGGAGGTGGAAGGGCGAAGCGTGCGGCGAGATGGACGGTGTTCAACGACGCTACGGAACACGAAAGGTGGAGTGAGCGGGTGTGCCACGAGCACCAGAAAGTGAAGTGCGGCGTGTGAAAGCGTCGGGGCAAGTCGGTGGCGTGGTGCTGTGAGGCCCACCACAAGGATGACGACGGCCTAGCGGTGAAGTTCTGCCGGCAACACCGCATGACGCAATGCGCGACGTGTAAGACGATAGCATAGTGCTGCCGCAACGAACACCTGACCATGGCATGCCGACGTGCGCACTGCAGCCGGCTCGCGGACTTGCGAAGTCGAAGGCCCAAACTGTGCTGTCGGAAGGGGCTGGTGCTCCCGGAAGCAGCGGGAGAAGTTGGGACCGAAGAGCGGGAAACCTCATCGCCACCGAGAGCGAAGGTCGAGAAGACGGCGCCAACGCGAGCGAAGAAGCGGCAATCGGACTCCGGCGGAGCCGGTATCAAAAGGCGCAAAGGACGCATCAAAGCGCAAGCGAAGAAGTCGAGCGGGCAGACGACCCCACAGAAGGCAACGCGGTCATCGCCCTAGCGCCTTGAAGAAGCGACGCGAAATGAACCTGACGCGAAGAAGAAGCGAGGCACCAAACGCGCGCCTGAGCGCGACGATCAAGACGAGCTAAAGAGGCGAAAGCATGACACATCACGTACGAAGAGATAACCGCGACACCTGCGATGCAAATTATCGCCCCAGATTGTTTGCATTCTAACCCAAACTATCAGAGGCGGTCGCGGTCGAAGACGGCAACCCGAGCGAGGAGTAAGGTTGGTAATCAGAATGACAGTCAGAATGGCCATGCTGAAGACAAGATTGCGTTGCAGGAGGAGAAACTGGTGCTTGGCCGAGGATAAGATGGCTATGGCGGCAGGGACAGAACAGAGACAGCGAGTCCTTCTTGTGTGGGGTAGTCACGCCTTCGCAGTCCCAGGACCTCCACCCACTTGCTTTCCGGAGAGGGACGAGTTGGAATGCAGGTACCGTGTCCAAAGTCTCCCTCTCGCCAGCGAAAGAAGCAAACAAGCCAAGAGCCTCTCCTTGCGCGTCATTCCGACACTCCAATCCCTCTTGGGTTTGGGCAAGAAGGTGATCCGCAATCACGTTCAGAGGCCCAGGTGGCGTTTGCTTCAGCTCCTCTACTCTGGGAGAAACCGGAAGCTCTCCGGACTGCATCCTTCTGTTCCAGAGATCGTAGAGCAGTTTGCCCACAACAACATTAGCCTTGAATCGCATGCTTCGGGTGAGGGCATGCAGTTTATCAAGAAGTAACTTCTTATCAGCTTCCCTTCCATGCAGACACAAGTTGGACTCAGCTTGCTGAGCAAACACATCCTTTCGTCTATGACTGTCCACATCAAATCACCATGGGACTCTTGATTGCGTGCTGCCGGCCAATTTTACCTGTGGGCTGTCCAAGATATCCTGCAGATCTTGATCGGCCTCTGCCATCCGTCACGATAACGCGATTATTTTCAAGGATCTGTACAAGCACGCAATGGTCGTAGCTGAGCTTTTCCTTCAGTCCTCCTGGCGAACGTTGAAGGGCCGGTAGCGAGCTTTGCTTAGGTTCTTGCAAACGTGAGCCAACCGACTTTTGCGAGTCCTACGATAGCGTTCGAGTCTACTTTTCAACAAATCCTTCATGCGCATTCCACGGCGGCACGAAAGCACCACCCCTGTCCACCGACACCCCGAAGGCTCCATTTTTCAAAAGGCTTGGGCCTTTTGTGGAAGGCCCAAGCAAGAGGAACCGTTTTGGTCACTCCAAAGCTCCGGGTTTTGCGCCGGTGCGTGGCGTTTGAAAAGATTCCCCTACAAAAAAAGGACACCCCAAGGTCAGTTCCCCGTAGTTCCCCCGTAGTTCCCCTTGGCTATACCGACCACACCAATGGCACTTCCGTTTGTTTGTGCGCACTAGCGGCTTTTCACCTGATTTGGTGAGTTGCTTTTAGTACGCTGCCAACTACTAATTTTTAGTACCAACAATGCATTGTTAACACAAAAAAGAAGGTGTTTTTATTCTTCGCTGTTTCTCACGAACGGGATTAGGGTCCCTAAGGGCCCCCGCAGATTAGCGGCTCGTCGATGGTAGACTGCGGGACGACAAGGGTATTAGACGGGTGTAAGCCTCGCGTGTATGGGTCCGCCGCCTGCAAATGGGTTGGCACCCATCTGACTCTCAATGTGGCCCCGTGTTCCTCCAGCAATTTAAACAACTTTGAAAGTAGCACGTTTTTCACGAAGAGTCGACAGTGGCCCTTCAGAATCGCCAGGACTACACCCATGTTATCGACCATCATGACGATTCCGATTCCCGAACCCTGACCTCGATCGCCAATTCGACGGCCCTGACTGCCGCAAGCAGTTCCTTCGAAAGATACCCTCGAGATGGTGAAAGTACGTGCGCTCGGCTAAGGCCGGCGCGTGGCGAGACTGGAGGCAGCAGTTAAAGTTCGGGGAACAGTAAAGTTTGGGCGAAGCGAAGTTCGGCCAGGGTGGTAAAGTCCGGGTGAAGTCAAGGTCGGTGCTCGTGCCCGGGGGGGGGATACCCCCCCCGGACCCCCCCCGACCCCCCGAGTACGGTACCCGGGTGGGCGCCCCCCCCCGCCCCCCGCCGAAGCAAAGTTCGGGCGCAGCTAAGTTCTGGTGAAGCTCAGTTCGGACGATAATAAGTTCGAGTGATGCTAAGTTCGGGTACGGGCGCAGCTGAGTTCGGACGAAGCAAAGTTCGCGCGAAGCTGAGTTCTGGTGAAGCAAAGTTCGGTTCGTAGCAAGTTTGGCCTGTGATGACAAGCTCCGCCGCCCGACTCCGTTTCCCGGGGTGACCCAAATACCGCGAGATACTGAGAAACTCCGCCCAAAACGCAATTTCGGGCACATTTGACCCCGAAACGCAACAAACCTCGAAAACAATCTTCGACCGGAAAAATGTCAAGGGCGGGATTCGAACCCGGGCCTACCGGCCTGAAGGCCGACGCCCGCTCACTCTGCCATCCGTTTGCCTTTTGGCAGGGGGGAAAAAAGCTAACGTTGCACATCCCCCAGCTCCAAAAAAACAATACACTTTTGAGTGTAGATAGTTCACATTGCATGTTCATAGGACCTCCAGTCTCGAAAAATCCTGCCTTCACCACACCAGGTCCCACCTCGAGAGCCACGGCCCACATGTCGTCCGAAGCATCGCTCCAACACTCGCGGCACGGTCTAACCGGACGAAACCAGTAATTCGCTCGAACTCCAGAACCTCCCGCGAGCTCCCCGATTTCCTTCAGGGACAGCTCCACGCAGTTATCCCAGAGCTCGTATCGAACTCCGATCCTACCCGCCAGACAACAACGTCCATTTTTTATCCTTCTTCGCTTTTTCTCACGAACGGGGGGGTCGGTCCTGCTTTTGGCTTTGTAGGTTCTCCCGACTCCCCATTTCGTGGTTAGCACAAACTCAAGAGGTCTAGTCAACTATTTCCTGCAGTATTGGAAAAAGAAATGTGTGAATTTAACTTTTGACAGATGTTGCCTTGCAAGAGGATGGGCATCAGCGGAGTTTCCCACCAATACGAACATCAGAAACCCAAAACTGCAACCAACCATCCAGATGGCCTTAAAACGCTCTGGAAATTCAGAAGAAGTGGTTGGATGCTGGTGTGGGTTCGAAGACTGGCTGCAGAATGTAAAAACAAGGAAAAGTCACCTCCCGTGCAGTTCCTTGTGAAAATCCTTCAGGGACCGAATATACTGGACCCGGGCTGAGCAAGAAGAACTACTACAACTACTCCTGTTGCAAGAGAGATAAGGGTAACTGAGGGAATTCGAGCATCTATTTTCGACAATCCTGTGGCTATGCATTTTTGGAGTAGTGGCAGACACATGTTTGAAACAGCATACCCCATATCCATTTCCAAAAACTCCAAGAAGAACGACACAGCAGTTTCACCAGCGTTGGTCTTCAGGGATATCTCCCCCATTGCCCGGATCGCCCGACGGACAGTGTCCACCTGCACGTCTGTCACGTATGCAGCAAGCTCGGTAAGGATTTCTTTGAAGTTCTTGGTGTTCGCAATGAGAACCAAGATTTCGAGCTTCAAGCTCTTGACGAAGGAAGGGTCGTTGTATCGGCAGTAGAAGTCCTTGTAGTTTTCAGCAAACACTTCGGGCTCGCGAGATATGAGGAGCTTGATGTGGCACAGGCAGACGTAGGCGGTCTCCATAGGCGCTGTGGCTGCCAGGGTCAGCAGGGGCTCCTTGAGGCGCGAGTAGACTTGTAAGTGCAGAGATGGCAGGTTTTGCGTCAGGTTGAGGAACACATGGGTCGCAGCCAGGATGACTGCACTGTTACTGCCGTATAACCGCTTTTCGAGGAGGTTCATGATTTTGAACATTTCGTCCTCGCCAGCAGGCACATACCGCAGCACGAGCTCCAACACCATGCACTGCTGCCACTCGTTGAGGTCTTGAAGCTTGTTCAACAATGGGTACACAATCTGCTTCGTAACCTGAACACCCCCGTCGGCAGCCAAAGCTTCGTTGAGCACAACCAACGCGTTGCAGCTGACGTGGGAATCCGAGTCCCGAATTAATGTTTGCAGCTTGTCGACAAGATCTTCGAAGTCCTTGGGCGACATACGCCACAGCTTACAGCTGGCTACCACTGCCGTTTTCCGCACATAAGGAGACGTGTCGCTGAAACCCTTCTGCACAAGTGGCACAAGATGTTCGATCACCGACGTAATGCGCAGTGAGCTGATCGATCGCAAGGCCAACCCTCGCACCAGAGGGTTGTCATCTCCAAAGTCTTTTTGCAGTGTGTTGATTGCCAGCAAAGCATTGTGAGGGTTTGTCTCTGCGTGGGTGCACAGGTACAAGTACACCATCTTCTTTTGAACAACATCTTTTGTCACAGAAGCCATGATGACTTCCATGAATAGGGGTGATGTGTCGATGCCGAGGGTCATGTACGCAATCACCTTCTTCAAGCACTCACGCTTCTTGTTGATGTTGTTGTCGGTCTCTGCAAGCTTCATCTGTGTACGCAGTTCGTTGATCTCACCTTTTTTTTCAGCGGGTGTGTAGGTGGGCTTTGACCCCATGAAGTTGAAGCCAAATCTGCCCGTTTTCCCCATCGGACCCATTGTTTATCCCGCACCGGCCAGTGCCACCCTCTTTTCGTATCCTAAGAGCTGGGAAAAAGGTTGAGGTAGTGCAGCGCCTCGAATGGCAAAACAAATACGAGAGTATGAGCTTCATAGGGTTCCAACTATCCCAACTATCCATACACATACCTGTTATCAGACCCATACCAGTTTGGTCATAGTATGCAAAAAGCAAATAATGAGCAAATCAACTTTCTTGAGCAAAAGCAAATTTGATTTGCCTTTATTCGCCTATTATTCGCTATTTGCCTTTATTTGCCTTTGTTTGCTTATTATTCGCTCGAGCAAATAAGAGCATTGAAGTATGGCTAAAGATAAAGCGGTGTCACCTGAGGGGGTAATCTCAGGGCCGCCCACGTGATAAGCTGTTAAGCCTTGAGTTCTTTTAAGTACATGGATTAGCATGCACTGTAGTAGTTAAGCAGCGGCTGCCGGCTTATCCCGTGACACCTTTTATAATATTATATACGTTATAGAAAGAGTAGCGCCGACACTCTTACAGGTGCGTTCCCTCGTAGCTCGCCGGGAACGGGCACTCCAGTGAAACTGGGTATGTTAGGGTAGAAAAACTCCAGACTTTGTTTCTTAGTTTTTGCCTTGCTGCCGGAGCGAACGCACGCGCGCAAAAGAGAAAAGAAAAGACACAAAGAAAAGATTGGATGTGCAGCATGCACACGAAGGCTGCAAGGCGCCCCCGCCATGCGAAAACGCTCAACCTGTGTGTGCCACTGGCATCCGTGACGCTTCTGGACACAAAAAACGCTAAAAACCCTCGGGCGCGGACCGAGAATGTAAAACTAGCTTGTTACAATACAAAACCATACGCTCGCAAACTCGCCAGCTCTAGTGACCGAAAGGTGTTTGGGTCTTACGGGTTCTTCGGGGGGAACATGGTCGCTATGGGGGTGAGACTCGGTGCCCTTGAAGTCGACCTGCGTGCGGATAGCGACCGAGCTCTTTGCGACGCTTCTTGACCTTGGACAGCAGCTGCTGTCTTTTGCGCTGGGGGTGCTTTTACCGCAACCTTTTCTGCTTTTTTCGCAGCTGCTGACCGGCTAGCAAGAAGGGCTTGGTTGCGTTCACGATACCGAATTTCTTCGCAACCCTTGGCCTTGCAAGCTTCGCACAGAGGCTGAAAGCTTTGAAACCTGGCCTTGGTTTCAGCAGAGATGTCGAGCAGCTTCTGCCTTGAACCGCAGTGTCCGCAAATGTCGGCCTCGCGGAGCTCGGCTCGCCGGGATGCAAGCAGCCACTCGACATGGTCCTTGCACGACACTGCCCTGCGGACATAGCAAGCATTCGCCAGGACGGAGCCCTCCGGAGGAAATGCATCACCACACGTGTAGCATTCCTCCTTTCGCAAGGCTTTCACCTTGTCAATGCAGGTGTCCTTCCCACCATAGACCGCACGAGGCTTCCCGCATACCCCACACGTGACCGTGACGGCCTTGGCGGTTGCACCTTTCTCGACCAAGATGAACCCCTTTAGGAGGTTCAACCCCGGCGGGAGGTGTTCTTTGCCGTCTCTGCGCAACGAGGGGCGCCACTCATCCTTGAAGCTTTCCCGTTCCAAAGCCTCCGCAAAAGATGCCCACCGCTCTGGATCCTCCTGCTTGGGGCACGGATACGGGAGGTACGGAACAGAAGCTAGATCGTGTTCCGCAGCTGCACAGCAATTGCTGTCTCCACACTTCCGCAACTGAAGCACGTACGGGTTTTCGTGCTTCACGTGTGCCTTCCAGTAGCGCTGCAGTTGGGTGCAACTTTCAGCATCAGGCCTCTTGAGCTTCGAATCAACTGCCAGATCAAGATCAAACTTATCCTTGATCCACTGCAGGAGCTCTGTCTGGGCAGCTGGACAAGAACCCGGCAGCACTTCAACCTTGCGGTCTGAGTATACCGCAGTACCCAAGGCCTCTTCGACAGCCTTTTTCGGTGCCTCGAGAACCTCCGCAACAAGTTGCTTTATCTCGGGCTTACTCTCAGCAGCATTTCGCAAGTCCGTCATGCTCTGCTTGCCGAGCCATTTCTGGTCCCCATCGTCTTTGCACTTCGTGCGAGCGAGGGCAAGGGGGTACAGAGCCCAGTTCAGTGAGGGCATCACGCGTTCGCATCTCTCGAGGAAGGACCTCCCGGGACACGTGCGAAAGACAACGACGACGAAGTTCGAAAGCGCGAAAAGGGCAAGGAGTCCCACTCGCACGGTCCAGTGCGTGATGTTGTGGTCGTGCCCCCCGTCGCTTTCGTTTGTGAGAAGAGCACCGCTTTTCTCCTTCAATCGAATATACCGAAGTATTTCTGTTGAGGATCTCAGTCCAGTGCTCGGAGCAAAGATCCGGTCCTTCACCGTAACGTGCTGTTCGGGATACGGATATCCAGGAGCACACTCGGGATAAACCCATGAGCATGGGTGTCGTGGTCCAGGGCCTTGTTCCTGGCGGCTGGATCCATCGGCTGCAGAATGGGCTTACCCCGTGGAAGCACCGCCACTTCTGCATTCGGCTCTCCACAAGGCACTACCGATTTGTCATCCACCGCAAGCGCCACCGCGACCCGTGAGAACAGCAGGGCAGCGTAGTCCTGTGTATACAGCTGAAGGATGCGGTTGCATCCCTCATCCGGATGGTCCTTCCGCTTCGTCCGGCTCTGTATGGCGTATTTTCACGTTGAAACGCCCCGTGTAACTCGTGGACACAGCTGTGTTTGGGCGGTGCCAAAACTGATGGTGCACCCACGTTTTACTCGGGACGGGTGTGCCTGCAGGAAGGAGCCGCTGAACCGCATCCATCAAAGCCCGGATCGATGTGGGGAAGTTCTTCGTGATGAACGAGCGGTCGTTCTCACGCCTTTCCTGACACGCCAACCCACACGTTTCCAGGTACTCCCCCATAACCTTCCAATACTCGTCAAAGCGAGAAACCGGGGTTTTCGTTTCCTCCTGGCCCGGATACAGCAGGTCGTGAATTTCTTCAGACGTGAAATCGCCCAGCAGAACCCGAGAGAAAGCCTGTTTCTCGTTTTCGGTCCGTCCTGCAGATTGGTCGCCTGTGAGTCGCGCAAAGATGGCCCTCAAACACCACTCCGAGCCACACCACGAAACTCGGAAATAAACGTGGTCTTCGCCTCTCTTTGGACATAAACCTTGCCTCTCGATTTCGCCTCGCGGAACGCAAGGTCCACGAGTTTAGGGTCTCGTTCATCAAGTGGAGGGAGAAGGAAAGCGTGGTAATCCACCCGACTCGAACCCCCCGCACAATAGCGAGAAACGCCAAACGGCTTGTCCGCTGTCACACTGTCTGTCAATGCCATTCAGAGGGTTCCGGCGGGTTCCGGCGGGTTGGTAGTGCCATTCAGAGGGTTCCGGCGGGTTCCGGCGGGTTGGAAATGCCATTCAGAGGGTTCCGGCGGGTTCCGGCGGGTTGGCGATGTCATTCGGAGGGTTCCGGCGGGTTCCGGCGGGTTGGAAGTGCCATTCAGAGGGTTCCGGCGGGTTCCGGCGGGTTGGAAATGCCATTCGGAGGGTTCCGGCGGGTTCCGGCGGGTTGGCGTGCCATTCGGAGGGTTCCGGCGGGTTCCGGCGGGTTGGAAATGCCATTCGGAGGGTTCCGGCGGGTTCCGGCGGGTTGGAAATGCCATTCAGAGGGTTCCGGCGGGTTCCGGCGGGTTGGCGATGCCATTCGGAGGGTTCCGGCGGGTTCCGGCGGGTTTCCGGAGGGTTCCGGCGGGTTCCGGCGGGTTGGAAATGCCATTCAGAGGGTTCCGGCGGGTTCCGGCGGGTTGGTAGTGCCATTCAGAGGGTTCCGGCGGGTTCCGGCGGGTTGGTAGTGCCATTCAGAGGGTTCCGGCGGGTTGCGGCGGGCCGACCAACCAACCAAGATCAAGAAATTTCGAACGCGCGCAACGAAGAAACAAAGTTTGGAGTTTATCTACCCTTACCGTTTCAGGTTTGGATTTTGGGAGCATTGCCTCATGTGGATTCTGAGACCTATTTCTCCCACGAATGGTGAACCACCTTTGGTGACCGCTGTTCCGCAGTGGATACATCGATATGTTTTCCGACTTGCGGATCGTGCTCGGTCATTTGAAGGGGCGCGGACAGTCGACGAGTGGTCTGGTTGAGATGAAGAAGCTCCTCGTTCGGCCGTGGATGTGGTGTGATTGGTCGTGGATGTGGTTGCGGATGCGGTTGAAGACGAGTCGGTGAGGTCGCTGTGCTGGCGCTGAGGTTCCGGTGAGGTTCGTACCTCCAGGTGGTCACCTTCGTCTCGCGCTGGGCTATCAGCCGGGCTACCGAGCCCTTGGCACCACTGCTCCGCGTAGCTTGCTCAAAAACCCCCAGGGACGTGTAGTGAGCGAGCATAATTGCCGATTCGTCTTGTTGATCACTTCCGATCCGCAAGTACGTAGGGCTGCCGGTCCGGGTGAGGATGAAGAGAGCTATCGGCCGCTGGTAGACTATGTTAGCGACCTGGAGTGGCGTGAGGTCACCCCACCCTTCGGAAGTTCCGGCTGAACTCAAACTCCTCTTCCATTGGGTCCAGGCGCGGTGGGGGAGGACTTCGTTGGTGAAGAAATCAGGGTTGCGTTCGGCGAATTCAAGGACGCCCGCCCGAACAATGCGGTCGTTCTTCTGCCGCCTTGCCAATTGCTGCAAATTAGGGAAAGGCCGAATGCCTGCAGGCGCTGCTCGGCGACACATTGCAATTGTCCATATGGTACGATGCCAAAAGGGGGGGGGGTTTGGGCGGAAAATCCCCGCATAGTTTACCAGGGTCTGACGGGTACTGAGGCCCCATACCCTTCCTAAAACATCATTCTGCGTTCAAATACGCCCTCAGAAGCCTCCGGAGAGCCTTCTATGATGTCTTAAATGCGATTTTGTGGGTTTTTAGGGGTCCCCCCGCCTGCTGGCCGTAAACCACCATAGTAGACACATATGCAACCTGATGCTGGGTCGCTTCTCTGAGCAAGATCCCAGCCCAAACACACGTTTTCGGCGTTCTCTAGCACTCCAGGTGCATTCGACCCTCGGGCTTCGTGGTTTCTTTCACTCACAGGTGTTCCGGGACGTGCAAAGATAAGGAGAATGGCCCCCTGCATTGGAAACAGACCGAACTACGCCCCGCCTGTCTATACAGGCTTTGGGGTCAACATGCACCGGCTTTGGCGCCACATCCACCGTTTCGGGCTTCGTTTGTGCTGCTTTGGGGTCCATTAAGAACTCTGGTCTGATTTGCGGGACGCTTTGCTCGGTTTTGGCGCCCACTTTCACCGTTCAAAGTGCATCCAGTGGTGAAGACTTTGCGCCGAAGCTGGAGAGGAAGCGACCCAGTAGGCGCCACTTCACCGTGAGCGGGTCTCGGAACAGGACTCAAACTGTGGCCCAGGTGATACTGCCGACCATGGCGGGTGTGTGCGCCACACAGTTTGTCTGACCAAGCTCACTGCACAGGAGCTTGCCACACATCCCTCGGGTCATGTGCCGCCTGTGCAAAGACATCCCAAAGCAGCACAAACGAGACCAAAACGGTGCACATGGCGCCAAGGCGGCGCAATTCGACCCGAAAGCCTGTATAGACAGGCAGGGCGTGGTACGGTCTGTAGGGTCCATTCGCCTTGTTTTTGCACACCCCGGAACACCTGTAAGCGAGATAATTTATGAAGTCCGAGGGTCGAATGCACCTGGAGAATGATAGAGAACGCCGAAAACGTGTGTTTAGGCCGAGATTTTGCTCCGAGGAGCGACCCAGCATCAGGTTGCATATGTGTCTTCTATGGCGGTTTACGGCCAGCAGATGGGGGGACCCCCTAAAAACCCACAAAATCGCATTTGGGACATCATAGAAGGCTCTCCGGAGGCTTCTGAGGGCGTATTTGAACGCAGAATGATGTTTTAGGAAGGGTATGGGGCCTCAGTACCCGTCAGACCCTGGTGAACTATGCGGGGATTTTTCCGCCCAAACCCCCCCCCCCCCCCCTTTTGGCATCGACTCATATGTTAAAGTTTCTGCAGCTAGTGCGGATGCGGATGCTGATGGAACAGGGGTGGTGAGGCTGCGGCCGGTTCGGGTGCAGGTGTCGATGGCTTAAAACGTCTCACGTATGCTACCTCTTGATATGCGGGTTTGCCCTCCCTGAAGCGCCTCCCGATCTTGGTGAACTCGAAGACGAGGTCGCGCTGCGTTGTTCCAAGGTTGGGAAGGCGTTCCTGGAGAGTTCGGGCAAAGATTGCGCGCAGATTGCCAAATCCGAAGCCGCGGTCGAGAAGGGTGTATACGACTAGGCACACTTCCCTTACGATGTCGGGGAAGTTGTTGCAAAGCGCTAGGGCCCTGATCGTCATGCTTTTGAGGATCGAGGTCCCTTGTGCGCGTGGAATAGCCGAACGTCGGTGGACGAAGCGCTTTGGCTAAAAGTTCCAGGTGCGCGCTTTTTCGTTGACAGTGAGGCGTACCCATGCGTGACGATAGCACTCCGGTCGTTCGACCCGGATACGGAGACCAACATACTCGACGTCGTCTACCGCTCGTGGTCGCGCGGTAGAGCATCTTGTATAAGGCAGTAGGCGGAGGTGGGAATTTCCAGCAGAGGAAATCGTCCATGTACCTCGTGTTCAACGCCAGGGCTCGCGCTTCCTCCGTTTTGCCCTGCGCCAGCAAACCATCGACGTATTCTGCTTCCACGGAATAGCAGAACAAGTTGCCGAGATCGCTGGACGATATGCCTCACCCTTCACCTGTCTTTTGAAGACGCCTCCCTGGCAGCGTATGCGTTGTCTACGACAAATGCCAGGTATTTTTCAGCTTCCTCAAGACTGAATCCGAGGTCGGGTCCGAAAGCCTCTCGGATAGCTTTAAGCATGCCCGCCTTGAGCTCGGGGTGCAACAGCTCGCTGTACATATTAATGAAATCCAGCGTGCTGGGAGAGAGGGCTTTGAAGCGCGTGTAGTTCTGCTTTATGCGGAGCGCCACTTCTTCTGTGGATCCTACAGTAGCGTCTTATCCCCTGTTTCGCAAACAAAAGTGCGTCCTTCTTGCGGAGTGCTTCAGAAACTGCTTTCAAAATGACGGAAAGCCGTCCATCCGCTCCAGATACCGCGAGGTCACGCCGTCCATGGAGGAGCTCCTCCATGATATTTTGGGTGCTATCTTCGGCGACGACGACCGGGGGCGGGGGTTTGGAGGTGCCCTGCAATTCAACGCAAAGCAAATCAAAGCAAATCATGATGTCTGCTGTGGCACAAGGTGCAGTGAACGATGCAATTAGTTGGCGAACCGCAGTACAGGATGCAGAGCACCGGGCTTGGAAACCACCCGGTGTGCATTGGGCAGGACGGGTATCAATCCCCTGGTGGTGGCATTATGTTGCTGGTTCACGCAGCAGTCCTTTTTCGACGACTTTTTGCTCGCGATCAGCTCCGATGAAGAGATCCGTGAAATATAGACCCAGGGACCATCCAGTATGTGCGTGGTTCGGTCCTTACAAGATGCAGGCACCGGGCGTGAAAACCACACCAGGTTTGCATCGGGAAGGACAGGAATCGATCCCTGGCTGGTGGCATGTCTTGGCTGGTCCACCGGGAGTCCACGTGGCAGACTTTTTTCGGCGAATTCTTGCTCGCGATCAGCTCCGATGCGAGAAATAGACCCGGAAATGAAAAGGATTGTTGTGGTGCGTCGGGTTTTCCCCCAGGCCCTACTATACAAGTCTACCAGCATTGTTAGCAGAGACTGCCAGAGTGCAGCAAGCCAGGCCCAGGTCCAGTCCTACTGTGCAGTAGTCTACAGGGGGGAAGCCCGATGAAGGCCAAAACGCTCGTCCAGATGCCGGCGGTAGCAGGGCTTGCAGCGGTTGGACGTGGATGGCTCCTCCGAATGACGCGCATTAATCCCGATTGCCTTCGCTGTCGTCGCGTACCTCCCAGATACGCAGCAATGCCCCTTCTTGTGTAAAGTTCATTGAACAGCAGATTTCACTGGTATATATATGAGTCCACGGTGCACTAGTCAAGGACTTTTTTGACTTTGACTAGTGGTTTTACTAGTCAAAATTTTGACTAGTAAAATGACTAGTGCCACTAGTAAAAATGACTAGTGCACTAGTAAAAATGACTAGTGCACTAGTAAAAATGACTAGTGCACTAGTAAAAATGACTAGTGATTTAGACAAAATCCACCTACCCTGGACCCAAGTCCTGGGTGTTTTGAGAGTTTTCGAGGGGTTTCACGGCACTAACGTGACCACCGGTGCCCAGACACCACAAACCACCTGGGCAACCCCAGTTTTCGCGAGAGACAGGCCGAGTTGCGAGGTTTTTGGTTGTTTTCTTGGGAAAGTCCCTGAGCTTGTATGGCTTAGCAAACATAGTGCAAACGACAGTGCTATCCCTACACGGTGAGGTCAGAGACATGTCGTGACAGGTCTCAGACACTGGACATAATGCGGGCTTCCGACCACATTCAAACTCTGGTCCGTAGATTCTGCTTGTCGCTCATGGCGCTCCTATCGCCTTGGCATCGCACCGGACACAGTGCATTTACAGTAGTGGGTTCCCTAAAACCCACGAAGAAATGAGAGATGGTCGGCAGGTCTTCTTGCCGAGCTTCCCAACATGAATGTGCAACACTGTCGCTCGCTCCTCGATCGGCACAGATCTCCCATTGCTATTCCCCCTGGAGGTAGTACACCGATACGGCTCCCCGCATCCCGTTGTTTCGCGAGCCTCCGTCGAGGAGACCGCCGTCTGCGGCAAGGGTAGTTCGTCCCTCGCCATCCATTCTCTCTTCTCCCCGCTCTCGACGCCGGGTGTCAGCGTCAGGCTGTCGGTTGCAACTGTTGCTGTGCACTACTGACAAGTTCATAATCTGAACCCGAAGATATCAGAGCACCGCCCCCGTGGTGCCCCCGTTCACCAGGAGGGGAATTCCTCCGCATACGTGGCAGACCGACGGTGTGCGAAGTAGGGGATCTCCTGCGACTCGGGGAGGTGCGGTCGTAGAGTGGGATCTCCGCCCCAGTTATTTCCGTCCCCGCCTCACGTTGCCGTCGGCCGCCGTCGCAGCTCGTTCGTGCGCCCGCAGTCCGGCTGTGGTTACGGTGGTGCCTCTCGTCCCGCTGAACTGTTTGCATGCAAGGCTTTGTGTTGCGCACATTCCACAAATAGTGCCCCGTTGCTCACTGCTATGTGCTCCGCTTTCTAGTGTTGGAGGCTCTCTCCCACTGCGTGCTTGGAGACTTCCTCTTTCAGTCTTCTACTGTGGCGCGCGCGTAGTTGCCAGTCAACACGTCGTGGTGCTTTGTCCGGGCATTTCGAATGCCTGGAAGTCACGTTTCTTTGTCTTTTCGGGACGTGCAGACGACCATTGAGCCCACCGATCAACTGCTCAAAGCTTTCGTCGGGTGGGACACCAGCAGGTTCTGGTTTCTACTGCCGCACAGTAAAGTGAATCGCGTAGCCGGTGTACTATTTGTGGAAACAGCTTCTTTCGCATCTTCGATTGTTCACATACGACGATAGAAATCACCGCCTCGGATTAGCTTGAATCACAACGCACTGTCTATCGGGCATTGGGAGCTACTAGTAGTAAGTGCGGAAGAGCATGAGGCAGGCAAGCTGTATAACATGCAGGGTCAAAACCTTGTGTCTTTTTAAAACGCTCCCGCGGGGCCGATGGCCACCGAAAAAAAAAAATTTGGAAAAAAAAAAAATTGCTCAACGTCGTCAAAAATTACCCGCAGTTTTTGTTCCAAAATTTGAAAATTTAAAAACCCCATTTTTTTTCCGGAAAAAAAAATTGTCACTTTTCAAAAAGACACAAGGTTTTGACCCTGCATGATAAAACTACTAGTAGGCAACAAGTTCCCAGAAACTTTCCGTACTCAGTCGCCTGCCTTCATGGCACTTGCACTTTACAGAACTCAATACTCAGCCCGATTCCTGTGGGGGAAGAGTCGGGGTGGGTGGCCCACCAAAAAAGCGACCACAGTTCTGCATGTTCAGTCGCAAAACACAAACCGACGAGTAATCGTAACTTATTCCTGCGGCAGACAACTGACCCCCAGCTTTCGTCTATCGCACACGGGTCCGGGGGGGGGGCCTCCCCCCGGGTACGCGGATTCGGGTTGCACAAATGCCGGACTGGCAAAAGGTTCGTGTTTGCACAAACGCCGGACTGGACAAAAAGGTTCGGGTTTGCACCAACGCTGGACTGGGCAAAAAGGTTCGTGTTTGCACAAACGCCGGACTGGACAAAAAGGTTCGGGTTTGCGCTAATGCCGGACTGAGCAAAAGGTTACCTCTGGACTCGCTAAGGGTGGTCCTAACACCCATGTACTTAAAACTCGTGGTTGCACGATCATGACTATGGGCGTAGCCTGGGTCGCGTAGACAAGCAGCTCGGGTGAGCATGGCGGGGGCGACTCATGAGATTGCCCCCGTCGCCGACCACGTGCCGGAACACGACGTCCGGGACCGGCTATACTTGATCAACTTCTTGAACGTCAGCAGCCCGCGTCAGAAACGCGCGTGACCGGCCAGGACGTCGCCTTCACTCAGCAACGCTCGCTTCACTGCGAGCTCGAGTCCTTCCGCGGCCCTGCTCCGTAAGGCCCGGCGATGCCGCGTGCCGACTACGCTCAGCGACTCGCCACCTTCTGAGTTTGGCTAAAGTAGCGACCTTCTCCAAGTTGTAGGGCGCTGTTAACGGACTTGACTGTAGACACCACATGTATCATATCGTATTCTTGGATTCTAAACTTCCTTCCCTACTGTAAAATACTTGGACCGGAACTTTTTTGGACTTTTGGGGGTTTTGAAAAGTATTTCGACTTTTTCCCGGTCCAACATTATTCCGAACACGGTAGTAAGCGCAACGGTAGGGTACAGTTGTGCCGTGGGACCCTCTGAAATTTACAAAACAGCCCAGATTTCGGTTCGGAACAGGTGGATTTCTACTAAATCACTAGTCATTTTGACTAGTGCACTAGTCATTTTTACTAGTGCACTAGTCATTTTTACTAGTGTTTTTACTAGTGCACTAGTCATTTTTACTAGTGCACTAGTCATGCTTTTTCACTAGTAAAATGACTAGTCAAAACACCTTTTTCACTTTTACTAGTGCACCGTGTCGATGCCAAAAAGGGGGGGGGGGGGGGGGGGGGGGCAGCGCTCTTGTTAAGGATCAGCCACTTTGGCCGGATGGCCGGATAAACCAGACCCCCCCCCCCTCCCCCCCCCCCTCTACAGTGCAGTTGCCTTGGAGGCTGGGTGGTCAAATTCTCTAAGGTGAAATGGTCAAAATTCCCTGCCAAAAGTGGGCCCACAAAAATTTTCCAAAGTGTGGTATTTGGGGTATTTGGGGCAAAAAAAAAAATTTTTTTTTCTGACCGCCCACCGTGGTGACCACCTTAGAGTGTGACAGGTAGCGTCTCCCCCCTCCACAGTGAAAATAGCCTGAGGGGGGGGGGGGGGGGGGGTCAGCCGGCTGATGGATGGATGGATGGTTCTTAACAAGATGCCTGGGGGGGGGGGGGGTGTGGGGCTAATTTATTCCGGGGTGGCTTTTTTTCCGACTTTTTTTCCGACTTTTTTATTCCGGGAGGTGAAAATTTGTTCCGGGAGGTGAAAATTTGTTCCGGGAAGTGAAAATTTGTTCCGGGAAGTGAAAATTTGTTCCGGGGTGGGCTTTTTTTCTGACTAATTTGTTCCTGGGTGAGTTTTTTTTCATTTCTGGGCTAAGAATGGCTGACACGATCAGTGAGCATCCCAGAAAAAAAACTCACCCCGGAACAAATTTTCACTTCCCGGAACAAATTTTCGCTTCCCGGAACAAATTTTCAGTTCCGGAACAAATTTTCACTTCCCGGAACAAATTTTCAGTTTCGGAACAAATTTCACCTAATTTCACGGGACCCGGACCGAACCCAGAACTGGGGAGGACTGGGCTGACAACCCAAGGTGGCAACAAACGGAATCTGCACTCCACATTACATCACGCAAGAATGGCTGATTCCTTCCTGAAGTCATCGACTGTCTTTGTGCCCACAGGAAGCGCGAACTGAACGCAAGGACCTTCCAGATGTGGAACACTGTACGGAGAGAAGACCACGCAACGGAGCAGGCGCCCACAAGTAGTTTCTAACAGGACTAATCCCTCACACCGAAGTGATCATGAGTTGCCTTAACGAAACGAACCTTGTGGAGCTGAACTCAGGCTGATAGGTGGGCCTTCTACAACGTTAGCACCGGTCAGCAAGTAAACGTATCCGACCCCTGGCACAGAAGGCACGCGGTGGCTATCGGTAAACTGCATCGCGCACTCAGACAGACTTAACAGCATGTACGTGGAACCCCTTCCCACGGTCAGTAACTTGGACGACAATTACACTGGACGAACGCAGGAAATGACGAATATCCTCGAGGCTGTCGTAAATTCTCTTCTCAAAAAATATCAAAATACATAGGGTCAAAAGGGCACCCCCCCGAAAAAAAAAAAAGACTCCAGATACGCAAACTCTTTCGAACGCTGCACACGGGTATCCTTCAAGTGACCTCTAACTATCTGTTGCATACGCGTATCCGGATCTGAAAGCCGAAGACTTTGTAACACTTTACCGCAACCGAAGTCGCGAACCGGGTTCGGCTTGCACTGCAAAAGCAGCATAATTGTGTCTTGCGCCCGAGCGCGGAAATCCGCCACCCGCCATTCGGCTAGAGTGCAAGAACACAATTGCGAAGCGTACTACAAACGGATAGTGTTACATAGGCGAACGAATCATGCGAGAACCTATGGAGGGGCCCCTCGACAGCTTTCAGAACACGGCATAGTAAGTCAAGAGTCGGATAAGCGAGTGTGCACATTCTACTCCCGTTTGATCTGCATTTTCCACCTTTCCCCCCTTTCTTTGATCTGCTGTGTGTATTTGAAAAACGTTATCGCATGCGGGTAAGCGGGGTTTGCGGGTTAGGGTTTGCGGGGTTTCCGGGTTAGGGTATGCGGGGTTTGCGGGGTTAGGGTACGCGGGGTTGCGGGTTCGGGTATGCGGGTTTGCGAGGTTAGGGTATGCGGGTTTGCGGGTTAGGGTATGCGGGTTTGGGTATGCGGGTTTGCGGGGTTTGCGCGTGTTAGGGTTTGCGGGGTTAGGGTACGCGGGTTTGCGGGTTCGGGTATGCGGGTTTGCGAGGTTAGGGTATGCGGGTTTGCGAGTTACGGGTATGCGGGTTTGCGAGGTTAGGGTTTGCGGGTTTGCGGTTAGGGTATGCGGGTTTGGGTATGCGGGTTTGCGGGGGTTGCGGGTTAGGGTTTTGCGGGTTAGGGTACGCGGGTTCGGGTTTGCGGGTTTGGGTATGCGGGTTTGCGGGTTCGGGTATGCGGGGGGGGGTTCGGGTATGCGTACCTTACACAAAAATTGTAAAAATCACACACAAATGGTGAAAATCTGGAAAATTTGGCAAACCCCAAATTTTCAGTTTCCGGAACAAATTTTCACTTCCCGGAATAAATTTTCACTTCCCGGAACAAATTTTCACTTCCCGGAATAAATTTACACTTCCCGGAATAAATTTTCACTTCCCGGAACAAATTTTCACTTCCCGGAACAAATTTTCACTTCCCGGAACAAATTTTCACTTCCCGGAACAAATTAGTCGGAAAAAAGCCTGAAAAAAAGCTCACCCAGGAATAAATTAGCTCGACCCGGGGGGGGGGGGGGGGGGGGGGTTGGGCGGAAAAATCCCCGCATAGTTCACCAGGGTCTGACGGGTACTGAGGCCCCATACTCTTCCTAAAACATGATCTGCGTTCAAATACGCCCTTGGAAGCCTCCGGAGAGCCTTCTATGATGTCCCAAATGCGATTTTATGGGTTTTTAGGGGGTCCCCCCGTCTGCTGGCCGTAAACCGCCATAGAAGACACATATGCAACCTGATGCTGGGTCGCTCCTCGGAGCAAAATCCCGGCCTAAACACACGTTTTCGGCGTTCTCTATCACTCTCCAGGTGCATTCGACCCTCGGACTTCATAAATTTTCTCGCTTGCAGGTGTTCCGGGGTGTGCAAAAACAAGGCGAATGGACCCTACACACCGTACCACGCCCTGCCTGTCTATACAGGCTTTGGGGTCGAATTGCGCCGCCTTGGCGCCGTATGCACCGTTTTGGTCTTGTTTGTGCTGCTTTGGGATCCACTAAGAACTCTGGTCTGATTTGCGGACGCTTTGCTCGGTTTTGGCGCCCACTTTCACCGTTCAAAGTGCATCCAGTGGTGCAGACTTTGCGCCGAAGCTGGAGAGGAAGCGACCCAGTAGGCGCCACTTCACCGTGAGCGTCTCGGAACAGGACTCAAACTGTGACCCAGGTGATACTGCCGACCATGGCGGGTGTGTGCGCCACACAGTTTGTCTGACCAAGCTCACTGCACAGAGAGAGCTTGCCACACATCCCTCGGGTCATGTGCCGCCTGTGCAAAGTCATCCAGCAGAAGCACTTTGCAGCCGTGGGTGAGAAAGATGCCAGAAGGGAAGACATTGCCAGGAAAGCTCTGAAAGCCTGCCCTGAAAGCGGTGAAGCCTGCTTCAAAATCATGAAGTGAACGCGTCGTAGTCAACCGCTTCGACGACGATTGAGAACGGCTGATGATCGGCTGTTACTTAACGTGACCTCTTCGCTTACAACGCTTGTCCTACTTCGTTCACCAAGCCTTGCAGAATCACCAGAATAGCATAAAATGATGCAGGTAGAAGCCTGAACAGGCCTTAGAACAGTGAAAGTGGGCGCCAAAACCGAGGAAAGCGTCCCGCAAATCAGACCAGAGTTCTTAGTGGACCCCAAAGCAGCACAAACGAAGCCCGAAACGGTGCATGTGGCGCCAAAGCCGGTGCAATTTGACCCCAAAGCCTGTACAGACAGGCAGGGCGTAGTTCGGTCTGTCCCCAATGCAGGGGGCCATTCTCCTTATCTTTGCACGTCCCGGAACACCTGTGAGTGAAAGAAACCACGAAGCCCGAGGGTCGAATGCACCTGGAGAGTGCTGGGGAACGCCGAAAACGTGTGTTTGGGCTGGGATCTTGCTCAGAGAAGCGACCCAGCATCAGGTTGTATATGTGTCTTCTATGGCGGTTTACGGCCAGCAGACGGGGGACCCCCCTAAAAACCCACAAAATCGCATTTGGGACATCATAGAAGGCTCTCCGGAGGCTTCTGAGGGCGTATTTGAACGCAGAATCATGTTTTAGGAAGGGTATGGGGCCTCAGTACCCGTCAGACCCTGGTGAACTATGCGGGGATTTTCCGCCCAAACCTCCCCCCCCCCCCCCCCCCAGGGGTGGCCCTAAGCGGCCAGATTGCGGAGTCGTTGGCAGAATCTGACCTGACCCCCCCCCCCCCCCCCCCCCCCCTATACAGGCTATTTTCACTGTGGAGGGGGGACGCTACCGCCCAAATACCCCAAAAACCACACTTTGAAATTTTTTTGTGGGCCCACTTTTGCCAGGAAATTTTGACCATTTCACCTTCGAGAATTCGACCACCCAGCCTCCAAGGCAACTGCACTGTAGAAGGGGGGGGCCCCCCCCCTCTTTCCGGGGCCCGGGCCCTGGAAAATTATCCAGGGTTTTTGGCCCTGAACGATTACCAAAGGAAAAACTCTCTGGTACGAGATGCAATTCGTTTACAATTCCATTCCAGGGCCCCAGACTGTCCTTGAGCTCAACGGATACAAAAGCGTTCAAAAACGTCCTCGGAATGTATTTTTCGACACAGCCACAAAACCTGAAGGAGGTTTTCAGGTTCTGGCAGGTCTAGCTGGCTACCACGGCTCAGCCACCTAAGGTCACAGGTGGCAAGGTGGGCGTTGAAAAAAAAATTTTTTTTTGGGCCGGAATCCCTAAAAACCCGCATTTCGGAAAGTTTTAGTCCCACATTTTTCCCAGGGCATTTTGACCATTTCACCTTAGAGCCTCCGCCCGCTCAGCCCCTATGGTAAATGCACGACTGTGAGCTTTTTTTATCAATTTTATCAAGTTTATTTCTTGATTTTCTCTCGTCTTGCTCTCCGCTTGTTGTGGAAGCTGCAATATTGAAGATTCCATCCTTGGATGGCGTGATTACCGTGGGCCTGGACCCTATCTGGACCCTAGCGCTAACCCGGGGCCCGGGGCCCGGGGCCCGGGGCCTGGGCCCCGGAGACCCTGGATTTACAGGTACCCTTGGGGGGGGGGGGGGGGGGTCCCTTGCAAAGTCGTTGGGGGCCCTCAGGGTAGTGTCAGCACTGCCCCCCCCCCCCTTTTGGCGGAGTCTACGTGAGAACCGTTTGGCAATCAAGGCCCGGACTGGAGGCGACCGGTGCACGGAAATGCCATCGCTTGGATCTGCTCTGTCGGAGCTCACGCAAACAGCTACTGCACGAGCAGGTCTCTTTCCTCAATGCGCCCAAAGTCTTGGACTTGGAGACCCTCGGGAAGCAGCTATGCACGTAGTGGAGAACCGAAGGTGGCATGAGTACTCAGCGATTCACAATCGCTAGTGAAAGAGCTCAACCTCCCCCCACCGACAGAAGCGACTCTTGAGCCAGCTGATCTGGTTGAAATTTGGCGAGGTAATCAAGAAATAAAGCGCCAAAAAGAATCGAAACCCGGGAATGACAGCGGACAAGCAGTTTAGAACGAACACGCAAGAGTGCAGTGACAACTCCATCAAAGTTGTCCAAGTGGGCAATCTTCAAGTTACAGAGCGTGGTCATGGACAGGTGGAGCTGCGACCCCGCAAAACATTTTCGTTTTGAGCAGCGCACAAAGTCGAGGCCGGTCACATCCACGCGAACGGTGACAACTCGTGTTGCCTGCAAAACGCACAAGACGCGTTTGAGATGTACAAAGCAGCTGGAAACAATTTCTGAGAAGGCTGGCGCCGCTGACCCTCTGTAGGTTCCTCCATCATTTGATAGTAAGTGCGAATGCAGTTCAGAAGTTAGCTGACCATCGCGGTGTCAATGCCGTCGGGGCCTCATATGTGGCGATTTGGCAGGTGCTGTCCACCGGTGTCTTAAAAGGGGAAGTACGAGAAAACGAAGACGTGGCAGACTGTTTGCTACCGGAAGGCAGCAGCAGCTTGGCACCCAATGTGTAGGCGAGAGGGAATACCCACAGTTTCCTAGCATGTCGGGCTCTGCTGTTGAGGGGCATTTAAGTACGAACGGCATGTTGTCGATGCTGAGGTTGATCGTCGCTTGTGGACTAACAACCCACCCCAGGTCAATAAACCACTGTTGTCTCGGTGCTGAGGTTGTTGGTCCGATGCTCATGGTGTACTGCAACGGTCGTTCTAAATATTGCGCCCCCTTCTATTAATGCCTTGCGCGCTCCTTCACACCTGTCGGCGGTGCATCGCTTTTCGATGCGTTACCATCAGATCAAGATGCTTTCTCTGTCGACGGAATGCAGTTACACGCAAAAACGCGGTGTGACAAGAGGCAGTTCTGTAGGCTGGACACTGAATGCTCTCTCGATCAGATCGACCAATCGTAGTACGGACGGATGCTGCAGAGCCCCCTGCGTGGCCAGTAGATTCTCAACCACGTCTTGCTGCCCTTTCAAGTACGCGACAGTGAGTTGGTTCATGAATTCGACCCGCATCATCTCTGGAGACTGCACTGTGTACATCCACTCTACCCCTACTTCGCCGTCGTTCACACGTACGACCTTCCACAAAATGAGACGAAAATGCATCAACCCCTTGCAGTAGGTGATCTTTTCTGGAATGGCTAATACTTCGTACGCAGTCTTCACCTCATTTGCTACGGTATTGTCAATCAGCAGTCTGATCTCCCAGTCTTTGGCCACAGAAGCGATGTCGTGAGCCAGCGAGTAAACGTGGCCGACGATGTTGAACCTTTTCAAGGTCGCTGTCCCCACGTTCCCACAGAGGGCCTCGCCGCTTGAAACCCCGCAGTGCGTGACAATATCCGCCTTCTGCATCCCAGCACCTATCTCACAAGCTGCCAGTACCGACATGCTCCGATGGTTGATGCACGAACGTGACGCATTCCACGAACAGGTCACGTGATCCCCCGCAAAAAAGTCCACGATACCCTTTGCTTTGCCGACAGACTGGACAGTCAGGGAGAGGAGCGCCTTCTGAACACTTGTGATATCTCGCTTCGAGATGTTGTCTAATGCACGGGAGCCCAACATTCCGTAAAGCCCTCGCACGTTAAGGGCTGCCACGGAAACATTTTGACGGGTGTACTCGTCATTGACGGACTGACAGTGACGAAGCTCTTTTTCAGACGAAGACGAACTTTCAGTTTTAGAGATCGTACACGTTACAGAATGACTCAGGTGGCGGTTCAGGTCATCATCGCTGCCATCGGTGTATGGGAAACAGGACTGAGGGAGGAACGGTTCGTACTGCTTCAGGTTGGAAAGCAGATCCGACAAGACTTTGACGAATTCTTCAGGAATCTCCGATTCGCCGTTGTCCTTCTTGTTGTCACGTGATGAACATTTCAGCAGCAGTGCCTCAGCCTCGGCAAGCTGGAACTGAACCAGCAGTGCGGAGACATCCCTCGCAGCTTCGATGCTTCGCTGCATCTTCTCCTGCTGCGCATGCAGCCGCTGGGCGAAGCTTTGAGTGATAAAATAGTCGATGACAAACACAAATGATGCCGAACCAAATGAGATTAACCCAGACTGCACAGACTTCTTGCACGGTGGCTGGGTGCACTCACAACCCACCCGGCGAGTGTCGTACGGGTCAGTCAGAGGCACGTCGTACAACCCGAGTCGAAATACAGACTCGGCATGAGTGATAACCAACCAAACGACGCCACTGGTCACCAGGAAAGCACCCAGCTTCGGGGGCAACTTGCCCACCAACGCAAGATCCGCCAGCAACACAAGAAAAGGCCAACTGCGATCCTTCATTGCAGAGGCGGTACCCAAGTCGAAGAGACACACACCAATCAGAACGCCGACGATGCACACGGACATATTCAGATCACTCACGTGCTTCTGGTACAAGGTAAACACCAAAAACAAGCTAGTCCACGCGCTGAGCGAAAAAGCAACGTAGAACACCAGATTACCACTTTGCTGCAGCAAGACAACAGCAATCGTCGAAATACTTACAGCCAGCAGATAACTGGGGTAGACCGCCTTCCGAAGTCTTTGGATGCCGGTATCACCTGGCACCGAAACGCAACGGTGAAGCTGCTGAAAAAGCCGTACGATATGCATTGCCAGCAAAGCCCCCCACCTCGTGTGTTATGCGAATATTGAGTTGGAGCACGTAGATTAGCATGCATTTGAGTTTCACAATATACTATAATTTCGGGTACAAACAGAAAAGCCTACTTCTGCCTGAGCATACGAAGTTTGAACCGGCTGGCGACCAGTGTACCCCCTAGGTATACCCTGGATAAACGGTCGGTGGAGCTTTGCCACCTCCGCACTCCATGCCTTCTGCCTGCGTGGCACGTGTTCCGCTCCCGCTCGCAGTGTGTTCACTTTGCTGAGGACGTCCGGGTATAGTGCGAGTCTGGGGCAGTTAACTGCCGCTTCGGTCAGGCCGTCCCCCCTCCTGCCTCTGGGTTAGCGCCAACAACCCCTTCCCTACCTCCCATCTGTCCAGGACCTGCATACCGACAACCAAACAACCCCACTGACACCAGGCAACCGCAGCTTGTGATGACAATAGGTGCCAATACAGTGGTGAGCTACCCGAGGCGGCGCTGTCCAAGTTCATGACAAACAGAGAGACCGTGATGCCCACGGACATGTACAGGTCATCTCATGCTTCTGTATAACAGCCGCGCAACGCTACGAGTGCGGAAGGTGCAATGTATCCTCCAGAGCCCTCGATGGTCAACATTGCCTATTATCTTGGTTATCACCGAGGAAGACTGGCGGAAGGAAACAAAAAGCTGCGAAAAAGTCAAGGAAGCCAGAAGAGAGTTGCTCCTAATATTCTTAGAAATAGTACTCAGCACGAGGAACGAGTCAAAGCAGAGCCGACAGATAAGGGGAGGGGGGCGGGGGAGCAGTCGGGGAAAGGACGGAGACAAACGATAGCAGACGAGAACAAGATGCTTGAGCTGCGAAAAAAGGAGCCGAGGGGTCGAGCAACCGGAAGGAGGGGGGAGGGGGAGCGGGTGGCAAAAAACCAGGTGTATTTATCAAAAGCGGACTTGGGCGGTCTCCCAGGTTTGCCAACAAAAACATTCAGTCTAAAAAAAAAGAAATTTGGGGTCCTGAAAACGTAAGAAAGATAACCCTTCTGAGTCTGTTCGGAAGTAAGGAAACGAGCGTTGAGCTGGTAAACGGGCAGCTAGAAACACCCTTGCGGTGGACACAGAGCAGCGAACAGCAATATACTCTGGTACACAAAAAATAGATTGCGCTCAATTCCGCACCAGGCTTTTGCTAGCCTGCAGAAACCCAAAAAGAGTGCTTGTTGTGTTGGTTTGGAGTCAACAGTACACCGATGATGAGTCCCGCACTCACTTTCAGATAAAAGCTTGAAAAGATCAGCTTATGAGAACAAGTGTTGAATGTATCTTTGCGCTACGAGTTGGGAAAACAGCAACAAAATGATGTGGCAAGCCGATAGGCTCGAAGTCGAGCTTGTAAGGAGGGCACGACCTTGTAGATGCAGCATGTGTCATCCTGTTGCCGGGGAACTCGTGCACGCCTCTGTTTGGATAACGGACTCCTGGAGATGAAAACCGCTAGCATCGCATGCTGGGATGCAAATCACAGTAAACAAGCTGTGTTTTACTTACACCTTTACGAGTAATGTACAATCCTCGCTGCTGTTACCTGAAAAAATGTACGATAAGCTTGGGCATCCATCACGGTGACCAAAACGGTGGTGAAGTGATTTCAGACAATAAGCATACACTGGCTTCTGTCCAAGGTATCCGTCCTGCGGGTTGTTAGCTATCTCCACGTTGGCAACCAGCTCATCCCAGACGCACAAGGCCAAACAGGACATGACATACAATCCATCGTGTTCTGTGAGTACTGAAACACACATATCGGCCCCTTTCCCGACAGCGAAGAACCCCCAGAACCCGACGGTTTTCAGGCAAAGTCTCCTTTATGCCACTGCGAGCTCCAACGTCCACTAGTATGTTCAACAGCAGCTGGCCAGAAGCTGATTGGGGATACCACAATGCCAATGTGATGAGAAGCCCCTCCTTTTGCCAAGAAGGCCCAGTTGACGAGAAAGGATAGAAGGGGGTAAGAAGGTAAGATCTGCGGACATCGTCCCTTGGCCAAGACTGCTGTGCGAATCAAAAAAGAAATGGAACTGCAGTGTCATCACACTGCCTGAAGAGGTGGATAGGTCGCACGTTCCAAACTTCATTCCTCTAACCGTATTTTCTAAACGTTTAGGATGGTGCCCAGCCTTTGAAGCCTAACAGATTCGCCGAGCTCGACTCTCCTTGGAAGATTCGCTGAGAGAATTTAAGCTTTTTGTTGGTGGCAAGTTTCATGCGCTTACGTCAAAACTCAAGAGAATTGGGGTAAGTTGAAGTGGATCTTTAAAGACAGACCATTGACGTCAACGGGGCACCCTATTCTATTCGTTGCAAGGAAGCAATCCGTTTGCTCATGGTTCTTCCTTCTACTGACCGTGGTCGGCTGTTCCTCGCCATGGCAGTCTCTACAGAGGAATGAGCACGTGAGAACCCTCACGACGCCTCTGTGATTCCTGGTCAAAGTTCTGTGGGTTGCGGCTGGCATCAGTGTGTCTACGAAGACACACTGATGCCAGCTGAAAAAGTAGTGAAAACGCGTTCGTTCTAGCGTGGCGGCTCCTGCGTCGACTGGGCTCTCCAAAAAGCATCAGGAACACTTACAATCCCGGTCTAGGCAACACAGCCCGTCTCTGACCCATGTACCACAGAGGGGCTGAAACGAGGTCCCGCAGTCGTTGTCTGCTCGGGTACTTCGGATCTACTCACAGACTGTGAAAACTCAGCTCGCGTGTGCACGGATGATTGCGAAACGGGCGAGTCGACCACTTTCTCCTTTCCTTCTACCTGCGCTTTACTGGCGTTTGCATCGCGCATCGGCAGAGCTGTAAGGTTTTGGTGTCAGCTCAGATCATTTGTATCGGAGTCATTTTTCTACCCGCAGATATCTGAAGATAACTACTAACACTAGCGGATGAGTACGCACTGGAGAGTCGAGCTAGATGTGGAACTGTTTTGTGGGTCTCAGATTTGTCGCTGGCTCTGTAGGATGAATGGAACCCTCACTTCCCCGAAAAGGATCGACGGGCAAAGGAATGCAAGGCGGTTTCCGGGCAAAGGCAGGAGAGAGAGTTTACGAGAGAGAGGTAGAACTGGGGTTAACTCCTTGCGGATGAAGGAGGTAGGTCTTAGCAGAGCCATGAACAACTTGGTATGCCCTGCTGTGGCAGGCACCCCAAGACTTAGGCATCTTCGTGCTTACGCTGAGCGTACCTCTGAGGACATCTTGGGCTTCAAACGCTAGCTTTTTGCCACGGGTCTGGAACGTGTTTACTTTCTTCTATCCTATCAGCACGCTCTTTCCCGGCCCCGGGTACTAAAACCGTGAAACGGAAGACTACCTGTGCAAGCTTGTCACTTCGTCGGGATCCTCATTTTGTTCAAAACGGGGAAGTTCCACAGCTTCACCTTGGTGTCGAGAGAAGAAGTAAGGAGGTTGTTTCCGTTGAGGGACGTGTGGTACACAATGTTGACGTGACCTGAGGGGAAACTCTGTGAGAAGGCTGGTGTGTATGACCGGAGAGAATAATCGTCGGTGTCCCAGATCGAAACGCCTGAATCCCTCCCGCAGGAGATGACGAATTCGTCGTTTTTGATGAACTGCGCGTTGTGGACGGGGTCGCGGCAGGTGATGGTTTTGATGCAATGCTTGTTGCGGAGGTCCCACACTTTCAGCTCTTTGCCCATAGACCCGGAGACAAGGTACTTGCCATCGTCGCTGAATGCGACGCTCCAAATACTGTGTTCGTGACCGGTCAACGTTGCAATTTCCAATCCTTTCTGCCATTCCCACACTTTGATCCGTTTGTCATCTGATGCTGTTGCAAGCATGGTGCCTTTCTGATCGAAAGCGCATGAGAACACCGGCAATGTGTGGCTCTCGAGGCTCATCACTTTCTTGCCGACTTCGACATTCCACACAATTGCGGTAGAGTCGACGGAACTCGTTGCAAGGTACGCGCTTCCTTTGGCAAAGCGGCAGCAGTAAACCTTGTCCTTGTGCAGCTTCAGGCTGTGCAGCTTCTTTCCTTGCCCTGCATGCCAGATCTTTGCGATCTTGTCGTCGCTTGCACTCGCTACGATTGAATTCGTGTCCGCGAAATCGCAGCTCAGCACGAGTCCGGAGTGTCCCTTCAGAGAGTGCATGACTTTGCCCGTGTTGGAATCCCACACTTTCAGAGACCGATCCCTGTGGGTTGTTGAGTTTAGGAAATGATTAATCGAGGAATCAGAGGTTCGCGTTCTTGCAGTTCATTGAAAGCTTGGAACAAGTTCACAAGAATAACCATGTGTGGGCTATCCTTCGCAGCAGGGATATTCGCATGTTTCTTGAGCCGGTGATACCAAATTGGATGGTGATGTCAGTGCCGCCGGTTCATTGTGTGCCTCAGGCCTAGCTCGGGCCATAACCTCTCTGCCATGGTGTTGCTTATTGTGTTTGTTTGCCTCTTGGCGGAACATAATATCGTGTCGGAAAAATGACGTTCCGGGCAGTGGTAACTGCAAGACACATACCGAGACGAGGTGCAGAACATATTACCAGCGGAATTGAAGCAGCAGCAGTAGACGGCGCCCGTGTGTTCGGACATGGTGCGGATGAGGGTAGCTTTCGGAAGATTCGCGATCTCGGGGCTGGCCCAAATGTTGTCGGATTCCGTCGCTTTGGGGTTGGGCGTGGCATTCGTTGTAGTAGTGGTAGTGGACGCAGCTGCAGCAGCAGCAGGGGTCTGGGGAGTTGGGACGACGGCTGAGATGGCGTTTTCTTGTTCTTCTGCCTTCTTCTTCGAGACGATGACTTTTCCTTTCTTTCCGTCGGGTATCGATGACACGTACATGTGCAGTGTTTCGGTGTCGTCGATCTCGATTTTGTCGCCGTCTTCGTCTTCGAACGACACAATGAACTCGGGACCAAAACGGTCCTTTGCATTCCATTTCTTGTCAACCTCGACCAGCAGCTCTGCCCTTGAGGCCGCGCGGGGCAGGAGGATCATTTTCTGCGTTTTTTCGTCTTCTTCGAGGCCGACTTTGATCTGCACGGATGCAGATCGGGGTTCTTTGTCTTCCTCCTTCTTCGCGGCGGCAGGCGCATCGGGGCGGGCGCGTGGCTCTGCTCTGCAGATTTCGTCGATGAAGCTGTCGAGCTCTCGTTGCTCTTCCTTCTTCTTCGCCCGTTCGGCATCCAGCTTCTCGCGGTCGACCTCCCTGCCTTTGTCCTTCTCCTTCTCCTCTTTTTTCTCCTTCTTTTCCTTTTTTTCCTTTTTCTCTTCTTTGTCCTTCTTGTCCTTCTTTTCTTTCTTCTCCTTCTTCTCCTCTTTGTCTTTCGGTGCATCCTCGTCTCCACCACCGCCATCTTCACGGCTCTTTTTCTTCGACTCTTGCTTCTTAACTTCCTTCCGGTACTCTTCGAAAACCTCCTGTGAGAGGCAATTGATGATGGCACAGTCGAAACAGGGCGTGCGGACTCGAACGACACACCCTTTGCTAGTCTAGAGGAACCGTGTTGCTCAGGGCGATCGCACATTTGTGTTCAGTCCAGCGCTCGGTATTCCATGCAAAATCATTCACGGCGAAGGCCTGCTTTGGGCACGCTGGGTTGTTAACATCGGTGGTCGACCCGTATGTGTATGGTGTGCGCAGGAGCGCTTTCATCCCGATGAAGAGAATACTTGCAAGACACCAAATCACCGTTCATAGAGCACCGGTCTTGATGCGAGGGGTTTATCCCCGCCTTCTGAAGTTGGCGCGAGCCCGTGCTCAGCCCGTCAAGCCACACCGTTCGCCGTTGTGCGAGCCCCCCCCCGGGGTTTCCCGATGCAAAGCTCGGGAACGTCCACGGTGGAGTCCAGCCTCAGGAGCTGGAGTTGCGGTGTTTGTTTGTGTGCGCACTTCCACCTAACGGGAGTGAGGATAGTACGCTGCCATCGATGGGTTTTTGTTTTCTTGTTGTTTTCTTGACAAATTGCATTTGTTTGGCACAAAACAAGCGAGTGCATACCGACTTCGACTTTGTAGGCTCTGGGAAGTTCTTTTCGTAGCAATCGTAGACCTCGTCGCTCTGAATTGGTGCGGTGTTGCGAAGTGGAACAGAATCGAAGGGAAGCTTGGAATTCGGATTGCACGTAGTAGAAAAATGCTCGCAGCCCAACTGCGAAGACGATGCCAGCAGAGAAGTGTGATGGATGAGATCTTTGTTTGAGGAAAGAAAGGTGGCATACGGTAGCGTCTCCTCCTTTGCCTCCCATTTTGTAGTACATTTGAAAGAACGATGTCTCTCGTTTGTCTCGGTACCCTGTATAAAGGCCGTAAGTTCATTCGCAACCAGTCTTTTTTGCTTGGACACAGATGTCAAACACGTACCAAAATGCAAGGTGCAAAAACGCGGAGACTAAAATCCCGGATTCTCAAGCGAACTTTAACTCTAAGAAGGCCGCAAAGTATTTTAACCGGAATATCATCCCCGGTACTAACCCTCTCTTCCAGATCGGCTCTGGCCAACCATCTTTCCGTTCACGGACCGTCATAACGATTCGCAGAAGTGCGCACGGCGCAGGTCAGGAATCGGCTGGACACGGCTCAACACGGCGACATAGAATCGAACACGGGAAAAAGGCGCACATACCTACGTAGCCAAATTTCTTCGACCCCATCACAAAATTCAGCGATTCTTTTTCCGGCATGATTGCGATTTCGCCCCACCCCTCTCCAACCGAGGTTCCGTTGTGGCCTGTCTGGCAGAAGATAATCACGGAAATTTCATTTCCGCACTAGATGTTCAACCCATGTAATCCAGTAGCAGTCCGGGCTGCGGGCTCGGTTTTTGCTTCTTCAAAAAAGAGCCGTAGCGGCCTGAATGTACAATGTGTAGGTTTGTTGAAAGCAGAGGTTGCAAAGCTCGAGCGCCAAATGCGTTTCTAAAGCGGCCGGGGCGAGTTTGCTGATTTCTGTTTGGGTCTCCTGGTAGCAGCAGTAGAGTCAGAGTTAGGGCTGACTTGCATTGGGTGTCGGAAGACGACATAAGCTGCGCGGCGACCTTTGTTCCAGCCCTCCTCTGAACAAGAACACAAGAACAAGCACGAGCTCGCAAAACCTTTGCTACGTCTCAACCGTGCAAAGCTGTCCGTGGATCAACAAACACTGTCAAACGAGAAGCGAACGCGTTGTTCTGCGCCGACACGAGGCGAAGATATTCGACCTCGGGCCCCCATAAGAGGACAACGAATGGGATCTACTCAACTAGCTAGCAGCGCTGAGTGTACCGCCGAGAGATGCAAGACAATATACTTCGCGCTGGGTGTCTCAAGCAAGCAGAAATCCTGCGAATGCAACGCGGCCTCCGCTTGCCGCAGCACAAAGCAATGTCGCATAAGGCGGTGTCTGGCATACGACTAGGACGTGAAGTTCACGTGCGCTGTGCGTTGTCGCATAAACAAAAAAGTCGGTGTGCAACGCTTTTACTATGCCCGCCGATTTACTACGAGGTTCCGTTCAATTGCCTGCAAAAGCCTATTAACCGTCGCAGCCTACAAGAACGAAGCCACGATGCGTACAGGGAGAGGGCTGGTTAGCGGCTAACTTAGCTGCAAGTTAGCACACTGAGTGCAGCGGACTTCAGCTTCCGGCGCTGACGGCAGTGTGACTCATGTGCGACAGTGTGAGTGAAGCAAAGCGATGGATGATTTCATTGCCGAAGAATACCCGACAGCCGGCGGGCTCTAGGAAGCTCTCTTCGACTCGTGCTACCTGTTGTCCTCGTACTACTAATACGCTGCAAGTAGTAGGTTGTTCCAAGCAGGGATGGTCCTGTACGTTTTCGTGAAACAGCGTTTTTAGCTGAGGCAATCCAGTGCTGCTCCGATGACAACTCTTTCAAGCCAATGACCACGTGCAGTGTATCATGAAACAAAGTATCTATGGGATCTTCATCACTCACACACTTTTTCAGCTGCAGCAATAATAAGGGCCAGTAGTTTGGTAAAGTTTAGCTGCTTCCAGAGCTCGGGTTGCAAGAGCGGCCCAGTTTGCTGGTGTTCCGAAGAATGCCTGGGGGAAACCCCTTCGCATGACCTGTGCAGTATGAACGGCGGTATTCAAGCGCCTCCCGTTCGTCCTTTCTGCCACGTGTTCAAACTTTGTTGACTTAACGGGCGGATGTGCCTCGCTGGTATCTGGAAGGTCTTAGCGACGATGCTGAGTGACCTACCACTGTGCTCATGCACAAGACGACCCGGCAGCAAATGGCCTCTCTGGCAGCGGAATGAAGAGCTTGGAAGCGGGTCGATTGAGTAGGGTAGAAGCCTAAAGGCTTGCTTTTCCCCCCTTTCAGCCGTTCCCGGTGGAAGTCGGGATGCGGGAACGTCAAGCGGAAGCACGCCGAGTTGCGTCTAACGAGACGAACCAACACAGGCCATGGGTTTGCGGGGCATAGCGCTCGCAAGCGTGCCACTTTCCTACAACCCGTGCAGCTTCAATCGTCGCCTTCGATGAAAGGCGGCATTTTTGGTTGCCACGAGTACGCGCTGGGGAAGCCTTCGTACTGAGCGGGTCGCTGGTAGAGCGCGAGGAAAGCCAAATGCGGGGCCCACCACCTCATGAACCCAGCGTGCAGCTTCGTCGGCGGATGAGGCGCGCCGCAGTTGAAGGAGTACTTGATGATCCATTCGTACGCTGCGTACGAGCTGCCGTTGACCACGTTGAAGTGCCCGATCGGACCGTCCATCGTCGCGGCCTGGAACAACGCGTCGACAGCGTCGTTCACGTGGATAAACGACCACATCGCTGTGCCTCCTCCGATGATCGGCAGTTTACCGGCGCTAGCGAGTTTGTAAATGCCACCGCCTTCGCCAAATGTGGTCCCGGGGCCGTATAAGTAGCCGAGCCGCAGGATAACTGACGAGCCTTGCGTGTACTTTGCATGGAGTCTCTCGTTCCGGTGGCACGACGCATTGAAAGTGCGGAACACCGGTATGCCCGAGTCGGTTAGGGGTATCTCCCTTGCTGTCACCTCCAGAGATGTGCTTGGCATGCCCTGCCGCTCCATGATCTTCACATCACTGTACTGGCCTGGGAACGAATCTTTTACCCCAATTGCATCAAGCGCGCTCCGGTCGAGACTCTCGCTGCTCGACGCGCCGAGAGTCGTGTCGTTAATGAATTGGCCTTCCACGCAGAAGTACTGCGACGAGCATACAAGTCGCTTCGGCTTCGTTTGCATTGCCGCGTCGTATATATTCTGCGGTGATAACAGCTTCAGCGTGTTGTGTTCTTCAAAGTCGCGGGCCGGGAACATTGCTCTGATAGTCTGCGGCAAGCGCGATGTCACGTTCACAACCACTTCCGGGCACACTTGCTGAAATGTCTGCTGCACATCGTCCTTCTTTAACAAGTCGAGCTGCCTCGGGACGCCACCTGCCGCTTTTACTTCGTCGAAATTGCGGCCTGTCAGACCCGTCCCCACGACGTCGTACCCAGCTTCTGCGAACTTCTTCACGAGTGGTCTGCCAAGCACCCCGGTAGCTCCAAGGACAAGTGCCCTGGGACGTGACATGTTGGATGTTCCTCTCACCTCTGCATAAATAGCTATTATAAGAGTTCTTCTGAGACACACATGATACACAGGGTTTCGTAGACTCGAGCCCGTAGGTCCTTATGATCAGTGCAAACAATCTTCGGCGAGAAGTTGCATTGTCTCTTCACATGCGCCTTGTGCAGTGTGCAGAGACAAACACGAGTCAGAGTCGCAAGTTTTCACGTGCACTCTGACTCTGCGACTGAAATACACTGCACTTGCGCACACAAAAGCCTGTGGCAAGCTGTTGCAGCACGAACCTTGCCCGGCCATGCTTTCAGACAGTGTTCGCACTAGGCCCTCTTCAGTGGCCCCCACTATCTCTATTCTATCTAGTGTACCTGCAGCTCCAAACATCCCGGCGCACTTTGCCATATCTGCCCCTGCAGGCTTCCATTGACTTGCGAGATTCTCACCAGCTGTGCGGAAAGAACTTCGCAAGGCAAGCTGCAACGCACCTGGGATGCAAATCTGCCACTTCAGTGGAAGCCCCATTATCACTTCCGGGGTTGAAGGAGCTGCGAAAGCCGGACTCTCGCGTGGGGTCGTCCATTATACCCGCCGAGAAACCGGCGGCATCCGCCCCTAGTTTCTTGTTCAGGCAGGACGGAGAGGCTAGAAACCCGCAGGTGGCGCACCTCGTCGACTGCTCCGGCCGGTGCGATGATGCACGAGGGAGACACGCAGTCAAACTCCCCGTCGTCAAACTCCGCGCAGCGCGGTAGCTTGCAAACAGGCACAGTGCCCCAGTTGACCTCATCCTCGAGGATGTCAGTCCGAGTAAGTGCCACTTTTTGTATGTACGTGCCGGGAGGATTAGCCTGTTAGTGATTGATAGTGAGTGGATATGTTCGTTAGGCTAATCTTCTCCCAAACACGCTGTCAGCGTTCTCTTTCGTGTTTACAAAGCATTGTTATTACGAAAAAGGGACACGGAAATGAGAGGATGCTTGCTCCGACTTTGCCTTCTTTGACTCTCCCTCTTCAGAAGACTGGGTGGTTTCAGAAGGGTGCCTGAAGTGGACCACGTGAGCTACACAGACAGCGGCGGGGGAAATGTTCAAAAAGTGTTGAACTTTATGCCGGAGTGCATGTAGGAATTCCATACAACACAGCTGCATCAGACGCAAGTTGATCCGAGAGCTCGAGGTGGCGCCGCTTACATGCCAGAACAACAACTGCCTGCTGCCCCTAAGTGTACTGTTGAAAAACAAACAGGGTGGACCCAAAGGTCCCAAATTTGGGAATTCGTGACTGCGCTTGGCCCTCTCGTGGTGCTTTCAGTCGTCAACTCAGTCGTCACGTACGCCAGTTGCACTCTGTTAACCTGTACGCAGAAAGGAGCGGGAAGACCTTCATTCCTCTACCGATGCTTCTTGGGCGGAGTCCCAATTCCTCTCGTGAGATTGAATTGTTGGTTGGCATGGTGTTTCTTTGTTTCCATCATTGTAATGTGCTTGGATTTATTTTTACTCGCTGAAGAACAAACTTTAGCGTTTGCGAGATTACTGTCCGGAAAACACCGGGACGCGAGGCAACGGCGACAGAGACGCAGTGCTTCCACGACGGCTGTCTTGCTGCCTGTACTGTATGATGCACATACGGCCTGCCCCTTCGTGCAAGAGAAAAGACTGGTGATACAGACTCGACGGAGGAGTCGATGTTCTCATAATTGTTCGCTTCTTTCGTTTTCATCGAGGAGGGCCCTGCGCGCGCCTTACGCGTTATTTCAATGACTGTTTGTTCCCCGAGAATCGGCGCTGTTCTCTGCTGCTAGACTCAGACTTTGTACAGAAGTTGCAGCAAAGAAGTGCCGGCTTATCGGGAGGCCGGGGGTTTTGGAGCTGGATTTTCCTCACATTCTGGCAAGAAGATACCTGCGCTGACCAGGCAGCGACGCGGCCCCTTTGCTCCAGAAGTGCACAGGTCTGCGGGAAGCAATGCGTCCGCTTCACAAAAGCAAAGCTTCAATGCGTGTAGGATTGCAGGATACGAGCATGGGTCAAGTGGGTAGCGATTCCCGAAGTGCCTGTCTCATCCAGTAGCTAACTGTCGATCTTTGGCACGTCGGCAGGTGAGCTAACCTCGTTTGTACGTTGTAACTTTATGCCAAGCATTGGCTGCAGCGTGTTGCTGTCGCTCAAAGGTGAACCGACTTGTTATCCAAGAGACCCTGATTCAGATCCTTTGACATCTCTGTCTGCTTCTCGGTGTCGAGCTGCTTCTTGAAATCACCGAAGTCCTGCGAATACTCGAAGATAAGCTTCCGATACTCTGCTTTCAGTGGCATCACGTACTTGGCGACCAAGTCAGTAAGCGTGTTGGCAACAGCAAGCAACCCAAGACCCGCGGTCCCAGCAATAACCAGAGCAGCGAAGGAAAATGTGCCCAGCTTGCCCGTCTGCACAACGACGATGAGGATACCGTGCCTGTTGTCAAGCTCCTTGACGCTGTCCGTGGCTGTGTTGCGCAGAGTCTGGTACTTCGGATCGGTTTTTTTCAGCACAGAGACCGACATGGTGTACTCAACATCAGAGGTGGAGCCTTTCGTGTTGTCGTAGTCGATGATGATGTGCATCGTCAACCCATCGTAGCGGAAGGTGTTGTTTGGCTCCTTTTCCGGGTTATTAAGCGAAGGTTCGTCGAGATCGACGGTGTCAACGCATTCGCCGTCGTCGGTTCTGGCCCAGACCAACAGCTGCCGAACCGAGAAGATCCTGTTCGCCTCCAAGTCATCGTACTTCGAAACAGATGCCGACTTTTTCGGCATTACTTTAGCAACGTTGCCCTCGCAGTCCAACACCTCACCGTACATCTCGGTTAGCGTCCGCTCGATCTTGACTTCCCCTCTGCCTTGGATTGTGTGGATCAGGTACAGTGTCGCATCCTCTATCCCAGCCACAAACCCATTAAACGTCTCTGTTTCCAAGGGGTAACCGCCGGCCTTTTTCTTCCCGTCTATGCACGTGTAGTCCGTTCGATCGCATGTGTAAGACAGCTGCGACAGCGTCAATCTCGTCGTCACAAAAAAGGTTCCACCGTACGATGGTACTGAAACGTCTTCAGTGGACATGTAAGCGCAGGGCAATGTCATGCCTGGCACCAACGGCTGGCCAGCACCAGTCGGCGGATTTGTACAGTAGTCGGTGCTGCCCGTCCAGTTATTCATTTGCAGAGTCATTCTGCTGGTCCCGCGAGGTTGCTCAATAACGTAGTATCCTTTGTCAAGGAACACGGTAATAATCAAGTACACGGCGATCGCGATCTTCAGCGCGAGTGCAAGGAGGCCCAGGAACCGGTCTTTCAGCACAACGATCTTCGTCGTCTGGAAGCCGAAGACATCGTCCAAGTCCCCGATTCGGCGCTCAAATTGCTTGAGCATCGTTTTTTTTTTTTTTTTTTTAGTAGCCTGTGCGTGATTTGTTCCTGGGAACGGAAGAGGTGTCAAAAACCCGGGTAGCGCCCATTTGCAGTCAACCTTTGAGGGACACCACAGTCTCACTGAAACCTCTTCACTGAGTTACAAGTAGCTTGCTCGGATGTCGGATGGAATCAGGCGGTATCGAGGAGAATCCGGCGGGAGGGTGACTTCGTGATATCCCACGTTAGCTTGGGTTAGAATGCAAAGAATCTGTGGCGATAATCTGCATCGCCGACGGCGCGGTTATCTCTTCACGTGATGTGCCATGCTTTCGCCTCTTAAGCTCGTCTTGATCGTCGCGCTCAGGCGCGCGTTTGGTGCCGCGCTTCCCCTTCGATTGCTCGTCCAGGTGCATCGGTTGCGCGTCGATGGTTGCTTCCTTACGGCGGCGCTTGGGCGATGACCGTGTCGTCTTCTGTGGTGTTGCCGAGGTTGATCGTCGCTTCCTCGTCTTCGCTCTCAAGATTGGGGTTCGATCTTCGTCCTCAGCTGCTTTCGGAAGCACCCATATGTCATGACCCTCGCCGCCAAGGTGCCTTTACTGAGTTCTATGCCTGCAACTTTCGTCTACTGGCGAGATGTCTCTGGTGATCTTGGGAGAGAAACAAGAATGAAAAAAAGTGTGGGAACTACAACATTAGTGCACAGGTCGGGGAAGCACCTCATAACGGTGCTTTATAGAGACCGGATCGAGGACAAAACAGCTAGCGGAGGCTGTGGCGCAAGGGTTCCGAAGTTTGAGACGCGCTGCTGGTAAAGCTACAGCCAGCCGCGAACGCGATTGCGGAAAGACAGGAATTGTTCGCAACATTGAAGTACGTCTGCTGATGCCCCACGCTGGGCTGGGGCGTGACATCGCACGCGAATTCCCTGGCCTTCGTCCATGCGCGCCGCGGCAGCTGCTTGCATCTCCGATTCACGGCGGAGCGATAGCACGGAGAACTGGCCCGGCAACTCGGGCCACGAGGGCCCAACACTGCCTGCGCCACAGCACAGCTGCCAGCACGATGGCAGCAGCCCACAACTGGCGACGCCTCGGCATAGGCAGCCGGTGGCTCTTTTTGGCGGCACGCCGCTGGCGGGAGACGGCCAAGTGCTCCGGGGTCAGCTCGTGGTGCCGCATGGCCGCTTCGCTTTCGAAGGGCACGCAGCACACCGGGCACTCGAGAGCCACTCTTCCCGGGCACTCTTGCGGGAGGACCGGAGGGCTGCCCTGCGGCGGCGGATCCGGTTTTTCGGGGACGAGGCCCAGGTCGTGGAAGAAGTACGGGGGACCTAGCAGCCGGCGCCGCATGGGGGGGTCGGCGGCGTGGCAGTCGACGACGAATTGGAAGATGCGCTCGGCGTCAAGCGGCTTGTCGTCGCAGCGGACGAACCACGGCGGGCCGCCGCGCGGGGCGGTGAGGTCGCTGACGAACAGCAGCAGGGGCGCCGGCTCCGGGAGGCCGCAGCGCCGCCCGCCGGAGGCGCCGAGCCGGCTGCGCAGGGACGCCGTCGCAGCCGTTCGCTTCGTCGCGAGGCTGAAAAACGGCGGCGGCGGCCCCGCCGCGGCCGCCGCCGCCGCCCGGGCGTCGCTGAACGCGCGCGCAACGGCGCCGAAGGCGGCCGCCGCCGCCCGCAGCTTCGCTTCTTCGTCCGGTCTCTCCCGGTCGCTTCCGTGCCAACTGACAGGCAGCAGCTGCGAGACCCAACCGACAGGCAGCAGGTGCGATAGGTGCGATAGCCAACTGACAGGCAGCAGGTGCGATAGCCACCTGCCCCGGTCGGAACATGGATTCGCTGCATCGATCCTGTCGATCTCGTCCTGCATCCCGTCGAGCAGCAACACGACGGCGTTGCCTTTGACGGTGCGGATCTGCGGCGTCGCCGGCGCGCGCCACCCGTGGCGGACGACGTAGGCGACGCCCTCGTTGATGGCGGCCATCCCGTCGTCGGTCAGACACCGGCCGCCGCCGTCGTACACGCGGCAGGCCGTCAGGTCGGGCGCGGAGAACCCGTCGAACGGCGGGCCCCGCTTGGCGCGCTTTTTCAAAGACGCCGTGTCGATAACGCCGGCGACCACAGTCCACCTCACCGAGTCTTCCATTGCCGCTGGCCGCTCTGCGGTGTTCCCGCCGTCTGACTCCAACGGGCTGTTCGTCCACGGATGTGCGTTGAACGCGCGCGCAAACTCGTGCATAGCTTGCGTTTCGTAGTATCTGGCGGTGCTGTCGACGACGAAGTAAAGCCGCCGCTTCTCGCTGTCGGCAAGCAAGGGGCCCTTGCTGGGAGACGCGGCGCGAGGGGTGTGGACACACTTGCCACAGAGCAGGCGGGACGCCCCGTTGGCCTTGCTGCAAGCGACGCAGAGGTACCGGGCGCCGCTCGCCGTTTCCCCGCAGGCCTTGCACGCGCCCCCGCGCGCCGCCTGCTGCGGGGAGCGCTCGTACTTCGGCGCAGCGCCGCCCAGCGCCCAGGTCTTCCACGGGTTGGCTTTCCGCCGGGCCTCCGGGACGGCTTGGAACGTGGGGGGCAGGACGGACGGCGCCTCCCTCAGTGGTTCACCGCAGGCACAGCGCGGCTGTCGTGGTTTCTTCCTTATTTAGTGCGTGTGGGCCTTTGAAGCGTGGGTGATGCCTCTTGCGCAGCTCCCCTTGAGCTTCCTGGGGTTAAGGGGTGAGCGTTGCGGCATCAGGCGTGGGCCAGGGCCAGGGAGGCTGTTCGGAGGGGTCACCACCCACCGTTCGCGGGCTTCGTTACTTCTGCCCCCGGCTCTCCCCGGTCTTCTAGCTTATTTAGTGCGGCGATGCTGTCAGCTGCATAATCGGGGCTGCCGCCAGCCACGTATGTCATTGATTCCTCCAGCAACTTCTGAAGAAAAGGACTCTAGTCCAGAACACAAACTCAAACTTGGTGATTTGGTGTCGTGAAAGCAAAGCACGGGCACTCCTTTGAGTACGTACTCACACCCCGGATGTGGGTGGTGTTCTGCATCGGCTACGCTCGAACGGGCAACCTCCCCGATAGGAGCATACCTGAGGGTTCGACTCGCCTGCTTCTCGTAACTGTTTCCCTCGCCAGTGCGTCCAGCGCTCTTCGGGGGTTTTTTTTTGGGTGGCATCGTCCGGTTTTCTGAGCGAGGCGCCGAAGACTTGCTGCAGTTTGCACTTCCACTTCTCGTGCCTCTCCGCCGCGAGCTGTCTTTTCAGGTCCTCGTTCTCAGCACGAAGCCGCGCCTCGTCGCAACCAAACCCGAACAGCATCGACGCGGCCGCACATCAAAGCCCGCACCACACCCGTCCTTTTCAGAGTGAAAGTTCGCTTGAAACTCCGGGGTTTTAAAGTCCACCGGGTGACCTTCGTCGTTATGGGAAGATATCCTATGTGCTCTGAGTGTCGTAAGAGTGGTGGTTACACGAGGTAAGAGGATCGGTAGGTACCTTGGTTGTTGGTCATTGGTGGTTTCGGCCATTGTCCACATACCTTACTACGGTATTCTCGTTGCATGCTCTCCTTTTGGCAATGGCATCGCTGGCCTAACCCTTGTGGGTTGGCGGCAACGGAAGATAGTAACAGCACGCCTCAACAACGCGAAGCTGAAGAGCTCATTGCCTGCAACGCTAGTGATGCCTCGTCGTGACAAGGGTGCCGGTGGAGGCGAACGCCTCCTTAGGCTAGGCTATGCTGGTTTGTTGCAGTACCATCGGTGGATGACGTGCGTGAGTATGGCGAGTGCACAAGCGGTTCACCACTGTCTATAGCAATTTCAACACAATAGACTCTGATGTGCCAGGCACAAGACTCGAGGACATGCAGTCTGGCCACCGAAACGTCGCTTTGGTCGCTGTCAAGGGGGAAGAAAACTGTTTCTTGCTCAAGCCCGAGTGGACTGTTTTCTTCGGTTTCTTTGCTAGAGCGGGACTGAACGTCGGAATTGGTTCAGGAACCTCGGAATCGGCTGTGGAAGCTTGCATTTTTTCGGGAACGGTTTTATTTTTTTTGGATCGAACAAGATGCTTTCTACTTTTCTTCCTTTGTCAGTGAAGCCAGTGAAGTCAGTATGAAAAGAATTATGAGCCAATGAGGCCACGGCGATTTTCTATCTGGCGCAGTGTTCACTCTGCGCAAGGCGTGCCCAGCTCAACGCTTCCGGAAGGCTTTTTATCGATTCTGCTCCGGGTCCACTGACGGCCGGTCCCGGACCCAGATTGGTTCTTTGTTCGAAAGTTTCGATATGTTTCGTGGCTGTAGGGGAATATTGAAAGTACCGGGTGGCTATAAGATAAATTGCCCTTTTCTACCGTAAACAGAAATAAGTTGGACCGGATAAAACGGTCCAACTCACCTATTTCGGGCTTTCGCGGTCCAACTTTTGTCCCGTCCAACTTTTTTTGTACTTAGTGAAATCTCGCGGCTGAACAGCACTAGCTTCACCTCCGTAGTTTGATAGTCGCGCATGAGCCCGCCACCAGGTGTGTTCTAACACTGCGCGGCACTGCGTAACCCGCCGTGTCCCATCAAGCACTCGCAACGAAGCACCCTGCCCATGGTCCAACTATTGGTAGCCATGGCCCTGTGGTAGGTAATCACAAGCGGAAGGATGCTTGATCGCGATCGGTTGTGGTTGTCGTGCCGAGGGCCCATTGCTTTGGTAGAGCAAACGCAAAAATGCAGAGTGTAAACGAGGTGTATCGAGGTTGGCTGACAGTGAAGGAAAAAGTATGAGCCCAGTCTACCGACAGAGTGTTTGCACTTTCTAAGCACTCCGGTTCAGCAGACGCCTTCACTATTCCTCGTGCTGAGTTGCTGACGAAGGACGTAGTCACAGCGCCAGTCACCCAGGCAACAGTAAGCAGCCTGAAGTTCAGGTTGAACAGCTGCTTTTCTGACAACAGGGCCGGACGGCCCCTTTTTCCCGCCACTGCCTTCCCGTCATCGAGTTTGACAGAATCGTCATAAAACCGCTTTCAGCGGTCTCTCGTTCCCGTCGGCTGACCATGGCCTGATGGCACCGTTCAAGCCGTACGCCCTTCCGTAGTTCACGATCTTTGTCGGTTTCGCACCACTCCACCCCCTTCTTGCCGTGGCGAAGTGCTGCATCCTTTGCCTTGTTCTTGTCGCGCACTTCTGCTTGGATCGCCAACACCTGCTTCTTTGTCACCGCGCCGTTTCCCGCCACGGCTTGTTCGAGTGCTTCGCATCTCTCGCGTTTGACTACCATTTGGCAAGGGATGTTTCTTATTTCACCCGATGCCCCTCAGCCCAACCTCGCCCAAGTGGAAACGTGCCCGGGCGGAAATATGTTGGACCGGACAAAATGGTCCAACTGGTTTGTCGTCGCGCGGTCCAACTCTTGTCCGGTCCAACATATTTCCGGTCCAACTTATTTCTGTTTACCGTAATTATGAAAAGGGTTTTCAGAGTACCTTAGAAGACGTCTTGAATGAACTCTGGCCAGTGTTCCTTCTTGGGACCGTTCTGCTTTCTTGAACTACTGCTTTGGTCATGGATTTACAAAGATCTTTGCATTTTTCCACATGTTTTTCAAAATTAACTACTTCTTTTTTACATCTTTGTGTAAAAAAGAAAAAAGAAAGATCTTGAAATTTTGTAAAAAATAGTGACTGTGCGTGGTCCTTGTGAGCGGGGGTGTGTGGTCCTTTTTGAGGTGAATTGCGCCTGTCGTTGCCTCTCCCTTAAGGTTGCAGGCCAAGGAAACCAGCTGTGAGACAAAACTCGGCGCCAGTCTCGTCGGATTGCACCAGAAAAGAACTTCACGGGTTACAAAACACCCGCCCAACACGAGGCACGCGTGCACGGCCACCGTAGCACCCCCGCAAATTGGTTGTGGCAAAAAAAAAAACGGGCGATAAAATCGCAAACGCGACAAGTAGTCAGATTTCGCATTCGCAATTCCGTTGCGCTGGCAAAGTGTGGCACGCGCCGAATCACACCATGCATGCAAGAAAGTAAGGTGCGAGCATTTGCGTTGACTTTCGGGGTTGTGCAACACGATTCGGGGTAGTCGCACTCTTGGGGCAAAGATGACCTACAAGAACGAACAAGGGGGTGGATGTTCCTCACCTGTCCGTTCTCGTGAAACCCCATGTGGCTGAGACACCAGTATAAGCGTTGGGCAAGCTACGCGTGGTGATGCTTGGGGTTCGCGCTGAACAAGTACGAGTAGAGACGGTCAGCCAGAGCAGAACGAGCGGGGTTGTCATCGCGCCACTTCCGATCCCAGCTTTAACTATTACGCCGTACGGGCACGTCTATCGTTTTCTGTTGCTGCGCGCTTATTGCCCGTCCGTTTTCTAAACGGTTTCGTGGACTAAAAAAGAAGCTTCTGGAAACCTTCTCCTTGGGGGGAGGTTCATGGGTCGACAAACTGTCGGCGAGGGACAACTCTTTGACGAGAATCTAAGCCGCCGCGATCGCTGCAACTTTTTGTTGTCATAGGAAGGTTTTCCCAGCTCGATCACGTGTAGTGGTCGGCAGATGTCTGCTTGGGAAATGTTGCCGCAAGTATTATACTCAGGTTTATTCGTGCGCCCCTCTTTTTGTAAACAGTGTTGTGGCTGGCCACGGCAAACGTAGCTCGTGATGGCATTTGAGCACCCCCCAGGTATAGCAAAGCCAAATAAGTTTAGCTGGGGGGGTCCTCATTTTAGGGTAATGGTCAGTCGTTGTACGGTGCCGACGACGGGGACATCGGGGCTGGTCGCTCCTTCCACCTCGAAAAAATGCTGGTGACCAACGGCAAAAAGATTTCGCTGTCATGCACGACTGCATTTTCAGACAAGGAAGAGCTGCGCAAGGTGAAGCCGGCCGGGTGGTGGTTCTGAAGGCGTGTGTAGTCGTGTGACACGAATGTAACTAAACTTTTAGTGTATTAAGATATCACAACCAGATATCCCAACAACTGCCTTCCAGAACGGCTCAAACCACGAATGCATTTTTTTTTGATTTTCGTTTCATTTTTTCCTGTTGACAGCTTGTGTCAAAGAGGTATTTTCTTGTTTGCGTGAGGTGGATAGTTCGTTCCCTGATTCTCTTTACCGTTTCGATTCATTGAATGTGACACAGCCAAATGAATGGGATAGACCTCACAGCCCATAGCGGTTTGTGAACAGGGTGAAGGTGGACAGGATGCACAGCCTTCGGCCCCGGAGTGGCGAGGGAGCGTTACGATGGAAGGAGGAGAGGCTCAAAACAAATGGTGAACGCGCTTTCATAGGCAACAGCAGAGGAATATCCAAAAAGAATGAGACGCGCCACTGGTCAACCACGCTTAAAACCGGATACGATGAGTCACAGCCCTTGGCGTTAAACGATTTGCCCTGGGCATTTGTTTCATGGTGCAGGGCGCAAAGGGACGCCGTGGATGGCCCGTGACGCGTTCTCATTTCCTCCAACATTGCATGTTTGTTAAAAGAAAGTTGAAGTATGGCTAAAGATAAAGTGGTGTCACCTGAGGGGGTAATCTCAGGGCGCCCGCGTGATAAGCCGTTAAGCAGCGGCTGCCGGCTTATCCCGTGACACCTTTCATATGTACGTTATAGAAAGAGTAGCGTTGGCACTCTTACAGGTTCGTTCCCTCGTAGCTCGCCGGGAACGGGCACTCCAGTGAAACTGGGTATGTTACCGTTTCAGGTTTGGATTTTGGGAGCATTGCCTCATGTGGATTCTGAGACTTATTTCTCCCACGAAAAAAAAAACTGCGCTGGCCTGGTATTCCTTGCTTTAAAAAAAGTCAGCAGCCGAAAACCCGTGCAGTGGTGATGTTTCCACTTCAGGAAAAGGTGCAGGGAAAGACTTCGACCAACCAAAAATTCGCAGCCTCCGGTCGTGACTGGGATCAGTTAGGGTAACTTTCAAACGCGCGGTGAGCATTTTCGAGTTTATTATTACTGCAAAAAAACAGAGAGCATTTCCGGAGTTGGGGCTTGCACTGATAAACGAAGCAACGGACGATCAGCATCAACTGACCAAAGGTGATGAAAATGATAAGGCAAAAGTTTCTTGTTCTTCGCGTGTACAGGGTATAAAGCTGTTTCCTGTATTAGCACTTTTTCGTTGGCTTCGTTTTCTCTTTCATGTGCAACCGTTGTTCCGGAAATGTTCCCGTCTGTACAGATGTACTATTAAGAAAAAAAAAAAGAACCAAGGCGCACCTCAAAGGAAATGACCGCCATCGAAAGAAGTAAACATTAGTCACTTCGAGTTTGGTCGAGTGTTCCTCGGAAGGTGCGGAAAGAGGGCAGAAGGTCCCCCGCGTTGTAGTCTCATTATGGCCAGCACCTTGCTGGTTTAGATCAGTTCGATCGTAGCGGCATTCTGTAGATCTTAGTTCTTCAAGTGCACCGAGTGCGCTTCTTGGATAGAGCTGACACTTGCAGAGAATGTGTTGAGATAGATCTGCACATTTTCGCCTTCGATGCAGTTCCAAGAGATAGGGACGACTGTGTCTTGTGACTGTTTCTCAGTTTCTTCGAAACGTGTTGCCATAACTACTTCGGCAGTCCGCTCTTGATAGCAATGCAGAACCGTGGTTGGGAAACCCATTGGACTGAATCCAAGATTTGTTCCAGTTTGCATGTACAGTCTTCTTTGCCAACCTATCTGCACCGAGTATATAAAGCAAAAGCGCTTTTCCCGGCTTATGCGCGTTTCAGACTGTCGGTAGCTTAACGATGCATTTTGCCGCGCATGTGCACTACCTCGGGGGTAACCACAAAACGCACACGAGAGCAAACGTTTACTGGCTAAAACTCGGGCCAAAGTCTGCCGGTCCCGTATGTTTCCAACTACGAGACTCCCTTTTTCCTCCTTTTTCGACTGCAGCTTGGATGTGAGACGCACCGAGCCGGGACCAGGACTTAGGTCTTCGGACATGGATAGAAGGACAGTGAGGTGCGCCGATAGATTTCGTGTCCATCCTGAACCCCGCTGCTATTGTTTTATTTTGACGGTGCTTGGTCAGGCCTGTCGCTAACCGTCGTTCGGCGTTCCGGGTTCTTTTAGGTGGGGGTTTCTCTAGTTTTGGATCGTCCATGATTTCAGGCCCCTCATATTAGACGTGTACCTTTGGACTCCAAAACGAACTCAAATTGTTTTAGAGTCGATAAGCTGATGGTTTGCCCAGGAACCGATGGAAATCTTGATTTAGCGACAGGGCTGACTTGGTTTTGAAGGTGGGTACGGTTGATCAGGAGAACAAACTAAGCGTGTACGTATGCGCGGGAAAAGGGCCAGCCGGAGTTGTCAAAGAGGGAAGAGTGCACAAAGCGCACAACACATGCATGAAGGAAAAGAGTCGCAAGTGTACGGTGAGCAGCGTGGCACGCCCAAGCCCCAGCTCGGTTGTCACGAGCCCGAGCACGTAGGGACAACCCCTGGCCGAAGATCATCATGCGATGGAAGTACCCACCCAGGAGACCGGAGGACCGAAAGGTGACGCATCCTTGCCCGCTCTGGTGCCCTGCACTGGTGCCTGCACTGGTGCCTGCACTGGTGCCTGCACTGGTGCCTGCACTGGTGCCTGCACTGGTGCCTGCACTGGTGCCTGCACTGGTGCCTGCACTGGTGCCTGCACTGGTGCCTGCACTGGTGCCTGCACTGGTGCCTGCACTGGTGCCTGCACTGGTGCCTGCACTGGTGCCTGCACTGGTGCCTGCACTGGTGCCTGCACTGGTGCCTGCACTGGTGCCTGCACTGGTGCCTGCACTGGTGCCTGCACTGGTGCCTGCACTGGTGCCTGCACTGGTGCCTGCACTGGTGCCTGCACTGGTGCCTGCACTGGTGCCTGCACTGGTGCCTGCACTGGTGCCTGCACTGGTGCCTGCACTGGTGCCTGCACTGGTGCCTGCACTGGTGCCTGCACTGGTGCCTGCACTGGTGCCTGCACTGGTGCCTGCACTGGTGCCTGCACTGGTGCCTGCACTACGAGCGGACAGACACGCCCGCCGCGAAAATGCGGGTTAGCGAGAAGTCATCGACATTGGCAAAGCTGGCCTTGAACTCGTCAGTCCAGGCTCGTAAGCATCCGGTGGTGCATGAGGCACTACTACGGGAAGCTTCTTTGTTGTGGTACAAGGAGCATCGTAGTGATGTATGGGGCTTTGACGTGCGAGTGCCAGTGAGGTAGGGGTGTGAGATGCGTGAGTACGAGCGAGGCCCGAAAGTGAGTGGGAAAGAAGGGTTAATGGTAGTCTGCACGTTCAATATTGCCGACGCGCCCGGACAGGGCCACGACAGGCAGAATCAGTCCGAGTAGCAGGGCGAGGGTTTCACCGACGACGCGAAAGGTTCTACTTGCGCTCTAGCTAGGACGGGATGACCAGACTTCGTCGAGTATTCTTGCAGCAATGCAGACTCTCTGAAGAAACTCGCTGTACGAAGTTCGGGTTGAAAGGGTGTCAAAGCGCGGGCAGGGGCCAGCTGGTTGCAACTACCTTCCCAGAAGACTACGTGTGCCCGGGTTTGCATTCGGAGTTCAAGTGGAGTCCCAACCTCCTCTCTGCGGGAACGGAGTGCGTGCCGTCCGAACAACCCCCGACGAGGGGACGAGACTCGGGTTAATAGAGCGCGAGAGCCACCGAGAGGCCCCATAACAGGCACACCAGCAGCCCGAGAGCAACCTGGGCGGATTGGTACAGGGCGAGGGCACGCGAGGTTTCTCCGACGGCGCGCACCTCCCGTTGAATGCTGCGGTAGTCGTCGTCGAGGTTCTGCTTGCGGCCCTCAAGCTTGGAGGGGATGACCAGCCGGTTGAACCAGTTGAAGTGCTTCGCATAGAACGCGTGCCGTGCCTGCTCGTGCGCCGCCCTCCTTACCTCGAGCTGCATCTTTTGGTTGTCGCTCGCCCGTTCCAAGTCCGCAATCGTGCTTCGCAGGGGAGCAGACACGTACAGCGAGAGGACTGTCGCCACCATTGTCACAAGCCACGTGATCCGCCGACGCACCGGTTTGCCACGGATCTCTTCGGGACTGTTGCAAGGGGGAAAGTCTGAGTTGCACGCAGGACACTGCCTCTCATGCATACAATAGGGGGGGAGGAGGGGGTTGAAGGAACGTGTTTGAAATGGGACAGGAGCACCGGAACTTTCAGAATTTAATGCCGTGAGCGACTTCCCCCCCTGGACTGGTCTGCGTGGATGACGCAATGAAGACACTACCATCCCACTCGTTGGGAATGTGGAAGCCCAAGAGGTGGAAGAGGTCTGGGCTCGAACCGGGCTGGGGAGGGAAAGAAGTTTTGCAAGCAATATGCAGCATCTTTGTGGAAGGCTACTGGTAGCGAAACCCGAGGGCTTGGCTCCTCTCCTTTTTGGTTCCAAATCTGTCACAGGCTCCGCGCTCTGAGCAGTGTGGGGGCTGGCTACCAGCTACCGGTAGCTGAGCTGGTAGCCAGCCCTCACACTGAGATTCAGTCAAACACTTGGACTGGCTCCATGAACGTCGGGAGTTTTTTTCCCTCCTTTTTCCCCCTCTCTTTCTTTTGTCTTCCCCTCCCAGTAATGAGAGCTAGACGAACTCTCATCCGCAAAACAGATTCAGTCATACCTCATAGGCGTTCGCATTTTCGCTCCTCGAGCAACCAGCTCTGCATCTGTTTTGTTTGTGGTATGTGTAGTGCAGAGAGTTGTCTGTACAATCTGTACAAATCACACGGGTTGCAATGGGCCACTGACCAGTCTCACTCCCGGCGCCGCTTGGATCGAAGGTCAGTGTTGATCCTGCTCAAAGTGTTCACTTTTTTTGACCGGAAGCCCACTGATGAAAGCGAGGAAAAAGACAGGCGCTTCGTTTTGTTTGTGCGTGCCGGGTGATCGTTTTCCCACTTGTATTTACCCTGTGTATATTCAGGTAAGGAATTCTGATCAACCACCAAAACACGCTGCCTACGTCTTTTTAGCCTGCACAATACATTGAAGGGCAACCCGCAAGATTATTAGTACTAAAAAGAATGTACCTATTGTTTGGGTGCCCCGCTCCATGACCCTCATGCGGCCTTCTGAAGAGGCCGCACTGAGAAAGAGTTCCGGAAACGATTTCGTCGCGCCGTGCAAAAGGTATCTGGCACCACGGCCTTCACAATGGTACCCCCTGATTCGTACTTTGGGGGGTGAAGGGTTTCCTGATGCGTTGTTTGTGTGCCACAGTGGACGACTTAAAAACAACGAGTTTACCGCAAACACGTTCCAGAACTGACCAAACTGGTGGACGCATCGAAGACGCAACCCAATCGTATTGGTCCACACGATTCGAAATGAGGGCACACCACCCAGGAACTAAGGTCGTTTAGGTGAACAAAAGTCAGGCGTTCGTGTCTGCAAAAGAGCGGTTTTTGATGCCTGCTTCGTCGGTGCAATTCCTCTCCCGCCCTTGTGCACAACTGTCAAGCTTCTTGAACGGGTACTGACAACACCATCCGACGCCAGCACGCATGGTACTCGAGCAATCTTAATGGTAGTGGACGCTCAAGGTTCGAGGGGGAAACAAAAAACCTTTCCCCCTATGTGCGGCTGGAAAAAAATAGTGTCCCCACTGGACTTGGCGACACTTGGTTGTGCGGCCTTGGCGACTTGTGGGCTAGACAATGTGGCAAGCACATGTGGGGGAAGAAATAAATCAAAATCCGCATGTGGTACCTGTGGATCCACACGTGGAGCGGAAGCACACGTGGGCTACTACGGTGTATAGCTACGTAGCATCCTCCTCTGCTAGTACGTATGCACTGCACAGCATGCAGTAGCACTACACAGCAGCGGATGGATATGCTGTTGATGCTCAGCAGAGCGGTGCGTAGGTATCTACCACCACAGCTGCTAGTGCTCTACACAGCAGTACCACATGTAGTACTGCATGTAGGTATGTACGTAGTACTCCTACCTATGCATACGTAGGTGTATACCCATGGTACACTGCTACGTGGTGTGTGCATACACTACACCATCAGCAGCATGTGGTATGCAGCACGTAGTACTACTAGGTGTACCACCACAATACCACCTCCTAACTAGTACACTAGGACGGATGTGCAGAGGACCCGTACGGTGCCCTCAGCATGCTCCTAGATGCACTGCTGGTAGGTGGTATGTGTAGGTGCATTGCACCACGCAGCGTACGTTGCTCTGCAGCAGCAGATGCACGAGCTCGTGTAGAGGTTGCTGATGCCGGTATCAGGTGATACCAGCACATAGCATCCCTCTGTGCATACGTGGTGGTACAGTGTACACGTGCATGCATGCACACGTATACACGTAGTACCTAAGTATACAGCATGTAGCTACTACTCGTAGTGCACACGTGCTGCTGCTAGGTGGTGTATGCAGACAGCGGATGGTCCTCAGGAGGTGGTCCAGGACCCGATATCCCCCGATATCAGGGTCTGGGGTCCAACCCCGGGTCCAGAAACGCTTGTGTCTGCGGCCTACGCGCGCGCGCGTAGTATATATACACCGACCTGCTACCCGGGATCTGACCCCGAGCATGGACCAGGTCCTAATATGGCCCAATATGGGACCCATATCAGCACGGTAATGCGCAGGTGGTTGCACGGTGGTATACACACCACACACCGTATACCCCACTATACGGCATCAACCGTGTAGAGGTGTGTGCACGTGGTGTTGTGTAGGTGTATATACAGGGACGCAGAAGGGTCTCAGGAGGGGCCAATATCGGGGTCTGATGGGTCGATACCCCAGATCCCAGATCCCACCTCCAGAAACGCTTGTGTCTGCGGCCTACGCGCGCGCGCGTAGTATATATATCACCGGGTAAAAAATCAAAAAAAAAAAAAAAAAAACACGTGTGGTAACCCACACGTCCCACACGTGGAGCGTAAGCCCTGGCGCCATCCGACACCGGCACTCGTCGGCCTGCCCATGAACCCCGTCATTGCGGAAGCATCGACACAGACGCATGCGCCAACAACAGTCGACCAGGAAACCTTGCCACGGCAGAGCCTTCGGTGGCGAAGCAACAAAAGCTTGTTTGAGTGCCCGGCGAAGCCCGTCAATACCCCCCTCAATCCGCTCTGTCGTAACTGAACATCGGCTAGGGCAAAAGTGTGGGAGCAAAAGAACGGAAGAAGATGAGCTCTTCCTCAAAGATGTCTCTACAGGGCGGCTCCGAAGAGAAAGACCCCGGGCTAGAACGCTGGGAAAGAAGAAAAGGGGGGGGAGGGACTTCATTGGGGTGATGCGGGTGTGAATAGGATGCACTAAGACAGGGATCTGGCAGTTCGACTCACTGCCGTGATCGTTGCCCGCTTCCTGTTTTTTTCCTTTCTAGGAGAACAACTCTGTGTCACATCGAAAAGACCTGTTGGAAAAGCGTTTGGGAAACTATGTAAACTTTCATCCCCAGGCACACAAACGCGTTACATCTTTCGGGTACTTCTTCCAGCCGCAAAAAGAGGCCACCTGCACACGGTTTGCCTTCGCGGAGAAGCAAACGCGCGTTGGAAAGGTGCGGACCTAATGGCTTGCGTGGTGATGCTCGTATTTCTTAGAGCAGAACGTAGTTTGCGATACTACTTCGCGGAGTAAGCCACTACATAGCCTGCTTACACAGCCCTTTGCAGGCAGTCGCAGCGCACTACAAAGTAGTAGAACAGCGTGCAGATTAGCTCACTTCGAAGCGAGGTCGAATATGCAACGAGAGCGGGTTACAAACCAAGACGCCGAAGCGGGATAGCTCTCTCTACTGGCGGTCCACTGGCGTGCCCATGAATTTTACACAGTCCAACAACAAGTCAGATCAAGAGCGGTGCGTTCGGCCAACCAAACCGGTTTAATCACTGAAGTTCATTTGTCGCTGCTCCTGGTCTCAGCAGCCGTGCAAGAAAGATCCAAACCGCTCCGAGGCGAGGAGTGGCACACTCCGCCTCACCGGCTCTCTCGCGCCGTGCACTCGACCTTTCCTTTGACGTCTATCCTTTCTGCTTGCAATTACTGCTCTTGGACGGACTTTGCGCCGGATTCTAAATGGCTGCGGGGGAGACTTGCGGCCCAGCTTCGGCAGCTGCGGAAGTCCCGCTGGAGATGGGATCGTGTGCTGGGTCAAGCCGGAGCAGGCATTCGCTCGGCGATGGGCGTGTCGGCTTCGTCGTCCGCCGCAACGTGCGGGAGGGCCTGCTTGCTTTTGAAGACGGGCGTCGCCAGCGTGCTGAGGCGCGGCGCCGGCACGGTGGGTGTGCCGCCCCTGTTGTGCTGCCTTGCGCCGGATGAGCCAGCGCCAGCTGACATGACGTGCGACGACTCCGACGCAGACGAGCCGAACAGCGCCTTGGTGACAGAGCTCGTGGCCGGTGTGCCGCCGATGGATACTTGCTGCGGTGTTGATACCAGGTGCGCGGCGGAGTCTGAAACGTGCCTAGGAAGGCCCGGCACCTCGCCAACGGGGGTGCCTCGTTGAGGACGCGTGTCCTGCTGAGAGGCCAGGTCCGATCGCATTTCGGCTTGCAAGGCTGCCAGGTCGTTCTGCACATCTTCATCATCAACGCGCGAGTCTATCATTGTTGTGTCCGCCAGTGTGCTCGTGATTTCTTCGCTCTGCCCGATGGCATCTGCCGCACTGTCCAGCATGTCTTGGACTGCTGCCGCGCCGCCGATCGCGTCGTTGTGCTGCTGCAGGTAGAGTGTTCCTGCCTTGAGGATCGAGAAGACGGCTTCCGTAGACCCGGCCTGCTCAATTTCGAGCTTCATCGCTTCGATGTTGATGAGGTGCTGCTCGTTGGTGTGGATGCAGCGGTTCAAAGCTGCGACCCGCGCTTTCTTCTGCTCGTTTTTGAGGGCCAGCCGCGAGGTTTCGACCGTGCGCCCTATCGTCTTCGTAATGTGCTGCTTGTGCAGCGCGATCCGCCGCTGCAGCCTTCGTTCTGCCACCAGCATTTCGCAGAGCCCTGACTCGCCCGCCAGGTTCAGCGCCTTTGCCGCTGTCGTGCGATCGTCGTGGTGTCGGATCTGTTTGTTCAGAGTTGTTCAGAGGTAGAGTTCGCTTGAGATTCCGGGATTGTAGGGCCTTTGCGGAATGGGTTCTTTTAGAGCAAGTAAGGGCTATGTGGGTGTGGGTTGTTTCTTTGACTGGCCATCCGTCGACAATCCTTGTGGGCGTGCAGACTTGTTCTTTTGGCTTTCCAGAGATATCGTGAGCGTGTAAGCGTCCCGGACCGGCGGTTCTATTAAGTTGACCGCTGTTATCTAAGACGGTGGCCTCTGACAATAGAGTACACACAATCCCCGGAGACCCTTGTTTTGATCGCGCGCAACGAGGCCTACAACGAAACTCAAAGAGAACTTCTTCTTTTCTGGCCATTTCTTCTTGGGTTAAGAGACGAGGTGGTTGATTGGTCCTCTTTGGCGATTCCTCACACACTGCGACGGGTGCCGAAAAGTCAAACCGGAAGCTCTGAAGAACTCGCCGATGGATCTGCGCTGTGCAATAAACGAAACGAAACCGGATACATTGACAGCCCACGAGTCTTGCCCCAAGGGCACCAAGTGCACACTGTTGTGGCCCATGCTGTGGATGTAGCTGAGAACCGGCTCGAAGTCGATGACGTCGGTGACCCCGGCTTTGGCGAAGAGCTCGTGCAGGTCCTCGGGGAGGACGAACGCGTCGAACGGTGAGTCGGTTTTGGCGCTCTTCTTGTACAGGTCCAAGCCGCGCACCACTTCGAGGAAGGCAGCCGCCCTGCGCTTCACGATCGGGACGTTGACGTACGACCCTTGCGGCCGCGGCAGGTACTGGTGCCCGGCCGGCGCCGCGAACGGCGCCACCGACAGCGCCAGCGCCGACTGCGGGAGTCCGGCTGCGGAGACGACCGTCGAGACGACGGGTGTCGCGAGCGCCGAGACGCCGGAGAACGCGGCCCGGGACAGGATGGCCAGCGACGTCTTCGCGGCGTCCGCCACGTTCGCAGCGAACGACGCGGCCCGGGCGAGGGCCGACGAGCGCCGGCTGCTGCTGGCGCGCAGCGCGCGCAGCGGCGCCAGGAACGCGGCCCGCGGCGCCAGGGCGCCCCGCCGCGCGAGGTCGTAAAAAACGTGCTCGCTGTTGGGAAAGCACATGCCGTGGAAGCACAGGTGCCGGCGTACGTCTTCGACGGGGTCGTTGAGGCACATGTCCCGCGCCTCGTTCAGGAAACGGCTTCCCCAGAACGAGAGCTTGCGCACGTCGCACTCGTGCGTCGGGTACATGAGGTGCGGTTGGCGCAGGCGGTTGAGCATCTCGTGCATCTTCATGTACTCGTCCATGCTCGTCTTGCGGATCGGCTCGCCGGTTCGACGCGCCTCCTTCTTCTCCGCCTCGCGGAGCACGCCGTACAGCCGGCGCCGCTTCGCCATCAACTCGGTGTTCTCCCGCACCTGCGCGCGGCCGCTGTACTGGCTGACCTCAGTCAAGGTAGCGGAACCCGGGCACACCGCGTCCTCCTTCGCCTTGTCGCCATCCGCGTCGTCCATCATCGAGTCGTCAGCGCTGTCCTCCGCGCGCGGCCGCTTCGGCATCACGAGTGCCTGCCAAACCGCCAGGGATCGGGTTGCCCACTGTGTGGTGATTCCCCCCCTTTCTTCCCCGCCGAGTTCTCACTTTGAGTGGGTTTTGCTCCGCTGAAATACTCGGCGTAGCTGCTTGGACTCCGAATGGAAGGGAGGAACTACAGTTGGTCTTTCCCAGTTACGGCAGTGTTTGTCGCCTCGGCAAGTGATCACCCTTCCACAGCCAGCTTCGCGTTGCCCTGTGATGAACCCTTTTCCCCCCCGAGTCCTATTTACTCGGGAGAAACGGCGCGTGGTTACCACACGACGTTTTCTTCTACGGCACGCTGTCGGCAGCGCATCTGAACCCTGCCGCGGCAGGCTCAGGGCGGATCGTGACTCTTGTCAAGGAGCCTCATTTCACCTTCTTCTCCTTCGCCACTGTGCACGCTGTCCTGGCTCGACTACTAGCGCCAGTCACATCCTGTTCCTGGTCTTCATCCATCAGCGCACAGAGCGGTCAAGGTGTACTTATGGTAGCAATGCGTCGAACAGAAGGAAGAAAGGCTACGCAATAGAACGATTGAAGCATAGGAAGCAGGCGGCGGTCCGCAGCAACAGCAGAAGCTGTGACGGGAACTCGCATGCAAAAGGAGAGGGCGGTGGCAAGAGTGTAAGCAATGTGTCAGGTAACCCTATCTCTACCCTAGCTCTATAGCGTGTCGGCACGATCACATTTTTCAAGAGGGAACTGTGATACGCGCAACGTGATGCTCTGCGATGAATGCCATCCCACACCCAAAATAGCCAGACCTGCGGTGGCCCTGGGTGCAGAGTAAAGTACAGTTTTCTCTGGAGGCCGCTCGCCTGTTTCGCGAGTCTTACAAACAATGACGAGGGTTTGCTTTTTGCTTGATTTCAACGCGTGAAAGGAAAAGAGGGGGCGACGGGATGTCCTCACTAAGAACGTGCCAGAGAAGGCCGACAGCAAATCAATCCCGACCTTTCTTGGTCAACGGATAAGCTGAACAGTAGTGTTCAATATTCATGCGCATGTATTCAAGCTAAAGGCCGTCTTTCGACCACCTCGGGAGGTAGAGAGTTCGAATGTGGAAACACCATCAGAGGCCGGAAGAATCAAGATGAAGACAAACATTGACAGGCACTTGGAGCGGCTACTGTGGTTGCCGTCAGCTTGCGGTTGGCGTGGTAAGGCGAGGAACGAAGGAATCATTGGAAATCGCGGGCCCACGAAAGGCGACAACGTCGATGCAAGTGAGATGCGGCGCCGTGACGGCGTGAAGCTTCGTCCGCCTGCTGCTGCATGTAAGCCGGGTCAATCCCTTCGTGGTCGGTGAGCCATATATAGTAAACCGTGATAATCAGCGGCAGGAAGATGCAGTTCCGGGAGATGGGGGTGGACCGGCTTGGACACGACACGCCTGCCACAGGCAGAAACAAGGTCATGGACCTGCGCATGGTTCATTTGCGTTCCAAGCACAAAAAGAAGCCGGAAAGCAGGTGCCAAACCCGGCGGTTGGACTGTGGCGGGCGCGCCGCACTAGGATGATAGGATGACCTCGTGGGATTAAAGAAAAAGTGTTGCAAGAGGATTCTTTGATTTCGAAAGTTTCCACGAAAACAAATAAGGTCGCCGGGTCCGTTTTGCTCAGTAGAGCATGGGTGTCCTTGGTGTGAGCTCAGAGTCGGGCCGCTGGCGCTGTTGCGTTGCCTTCATCGATCTGTGCGTGTTGGTATTATTGTGGCCGGTCTTAGATAACACCCAAGGCAACCGTGAAGCCTCCCTTCCTCTTCGCGTGCAACGAGGGGCAGGGTGGGGACAAGTAGAGCAAGTACATTCCACGGTAAAATGGGCAGGAAACAACGTGCGCATTTTCAAGGGGGGAGTCCGTGTGCGCGTGCGTTCATTGTGCTAACAACACTGAGAGCTCTCCACTCCTCACTTTCCAGGTGAAGAGAGCCGGAAGAATTCCTCATTTTCGCCGGGCTTTGCAGACGCGCGCGCGTTGCCGACCCGCTGATGCAGAAGAGTCCTCCTCCGGGTACCCTTCCGTGCTCCTACATACACGCATAAACAACAACCAGACTTCACACGGGTTGATATTGATATCTCTTGCTTTGGTCGGCTGGGTTAGAGGAGTGCCTGTCATTGATGCCCTCAGTAGAGTACTACGACAATTCCCTTTCTCTCTGCTTCGCTCACACCAAACAGGAAAAAAGCACGCACCGCCGGTCTGTACAATCACGACTCTGCTTCCTTTTTCTGATGCAGTTTCAGGGATCTGATGTTCTGTTACCTACGGCACACCTGTAGTATTCGTACTCGGGTTCCTCGGTGAGCTGTTGGAGGAACTCTTTTACGTTGCCCATGCAACGTTCAAAGTGCTCGCGGTCGATGCGCGCCGTGACGACGACGCCTTTGGCCACCACATCGGCTATGGACGGGACGGGTAATTCGTCGAAGAACTCGATGTAGCCAACGGGATGGCCCGGGCCGAAGGTGCACACGTACTGCTTGTAGTCGGGCATCAGCTCTCCGTGCAGCGTCTCCCGTCCCCAGATGTCGACTTCGCCCTCCACGATGAAGTGCATGAAGTTGCCAGGTTTGCCGAACTCGATGACAACCTCGTTCGGCTCGTATTTCCTCTCCTCCAACGCATCGGCGAGCTGCAGGAGGTGCACGGCCGACAGGCCGTTTAGGAACGGGATGTTCTGCAGCCACTCCTTGTACTGGATGCGCTTGTCGTTGGCTTGCCGGCCCATGACGCCGTTGTAGACTTCGTTTTCGAGCAGAAACGCCTCGACGACGGAGCTGGTGACGACGTTGTGCCGAGCTCGCGTGTTGGGGGCGGTTACTAAGTTCTCGCCGAAGTACTGCCCGGGACCTAAAAGCACCCTCTCGTCTGCGTGGTGGGAGACAGGTCATAAATGGCAGTTGTGCTGGGACTTGTCTTCAGAGTTCAAGTTCGCTTGAGATTCCGGTATTTTTGGGTCTCCGTGACCTTTGCCTAATGGGTTCTCTTGCGCGAGTAAGGGTTATGTTTTTTTTATGCGCTACTCCCACGCAAGGTTCCTACGGCCGTAAGAGCTCCCCTGTTGGGTTTTAAATAAGTAGATTGTTCAATTATTATTAGCCTGGCATGAACAGGGGGATATTCTTGGACAGGGAGAATATCTCCTTGTTCGAGCCAGGTTTTATTTGACAGTGCTGCTTGAAAAGGCCACCAGGCGAGCCTGCTGGCCCTGGACGGGCAGCCAGACAGCGCGGCGCACCCGTTAGTCTACTAAACAAGCCTGACCACCGAAGGGACGACGACCCTGAATCGGAGAAGTGGTATGGGCACTACTGCTAACAGGCCTATAAATCGCTCCCACGGGCTCTGACCTCGATCCCCAAGCCAAAAACCGGTAAACCGGTCTGGACCCAGTAAGAGCAAGAATTGCAGACGGGCGTCTCTCCCTGGATAGCAAAAAGCAGCTGCAACGACGAGCAGCTTTGCAGCAGCCCACTTTGCCTGAGCAGGCTTTATACTCCGACCACGTAGCGAACGGTCTTGGGCGCGCGAGCCGCGCATTGAGGTACGACTCCATAAGGCCCTTCGGAATGCCATTTCCACGTTCGTACGGTCCATTGAGGCCAAGAACCAGCAAGTTGGTCAGTTTCTACGCGGGCGGCGTAGTCCTGCGCCCGAGGTCGCACACTCGTCAGAAAAGGTGAAGCCGCTGACAGGTGCTCGTGCTGGGAAATTCCCACGGGAGAACTGCGGAAACTGGGAAGTGGATTATCCTGCCACTCGCACAATAGTTCCAGCGGAAGGAAAGGAAAAGGCCGCTCCGGGTCCTGGAACGTGACCGTCAAAGACAGCTTCCAAAGCTTGAGTCGGAGGCAGCTCAGTGCTACAACCCCGACCGTCTCGACAGCTTGTGTTCAGCGCAAGCGCCAAGCCCAAGGTTCGCCACGCCTTGATGCTTTAGTTTGGGAAATCGGTAGCCACTTGACCCGCAGGCCCTGAGTACTACCCAACGCGTGAAATAATGCTAAGTCTTCGCAAACCCGTTTATCCCGTGACACCTTTTGTATGTAGTTGGTATCATGAATAGACTACACTATAGAAAGAGTAGCGTTGGCACTCTTACCGGTTCGTTCCCTCGTAGCTCGCCGGGAACAGGCACTCCGTGAAACTGGGTATGTAACCGTTTCAGGTTTTTTTTTTCGGAGCATTGCCTCATGTGGATTCTGAGACCTATTTCTCCCGCCAATGGTGAGCCAGCTTTGGTGACCGCTGTTCCGCAGTGGATACATCGACATGTTTTCCGACTTGCGGATCGTGCTCGGTCATTTGAAGGGGCGCGGACAGACGGCGTAAAAATGAAAAAAAGTCGGACGAAGAAATGCAGACCAACGGTGACGCAGCCTTTGGTTATGATGTAGAGGCCGGAGCCGCCGGGTTTGGGGAGATACCCGCGCCTGAGAACTTCTTGGTTCTTCCTGAAAATAATCCTCCGCATGCCGGCAGCTACGGTGGACACCTCTTTTTCTCGGACGAGGTGCGCGAAGAGAGGGCACCGACGAATGGCGTCCACCAGCGCCATATTCTCGTCGAACGTCTTCGCGTGCGGGACGACCATGTATGTCGACACGTCGACGCTGCCTGCATTGAGAACATCCGCTTTTTTGCGGTACTGACCCGCAGGCGGTGCCAAACTATGCGAGGTAACACTGGAATTCAGTGTGTCATTGAGGCCGCAAAAGCTCGATCCGTCTTCGGATGGGCTCAACACGGAGGTAGCCGGCGAGCTTAGGAGAAGTCCTTCGGGTGGTGAGCGGAGGATTTCGCGTGCCATGTCCTCCAAGCCATTTTTCCAGACCCGGTGGGCTTCGAGTTCCGGGCCTCGCAGGATCTTGAAGCACTGCAAAAACGTCGTGTAGTCCTCGGAGCTGGACGTCTTCGGATCGGGGGGTTCTACCAGCTCCCAGACCCACGGCCAGGGTTCCTGCTTCCAAACGTCGAGCATCCTGTTGTCGCCTGCGCGTTTGATGAGGGACACTTCGAGGGTGTCGTTTTCTTCGTCCCAAATCACGGGGGGCAGGTGCGTGACCCCCCCTGGCGGGCTGGCCTGGGATAGGTTGTCCAGCGGGCGCGCCTTGCCCGCCACCTTCTCGTGCTTCGTCAGCAGCTCGAGGGAGAGCGGCGGCGGCGGGCTCGGCGTCGCGATCTTTTTGCTGCTGGGCTGCCGGTCGGCGTTCGCGCCGCCCCCGCGCTTCGGGCCCAAGCATTGCTTCTTCGCCGTCGCTTTCGGCGGCGGCTGGTCCGCCGCCACCCGGGCTCGGTGCTTCGCGGCTTGTTCCCCTGACGAGCAGTTCCCCATTGCGTTCCCTGTCCTTTTCCTCCCTCCCTTTTGAGTGTTAAAGTTCGCTTGGGATTCGGGCCTTCAGGGTCACCGTGTGATCTTCGTTAACCCAACTCCGACCAAGCACCTACAGGTTAATTTCCACTTTTTCCTATTTTTCATTCGAGACTGGAGGTCCTATGAACATGCAATGTGAATAGCCTCTATTCGAGCCAACCCCACTTTTCTCTACACTAAAAAAGTGTATTGTTTTTGACTAGATAATAGCGCGGAGCTGGCTTTTTCCGTTTTTCGGATTTCATGCCTGTATGGTCCACTTCAGCAGTGCGACGGTCTCCGGTCCCACAGGTCCGCGGTTCGATCCCCGCGCGAAGTGTTTTTTTCGGTTTGAAGTTTTTGAGAATTTTTCGAGACTGGAGGTCCTATGAACATGCAGTGTTCACCAGAACTTTGCTTCACCCGAACTTCGCCCGAACTTTGCTTCGCCCGAACTTTGCTTCACCAGAACTTTGCTTCACCCGAACTTAGCTTCACCCGAACTTAGCTTCGCCCGAACTTTGTTTCGCCCGATCTTAGCTTCACCAGAACTTTGCTTCACCCGAACTTTGCTTCCCCCAGAACTTAGCTTCGCCCGGACTTTGTTTCGCCCGAACTTAGCTTGACCCGAACTTTGCTTCGCCCGAACTTTGCTTCACCAGAACTTAGCTTCGCCCGAACTTTGCTTCGCCCGAACTTTGCTTCCCCCAGAACTTTGTTTCGCCCGAACTTTGCTTCACCAGAACTTTGCTTCATCCGAACTTTGCTTCCCCCAGAACTTAGCTTCGCCCGCACTTTGTTTCGCCCGAACTTAGCTTGACCCGAACTTTGCTTCGCCCGAACTTTGCTTCACCAGAACTTAGCTTCGCCCGCACTTTGTTTCGCCCGAACTTAGCTTGACCCGAACTAAGCTTCGCCCGAACTTTGCTGTTCCCCGAACTTTAACTGCTGCCTCCAGTCTCGCCACGCGCCGGCCTTAGCCGAGCGCACGTACTTTTTATAGAGTGCCTTCGCTCTTTTGGGCATTCTGGGGCTGGAATTTTGCGATTTCGAAGCATATCTTTCCATTGCCGCCCTTGGAAGGCGAAATTTTGACATGATGTTGCACTAGCCTGTCATCGTCTTCTCGCTTATGACCGTCTCTAATTCGTCGACAACGTTTCACCGCAACCTTGACAATCTTTTGTTTTCTCGCGTGGTTTAGATTTCCTTCCTAGGTTGGGCTTGAGCAAAAGAGAAGAAGAAAGGCGGCAGACGTCATTTTGCGTGCGTTCCGGGGGTAGGGGGTTGGAGTGATGGCGAGATAACGGGCAAGACGCAGGAAATTGAGGTACGGGGCAGGTGGGCAGTTCACGCAACTACTGGCCACTGCAGTCACTTTCATCAGTAGACTCGGTATACGTCAGACGCACTCCTTTGAGTGTGGGAGGGCGCCCCTGCTTGCAAGGGCGGCCGCCTCGTTTCTTCAAGCGCTGGGTCCCAGGAGTTTCCGGCTCGTAGTAATGGTGGTTCTTGAGGGTGTGAAACCGGGTAAAACACGGAGCGGGACACAGAGCCACGCCACATGTTTTGCAGACATATTTCGTCTTGACCAAACGAACATGGCATTTGCACGCAACGCGGGTGTCTGTTTCCAGAATGGCATGGAACTTGCCATCCAGGCGCGACGGGTGGTCGCTAGCCCGAGGTGTGCGCGTTCCGGGGCTGAAGTCCTCAGTACTGCGGTTGTCAGCAAGTAACCCGCGGATGAGCTCTTTTCTGAAGTCCTTGAAGGGTAAGGACCCGCGATTCTTACCAAGACGCTTGTACAAGATAAAACTGTTCAACGCAGACACTTCGAGCAAATAAAAGAAGACTTTCATATACCATCGTTTGCCCTGCATGAATCGTGTCGCCCGGGCAAGGTACTGGTCGCAGCGATCTACCCCCCCCATGTGTTTGTTGTAAGCAACCACGATGTCTGGCTTACTGACCTTCAACCGCTTTCCCCCCTTGCAGCGACGCTCAAGCTCGGTCATTGTTGTTCCAATGGGGAGTGTTGACAACATGCGGACTTCACGCTTGTCAACCCACTCCAAGAACGTGATCGGCGAACTTTGGCGATACTGGCAATGGCCGCGTTTCGGGGCCGCAGCCTTATCCGCTTGGGATGGGCGGCCGCGCTTCTTTTGGGACTTGCTAAAAAGTGGGATCCCGTTCCGATTTTTGCGGACAGTTCCGGCCGCGTGGAATCCCAAGGTGTATAATTTTAGCATGAGGGGAATGCTTGTGTAGTAGTTGTCCATGTACATGTGCCTTCCTGAGTATGCATACAGAGCCGCAGCTGCAAGAAGTTCACGCTCACCAACGTTCACGGGGCCAGGGTTAGTATCCGTGTCAATCTTACCGGTATACACTGACGATACCAATGTGTAACCAGTCTGTGACTCAGCCAGAACAAAACACTTCAAACCGAATCGATGCCGTTTCATGGGCATGTATTGCTTGAAGCTGACACGACCTTTGTACTTGATGATCGACTCATCAAAGCTAAGTTCTTTATCGGGAGCATAGACATCCCGCCATTGGAGAGACACAAGCTGGAAAATATCTCTTATCTTGATGAGTCGGTCCGGGTGTTCCTTCTTTCCACTGAGGGGGTCTGTGAAGTGCAGCGTCCTGTGAATATCGTGCCACCTTTTCCTGGACATGGTTTCAGAAAAAAACGCGCATTGTTCGATAGGGTCCACGGACCAGTACGAGTAGAGATCCTGTTTCACGGACAACCCCATCGCGTATGTGACAGCACACCAGCGAAGAAATTCCGCAATATCGGGTGCTTCGTACGAGATACCCTCTTTCCCTGCAGCATACACACTCATGTGCCCAATGATCTGGGTGACCACCAGGTCGGTGAACATGCATCTGAAGATGTCAGTGGGGGAGGAATCCTCATCAAGGTCGTAGGACGGATTCGGTCCGGTCTTCTTGGCGTTGAAAGGGAATTCGAGGTTGGGCTCGACTTTGCTGCTCCACGACAAGGACTTGATCGCTGCACCTGCTGCCTTGACCGCAGCGCTCTCAGTATTCGGTGGGCGGCCTCGCGGTGCTGGGTTTGCGGGGGGCTTCTGTGCCGGTCCTTTTCGTGGTCGGCCGGGGCGCTTCGGTGCAGGCTTTGCGGAGGGCTTCGGCGCCTGTTCTTTTGGTGGCCGGCCGGGGCGCTTCGGTGCAGGCTTTGCGGAGGACTTCGGCGCCTGTTCTTTTGGTGGCTCGCCAAAAAAAATGTTCATAAAGTGGCCGAGATCACCGCTCTGAACCCGCGGGTTGGCCAGGAACACGACGTTGGCCGGGTGGGGTCGGTCTTCGCCTCGCTCGACTGAGCCGGTTCCTCTCAGCACGGCCCAGTTGTACAGCGCTGTGTACACTGTCTCCGGATTGGGCTGGAATCCGATACCGTGTTGGAGGCAGAAGCTCGATACCTGATAAGTGTCCAGCTCCGGTAAGCGTGCCACACTCCTGCAACGCACGTCGAAATGTTCGCGGGCGAAGCTGAGAATGTTCAATGCCGATGGCATCGCAAAACTTCCCTCCATCGCTCGCATGAGTGCGATGTACCCGCACTCCACCCCGCTCTGCTCGTCACGCAGCTGCAGTGTCACACCCCGGATACCGCCGAACTCACGTCGCGACCGTTGCCTGTCCCAGTTCCCGCAAGAGTCGACCACTGTCACCCGCCCAAGCGCGGTGGCGTCGAGATGATGCACTTGTTCGCGCACTGTCCTTCCCGACCTGTTGTTGTCGTCATCGTCATCCTCTTCCTCTTCTTCATCCTCTTCTTCTTCCTCGTCCTCTTCCTCTTCCACCTCTTCTGCTTCCTCGTTGTCCTCTTCTTCTGTCGACCCCACACTCTCCATATCCGTGGCCGCCCGCTTCCTTCCAGACATTTTGTACTTTTCACTGCCCAAGTTCCTGGATTGTTTCGACTGTTGATGACAAGGCATTGAAAAAGCCGGTTTTCCGGGGGTTTCCCCAATCTCGCCACTTGGTTTCAATCGTCATTGCTGACGATTTTTTGACATTCGAGGGCGGCAATGAAAAGATTTGCTCGAAATGGGTGAATTCCATATTTTTGGGAATTTTTTGGCGCCTCCTGAGCACCCCTACAGAAAAATCCAGATTAAACCGGACATATATGTCCGGTTGGTCGGAGTTGGGTTAAATGGGTTTTCCTAGAAAGAGAGTTAGAACAGACATCTATTCGGTATTTGAAAGTAGGTGCGAGATCAGGCAAACCTTGTGCGCTAGCTTCGTTCAACCGTGAATCTAATAAACAGGGCTTGCCCCAAATTATCGCTTTCATTTTCGGCTTCGGATATTCTGATTCTTCTTCCCCTCTTCCATGTGATGCTAGAAAGGCCGATGTGCCCGCGCGACAATTCCTGTAAAACCAGTGGTCGACTACTGCCTGACCTCAAACCGAATTGATCGACCACCGCCTGACCACTGTAAACCGAATTGGCTGACCACTGCCTGACCACTGTCAACCGAATTGATCGACCACCGCCTGACCACTGTAAAGCGAATTGGTCGACCACCGCCTGACCACTGTCAACCGAATTGGTCGACCACTGTAAACCGCATTGGTTGACCACTGCCTGACCACTGTAAACCGAATTGATCGCGCCTGACGACTGTAAAGCGAATTGGTTGACCACTGCCTGACCACTGTCAACCGAATTGGTCGACCACTGCCTGACCACTGTAAACCGAATTGATCGACCACCGCCTGACCACTGTAAACCGAATTGGTTGACCACTGCCTGACCACTGTAAACCGAATTGATCGACCACCGCCTGACCACTGTAAACCGAATTGGTCGACCACTGCCTGACCACTGTAAACCGAATTGATCGACCACCGCCTGATCACTGTAAACCGAATTGGTCGACCACCGCCTGACCACTGTAAACCGAATTGGTTGACCACTACCTGACCACTGTAAACCGAATTGATCGACCACGGCCTGACCACTGTAAACCGAATTGATCGACCACTGCCTGACCTTTGTAAACCGAATTGGTTGACCACTGCCTGACCACTGTAACCCGAATTGATCGACCACTGCCTTGTCCCGGTGAACAACGCAAAACGTGTGATTGGCCGGTCCACTGCTACACGGTGACTCGGTGACAGAAAAAGTTGAGCTCATAATAGTGAGGCGAGTGGTCGGCTAGCTGCCAGGTGAGCGAATACGGCGGGGGTATTCACTCTTCCGTGAACTACGAACGGAGGCCTTCGTTGCGAGCACTTGGCGAAAAGAAACGAAGCAAAACGGTTGGTGACATTAACACATCGGCAATGGGAGCTTGAGCCAGTCCACCTAGCTCCGGGATCAGTGCGCCCAGTAGCCTAACGGTGTCGAATACTGATCGACAGCACAAATCGGGTTTGCGGGATCGCTACAAGCTGCTCTGCATCCTCAGCATCTAACGAAAGCACGATAGCATCGAGAGCGGAGACACATGATCTTTTGCGCTCTAACCAGCAGCAGCGACACCGAGTAAAGGTAAACCCAGGCAGCGACGCTATGTGTCTACCGGCGACAACACGGGCGATGATCAGACGGGGTGGCTGGCCTGGCGCTGTCCATAGGAACACACAATAACTCAAGAGGAAAAGGTTAGCACCGGGGTTTCGCACAAATGCGCGTCCTGCTCGCCGGAAAAAGAATCCACTGCCGCGGCCTGGAGGCCAGGAAAAGCGTTCGTCAAGCTATCGGGAGACGCTCTCACGCAGCCCCTAGCAATCCGATCGAAGCTCCCCATCTCTTCTACAATCACCCTGGTGGGTAACTGCAACCGGGTATCCTCCGCGCTCACACTGCCGCCTTCGGCCGAGAGCAAGTGTATCAATTTCGCTCCGAGATCAAAGCAGGAGACGGGAGATCGTTTCTGGTGTATTGGGGAGTTGAACGGGCCGGTATTTTAAATTCTGTAGAGGCTAGGGGTGGACCGTTTTTCTTTCTGTTCAGTTGCTTGGAAATCGGTTCACTTCGAGGGTATTTTCGTGCATCGCTGATACTGATGGTTTGTGTTGCCGACAATCACTTGGTGTCTTTTGACGTTTCTTGTTGTTGTTATTAGGCTGTTTCGTCTCCCAAATAGTACTGTGCGCCCACAACTTTCCCACATGTCGTCAGAATAGCGACAACAGTTACCCACAATACTGTGCGACGCAACAAGAAGATGTTATCATGAGCAATCGTGATTTGAAGGAAACGCTCGTAGCTTTGAAATAGACACCCGTGCAGCTGCTAGAGTGCTTGGGAACCCTTCCTTTTGAGCACTTTTCCGAACCACAGGCACAGTACAAGCCTCCAGACACCAGATACATTCCGGCGCGCAGAGAGTGGTGACAGGGGGTAAGCTGCGGCGGAGAGGTCCTTTCTGGGAGGTCCTGGGGGGTGACGGAGAGACCTTCTTGGGGTAGTCCCTCTCTACAAACTAGTTTCCCCCTGGAACCCGGTGGTGAGATACACACAATAGTTCCGTATGGAATGGGCCGATGTCCACCTTGTCAGCAGCTCTGGGGAGTCCATCTGCCGGTCGGACGACGGTGGTAACACGAGAACCAACCTGGACAGTTCTACTACTACGGTTGCTACTACCACGGTTGCTTTACGGTGACGTTGAATGGATCATGCACAGCACGTCTGCCGAACTGATGATATGAATTCATGTGAGCTGCAGGAAGTTTTCGAGCGGGATATTGGTGCTGCATGTGCAGACGTGCCGTTTTCCTCTACGTGAACCGTGGTGGCCCAGGCCACAAGCTGGGTTAGCGGGGAGCAGACAATGATTCTTCCACATATGGGTTGGAGGCAAAAGAGAGGGAGAGAAAACATCAGCCGAATGTTCAGGCGGGGCGAAAAGCCTTGTAATAATTTTATGGTGGAATTCCCCTATGTATCCCAACACTTGAAGGAGGCAAGGGAGCGAAAGAAATGCTCGACGATGCTGCACGTGTTGAATGGACGTGATGCGGGTCTATCCCGACGACAAGCCACAACAGGTCAAAATCCTGAGTGCGAAAACAACACACGGTGTGTAAGCGAAGAACTGTGAAAACGGGTCGGAACAAATCAGATTGTGTTTGTATTGCATTTGCCCCTCTACCACTCTATTTCCTCCCTTCCATTCGGAGTCAAAGCAGCTACGTCGAGTGTTTTAAACGGACGAAGGAAAAATAGTCCCTCTGGAACCACACGTGGTGTTCGCATCTGAGCAGTTGTGTTAACCCGCCTGCTGACCGTCTCTATGTATCAAGCGCAAGTACCAAAGGCACATCGCGCCTGATGCTTTGTTCCGAAATCCGCAGCCGCATGACCAAAAGTTCAATTTGTGCAAGCTGGCGCTTACGTAAAAAAAGAGGGGGCGGGGTTCAGTTGTGCCACGGAAAGGGATTGAACGTTGGTTCACTTAGCAAGCGGCACACGCGTTCGCGGCTGAACACGCTCCTGCAGCCAGTTGGGGTAGAAGTTGGTAACTTCTGCAGCAGAGCAGTGGGATGTCGCCAAGAAGAGTGCTCCAAGCAGGAGAAGCGAAGTGTGGACGAGCAAAAGCCCTCCAGAAGAAATAGGGCGGCTGAGTCGGCGTTGCCACGTTGATCCCTCGGCGATACTCTTCGGCTGTGGGTGGGCTTCCTTGCGGACATACGGGTCATGAAGCCGTGTCGTGCTTGTAACAACGCAAGGCATTTAGCGACGCTTAAAGCCTCCGGCTGCCCGTAGAGGTTGTGTGGGATGGGGTCTTCTTCTCTTCGCGCATGCTTGTTGGGCGTTGATAATTGATTTGTCAGCATGCGGTCCATGAAGCCGTGCGTGTTTAACAACGCAAGGCATTCAGGAGTAAAGCCGGTGCTTAGAGCCTCCGGTTGCTCGCAGAGCTTGGGTGAATTAGGGTTTCTTGCTACGCGCATACTTGTTAAGCGTTGATGATTGATTTGCTAGGTTGCGGTTCATGAAGCCGTGTGGGGCTTGTAACGACGCAAGGCATTCCGGAGAAAGGTCGGTGCTTAAAAGCCACCGGTTGCCCGCAGAGCTTGGGGGGTCTTGTCCTTTCGTGCATGCTAGTTGGGCGTAGACAAGGCCGTGGCAATTGGCTTACCTGGGGGGACGCTACTACGTCAGAAGGGCGTAGTTTTGCGAGGGGAGTCGAGGGTGTAGTACGTGCGCTGGCCTGGGACTGAAGAAGACAGACGGCACTGCTCGTGCACGCAAGGCTGCGGCAACGGGGCGGATGCTGCGGGATCGATGACGTCCTGGGGAGAAGCCGGCAGCTGGACGACGTGCGGTTGGCAGCAGCAGCAGGGGTGCTGGCGGGTGATCGGGTCCGAGATCCACGGCGGCAGCGGCCGCGACAAGTGCTGGCGGGAGGAAACCATGCGGAACGCGGCGTTGAGCGCGGCCTGGTACCTCACCATCGAGTGGGCTATGGCGCTGTTCCACAGACACCGAGACGGCGACCACCAACGGTCGAAAAAAGTCGGATTCGCCGCGAACACTCCCGTCTCGACGCCCAACAGCACGTACTTCCCGACGTGACGGTTGCCGTAGGTTAGCGTGCACCTCGTGATGGCGTCGTTCTCGTTCACGACGCGGAAGCAGTTGGGCATCCCCTTGTCGAAGGCCCGCGCGAAAGCGGCGTTCCCGACGTGCGGCGAGCCGAAGGTCCACACCTCGACGCTGTTGGCCACCGCCCGCCGCAGGCTGTACCCACACAGCGTCGCCATGGCGCCGCCGAGGCTGTGCCCCGCCACCAGCAGCGGCCGCGCCCCGGCGTACCTCGCGACCGAGTCCTCGACGAACGGCTTCACGCGGCTCCAGATCTTGAGGAACCCGCTGTGGGCCAGCGGCCGGCCGTCAGCGCTGGGGTCCGGTGCGAGCTCGTCCCAGGGCTGACGGGGGACCTTCGAATTGTCCCGCCAGTTCCGCATGTTCGAGCTGCCCCGGAAGGCGATGACGAAGAAGCCGCTGGCCGTGGTCCCCATGAGGCACTGCATCCCGGCGACGGAGTGCACCTTCACGAGGCTGAAGAACGAGCTCGACTCGATCACCGTCGAGGGCGCCGTCGCGATCTCTCCCTCGGGATCGATCGTTTGACTTTCCCTCTGCCACCGTTCATACGCTTGCACCTCCGCAACATCCGCGTCAGGTTGCAACGCCTCGTCGGCCAAACCGCTGGTAACGAAGTCATCGAGGTCATTCGGCTCATTGTGATCATTGAGCTCGTTCAGCTCATTAAGGCTGTCCTGCTGGCCTTCGAGTTTGTCCCCGTTGCTGCTGCTGGATGCCTGCGTCTCGCTGCCGGCCCCCGGTTCGGCGCTGGGGGCTTTGCGCCGCAGCCGGCGCGCCGTTTTGGCCCAAAACGAGGACTTGCCGCACGGGATGCGGGCGGCGATGCCGCCGTCGGAGGCGAGCTGTGCCACTGCGGCCGCCGCGGCCAGCAGCCCGGCCGCCGCGGCCGAGATGGCGGTCGAGTGGCAGTCCTTCTTGTACACCTCGCCGGACAGGTGGCACGCCCACAGGCAGCGCTCGAAGTTGAACGGGTGGAACTGCGCCGCGGCGCGCGAGACGGCCGACCCCGCCGCTTTGCACGACGGCTCGCTCCAGGTTTCAGGCGTTCGGGCCTCCCCGCCTGCATCCGCCTTCCCGAGCAGCAACGGCAGGGCGAGGTTTCCGTCCTCCGCTTGTTCTGAAGAAGGCGTGCGCTCCTGGCCCACGCAGACGCCCTCCTCAGCCGCGGCCATGCGGACCGCGAAGTAGTCCGCCGGCGCGGCTTCACCGCCCTGCAACCTCCAAAACGCGTCCTCCTGCTCCTCGGTGACGAAGTAGTACAGCGACAGGGCCGTCGGGTTGCGCTCGATCCAGTCGAACCATTCGCGGCGCCACGCGGTCTTCCTCCAAGCGTCGGTCGTCGGAGGCGGCGGCTGGGCGCCGGCTTTGCTCTTCAGGAAAACGGGAGTGCTTGCCCAAGCCAGGACGTGCACCGCGAACGAGATGTAGATGACGATGCCGATTTGCCCCGGCCCGCCTTCCGCGGAGGCAAGGGAGGCGACGACGACGACCAACAAGCTGTACACGACGAAGATCAGGAGGCGGACGAACATCTGCCGGTCCCTCGTGTGCACGTAAGGCGACCGCCGCAGCTGAGCTTTGGCGCTCCACCCGAGGCAGCAGCAGTCGCAGAGGAGGACGACTGTGGCCACGAGCCACGCCAAGTTGACGATACCCCTCGCGAGGCCCACGGTCGAGAGCAGCTGGTCACCCACCACGTCGAAGGCGCTGCCCTTCTCGGCGCAGTACGCCATCTGCAGGACCACCAGGGGGACGAAGAAGTACGAGACTCTCTTGTACGCGCCGAAGATTTCGTCGGCCCGCGAGCCCCGCATGTTGAAGATGGTGCGCAGGGCCGCGAACGTGGCGCCCTTCGCGTAGCTGACCGTCAGCAGGGGAAGCTGGAAGATGAGGACAGCCACGAGCTGGTCCCACCCGGTGCCAGTCCGCTTCAGGAACGTGAGCGGGAAGAAGATGTTGATGTAGACCAGGAGGAAGACGAAAGCGCCGACGACGAGGTGGTGCTCCGCTTGGATCGGGTCCGTGCTGCTGCCCAAGTACGCGACGTATTTATACGCGTGTACAGCCCCGGCCGCAAAAAGCACGACTCGCACCGGGACCGTGATGTACAAAGTGGGGTTGACGAGCTGGATGAAAACTGCCGCGTTTTCAGGCACGAAGTCGGATGAGTTGTAAATGGTGACGTTGACCCAGATATCGCCCGTGTCCGGTGGGTACACCCCGCGCTTCGGCAGCGTGATGGGTATGCAGGTGCTGTCAAGGACGCAGCTGAAGGTATGGGTCTCGGATTCGTCGTCCAACGATTTGCCGGTCTCGTCGAAAAAGTCGACGGCCAGGCTTATTGACTCGGGATCGGGCTCCATTGCGTCTTTGTTGTACTCGATCTTCACGCGCGCGGACGACAGAAACGTGAGTGTCGAAGAAGAGGCGTTTCCTGTCCAAAGAGTGCTCGAACTCGTCGTCTCGGCCAGCCACATCGGTGTCTCATCCGTGCTCAGCCTGTCGTTCTGACCCTCGGTCACAATCGCGCCCACCGTCGCCACCAACAGCGTCAGCAGCACCAAGGTGCCCTCCTTCCCGCTGAGCATCTCGATGCGCATGACGCAGCCGTGCCGCAATTTGCGCGGGGTCTCCATTTCGTGGATCATCCCGCGGACGCAGCCCGCAGAATACCTGCGAGTCGCAGCTGTTGGCAAGACGGATAGAAAAAGGAAAGTGTTCGTTTCTTATCGCGAGAGCGGAGGGGAGGTCGGGGTCGGACCTGTTTTAGTTGTTGGTAGGTTCTCCGACTCCCGCAAACGTGAGGGCAGCACAAACTCAATTGGTCTAGTTAACTATTCTCTGCGGTATTCACGCGCTTCCGAGGGAAAAGACCGCCACCTTCCACCCTCCTAACCTGGGGCACGGTTTTCTTCTGGCAGTTGACACGTTGAGGTGTCGCGCACATTCGGGCTCGTTGTTGCGTTCGTGGCATTGACCTTCCGACAGAGTGAGCCAATGCCTCTCATCTCACCTTTAAGACACGGCTGACGCTAGCGACCGACTTGTGCATGTGTGTCACAGTCTTTGGGTACTGATAAGGGGTTGCGCGCATCGGACAGCGCATTGTTGGTACAAAGAATTAGTCGTTGAAGCCGTACTACATGAAAGTTACCAAAGCAGGTGAGCTCCGCTGGTGCACACAATCAAGACACACAACAGGGATGGATGGGTGCCGCGCTATGCCTGCGCGTTTCGCTGCGTGCCGCCGGAAAGGTCACTTTCGCCCCGCTTTCATCGTGGCGCAGAAACTCCACGACGGCTGCAGATCAGCTGCTCTCCTGTTCACGGGGCCCGAGCTCTTGCACCCAGGACCACGGGTTGCGACTAGCGGCTTCAGTCTTCGAGTCTTCGCATGCATTGAGGCGGTATCGATCGCTAGAAATGCCGCAGGTTCTAGACACGCCATCAAGGCATGTTCTCCTCGCGCAGACAGCAGTCGCAAAAGCGGGAAGCAGAAAGCCACCGGGGGCTGGTCAGAAGTGTACGCTCTCATCTGGAGGGATAGGTCATTTTCTTGTTTTTCGGAACAGTTGTGAAGTGCCGCAACACAAAACTGAAGAAAACAGGAGGAACAAGAACCCAGAAGGAAAAACGCTAAAAAAGAAACTGAAAAAAAAGAAGAAGAAGAAGAAGAAGAAGAAGAGAAGTGCGACAGCCTTTAGTCGCTGAGACACTTCAGCGACCCCCCTCTAGTTACTCCTAGGTGTCGAACTGCCAAAGCAGCCGGAGACAGCAGGCACCAGTAATCTGACACAGCTGTCCCCTACCAAGGCCGCTGCAGCACGACCATGAAGACGTAGGCGCTCGTATATTCTACAACCGCATCAGACGCGGGTTGGTCCAAGGGCTCGCAAAGCCAGGTGGTGCCGCCCGCGTTACCCGCTCTTACCTAGCGAGCCCCCAGACTGGTTCCAGCCCCGAAATACAAATGGACATCGTCGGTGGTTTGAAAAGAAAACACTCGGAGGGATCGCCCGGTGCTCATTTCGACGGAGGCTAGACGAGGAGACACGATGCACACAAATGGGTCTTTGAGACTTTCGTGGTCTTTTTGCCGACGCTTGCGCCCGGCGCCAAGCCCAGATTTACCTGTGTTTCGTGTGCTCCTCCTTTGCGACTTTCGCAAGTGGCGACTTCCTCAAGTATTTAGAGTTTCGAGTGTGTAGAGTAAATTAGACCGTTTTCCTGCACAAAAGTAGGAGTATTTCCTACAAAGCCGGTGCTTACGCAAAAAAGGAAACGAAGAATTATTCTCGGGGGCGGCGCGGTAGTGGACGCACACCTCCTTGCTGGGCTCTGTGGGTATCTACTACATGCTGGTTCCTCCGAGAGCTGATGGATAGCTGAAAGTTCCGATAACAATGGTCCTGATAATCCGCAGCCAGCCTTGTCCCAGTCAAGACCTTTCCACCACCGGTGTTTCGAGTGTTCCCGCGTCCCCCAAGTTCTCACACTTGTGTTGGTTAACGACGAAAGACTGGCTGGAAACAAATGTTACCCTATGTCTGCCACGGCTTTTGCACAAGCGAGATCAGCAGCTGTACAGTGCATTAAAAACTATTGCGTGTTGGTGTGTATGGCGAGAGCCGAAACCCCCAGGCTTCTCAGGAAGCACTGTGCACCTTGGCTAATCAACCACCCAGCTAGGACTTTCTACTTTTTTATTTAGAGTGCAAGTTCACTAGTTACGGGTTACTCACCACAATTTTGGGGCCACGGGAACACTGGTCTGACCCCTCACAAAGGGGCCCTGAAGGCTGTATCACCCACTGGAGTCCGTGGGAGTTTATCGTAGACTGGCCTGTCGAAGGTGTAGCACGTCGACGACCGCCTCACTGTGCGGAGCGGGTGTTTGCAGTTTACTGAGGGAACAGGAGCAAGACCATGGCTAGATGAACACGACCACCTCGAATCGACACCAGGAGAATTCGGGGAGGAGCTGGCTTCTACGACGAGTAATATTCCGGTAAAAGGTTGCACTCCTGAGCTAGCCCGAACCAACAGGATCAAAGAATGTCAGTCGCACCTTCCTGATCATTTTTTGGCAGGTCGTGCGGCCGCCCACGGTTCTTGCTGCATTCGCTGTGCTGTAGGGAATGCACTTCAAATGCGGACAGCGTGCTTGCTGCCGCTTCGACTGGGCAACGACGCGGGAACAGGGCAAAAGGATAGCGAAAGGAAGGTGACTCTCTCGCCAGGCGCGGCACTCTAGGCGCTGAACACTCGTTTTCTTCGTTGAACGCAGCGCCTGATCGTTTTTGCGTCCAGAGCTGGATTCTGGACGCAAGTAAAAACGCCACAATTTGCGGTGACGAGCTTCTCATTTTCTCCGACAATTCATGTTGGCTAAAAGCCCTAGCTTAATGTTTGGACAGAACACTGCCTTGCATACATGCATGGCTGATACTTGCGTTAAGTCTTCTTCCGAGGGGCCGACTCTGCAGACAGGAGGGAATATGCTTTCCGAAGGCCGCTCCCTCACCCGCGATGTGGCTCGGTTGCCAGTACCATCGCGCGTAGTGTATATCATACACTCGTTACATACGAGCTGTCCACTGGGTGCTTGACGAGACGCACTGCTGACACCAGGCACGTGCAAAATCGGTGCCACGCAAACTGGTGGCACAAGGCATTACCTCCCATTCATTTCGTATCGGCTACGAAGACTGGTGTGGAAGCACCACCCTCTGTTCACTTTCGAATGACCGAACACTTTGACAACGAGGCTACATTCCATTGAGCAACCTCCAACTTGCTGATTGTCTGTGTTCAGTGCCGCTAACAAGACCCACCAAATCTAATCAACGCGATTCAACAACTGGGTCGGGTGTACCCTGCGGGCCGTTTTTAGAGCGTTAGTTCTCCGGGTGACCACTGTCGTAAGGTTTCCTTTTAAGGTATCGCATACTAGTGTCGTATCGCATCTGCGGTAGTGGCAGTACGTGTGCTTGTGTGTGTGTGTGTGTGTGCGTGTGTGTGTGTGTGTGTGTGTGTGTGTGTGTGTGTGTGTGTGTGTGTGTGTGTGTGTGTGTGTGTGTGTGTGTGTGTGTGTGTGTGTGTGTGTGTGTGTGTGTGTGTGTGTGTGTGTGTGTGTGTGTGTGTGTGTGTGTGTGTGTGTGTGTGTGTGTGTGTGTGTGTGTGTGTGTGTGTGTGTGTGTGTGTGTGTGTGTGTGTGTGTGTGTGTGTGTGTGGTGTGTGTGTGTGTGTGTGTGTGTGTGTGTGTGTGTGTGTGTGTGTGTGTGTGTGTGTGTGTGTGTGTGTGTGTGTGTGTGTGTGTGTGTGTGTGTGTGTGTGTGTGTGTGGTGTGTGTGTGTGTGTGTGTGTGTGTGTGTGTGTGTGTGTGTGTGTGTGTGTGTGTGTGTGTGTGTGTGTGTGTGTGTGTGTGTGTGTGTGTGTGTGTGTGTGTGTGTGTGTGTGTGTGTGTGTGTGTGTGTGTGTGTGTGTGTGTGTGTGTGTGTGTGTGTGTGTGTGTGTGTGTGTGTGTGTGTGTGTGTGTGTGTGTGTGTGTGTGTGTGTGTGTGTGTGTGTGTGTGTGTGTGTGTGTGTGTGTGTGTGTGTGTGTGTGTGTGTGTGTGTGTGTGTGTGTGTGTGTGTGTGTGTGTGTGTGTGTGTGTGTGTGTGTGTGTGTGTGTGTGTGTGTGTGTGTGTGTGTGTGTGTGTGTGTGTGTGTGTGTGTGTGTGTGTGTGTGTGTGTGTGTGTGTGTGTGTGTGTGTGTGTGTGTGTGTGTGTGTGTGTGTGTGTGTGTGTGTGTGTGTGTGTGTGTGTGTGTGTGTGTGTGTGTGTGTGTGTGTGTGTGTGTGTGTGTGTGTGTGTGTGTGTGTGTGTGTGTGTGTGTGTGTGTGTGTGTGTGTGTGTGTGTGTGTGTGTGTGTGTGTGTGTGTGTGTGTGTGTGTGTGTGTGTGTCTTTGTTGCCTATGGCCGACTATTATTGTTTGCGAATTTGTCTACGTATTCACATCGGGTGCAATGCGAGGATGAACGCGCTGTACGAAAGAGCCACGCGAGGCTTCTCCGGCCCGATTCTCAGTCGGCGCTTATGGTCGAGATAGCCTGCTGCAGTACTGCAAGCAAAACTGCCTCGACGGGTGTTATGCGCCTCACCGACCCTGCCATGCTTGAGTGGTGTGGTTTCCGGTGCCCAGCCGCCTCAGTCCGGGACGAAGTGAGGCGCCTCCTAGTCCTATGACGTGCACGAAGAAGAACCCCTTTCATGATTTGATGGCAAGGACCAGGCACACGCCAACTCCTTCGAACAGGTAGTGTTTTCGATGAACACCGCTCCGTTTCTGTCCCACGAACACCACTCGTGGCACAACGAGCTCGTCCAGCGCACAAAGCCCCCCGTTCCTTCGGGGAAAAGAGCGGTACGGTGCACAATATCGTTCAAATCGGTCTCGTACAACTGCTCTTACGTTTATTTCTCGGGGTTTTTCCCAGAGAACGCTTCTGATGATTAGAAGCCGGTGTTTTTAAGTCTTCCGCTGACACGAGTTTCTTTTCAGACTGTTATTTCTTTCATTCCGGTTTCTTTATGCTTTTCTTTTTCCCCGGTCGGTGCTCGTCGCTTCGGGGAAGAGAAAACGAGATAAGGTGGAGGCAAGGAACTGATTGTTGGGGGGCACCCGACGGTCCGGAGAGGAGGCAAACAGGTTTGCACCTTCCATCCGCCGCGCAATGAAAAAAAAAAAAATTTAAAAAAAGAAGTGAACGATTTGTTTGGGTGTGGGGCGGCACTGCCAGCGGTTGCCTGTTTGCGGTCGACGATAATATTTTTCGTTTCGTCGTTTCAAAAGACTCTTTTGGAGCCGAGCTTATGGTGTGGCTCAAGCAGGGCCGTAGCTAGACTTCTCACGGCAATTGGTACAATAATCTAGCTTTCTGCAGGCAGCAACATGGAGGTTGAAACACGTAGCTCGTCGAGGATGTACTGCGTGCATGTCGGAACCTCCGTTCCAGATAACATGTCTTGACAGCAGGTGTGCCCGCAAGTAGCTTGCTGCCACGCAGCTTCCTGGCAGTCTATCACAACAAGGAGGGAAACATGCACTCAACGCGTTATGCGTTGCCGCCCCTTGACGCCAAGATTCACAGGATGTTGCGGATATCCGTAGAGCACCCATAATGGAACAAGTGCGATCTCAGCGCACTGCCACCCGACAACTATTCCGGGGCTCGCACTCTGTCGTTCGAGCCTAGAAGCAACGATCCCCCGCCGGAGTCGCGGCAGATGTATTGAACTCCAGACACGGCCGGTTCAGCACCCCCTTCGGCATCCATCTACCCCGATGTCTTTGCCGTGTAGTCCACCCGATTGACCGAATAGTGGCGATGAGACAAAGCACCAGACTCGCCGGAAACACGTGCAAAACGTGTATCTTTGCACGAAAAAGCGCTGGGCTCGATCGGACGGGTCCTGGAAAGCCTCGACCCGTGCTTTGAACACCTCCGCGCTCCTCTGAGTCTTGCCTCGACGTACTCTCCTCTCATGGGGGATCGGAAGAACTGTGTGGCAACGCGCACTTAACTTGAGCCCGGTGATATCCCGGCGACTCTTCTCCTCCTCTTCCACTCTCCAGTTCTGCGGCCGCCCGCTTCGTTCCCGGCATTTGCGTTGACTGTTGAGAAACAAACAGAACAAATCCGTTTTTTTTTTTTTTTTTTTTTTTTTTTCGGGGTCGGCCCAGGGCATTAGCTTGGTCTCCGGCCGGGTTTGCAATTTGAGTTCCGGTCTCTCAGACCGCTAAACTAAGCCCGTATAATCCCCTGGGGTCGGCCGTTTTGACACTTTCGAGGGCGGCACCTGAGGCGCTACTTTCTTCGAAAGGACAAACGGCGCAACTTGTTCACCAATAAAAACATAAGGGTACGTCCGAAGGAAAGAGCAGCAACGAGCCAACTGTCAACGGCTGCCTGCGGGCTGGCCCGTAATTTTACCAGGATTCTGGAGCGTTGAATTCCCGATGAGAAGCCGGTGGCTCCGCATGGATTTCTTTTTTCGCCCACAGTAGTAGTCTTAAACTGTTTCGAGTTGTAAGAAAATCTTCTTCTGTACCGTATTGCATGAGTGATAAAGCGCGGTGGGCCAAAAAGAAAACGCACAGGTGATCGGAATGTGTAGCGCATCGGGAGCAGCGCAATGTTCCGGCCAAGCCACCAGGTTCATCGCCGCAAGAATATGAACGAAGGTTGATTCTATGCTGGCATTTTCGTGGCCTGACTGCCTTCTTTCAGTTTGAATGACCTTGATCGGAGATTATCAGGCTATGCAGACTGGAGTCAGCCTCTAGGCAAACTGTCATTAGCTTGGAGTAAAGTCAGCCAAAAGAAAAACAACAAAATACTCGAGGGGCTGCCTTGTGTGTGGGTTTACTTCGAAGGAGGCTAGAGGGGGAGAAACAATACAACTACAAAATGGGTCTTTTTTGTTGAACGCTTACGCCCGCCACTAAACCCAGATTTACCTGTGTTTCGTGTGGGCTACAGCACATTTACCTCCTTTGATCTTTGCAACTGGCAGCCTCCTCAAGTATTTCCTACAAAGCAGGTGCTTATACAAAAAAATAGACAAAGGTGGAACTGTCAGACTACAGGTACTAACAAATGTCGTCTGAGCACAGGGCCCAGATTATGGCCGTCGGACCGAGTCAGCTGACTTCCAAGTATCGAAACTCGTGTAACTCTTCGGAGAGTCGTAGGTTTGGGTGCAGGTGCTACCAGTACCGGGAAAGAGGGGCGACGGACGAGGTTGAAGGCGCTCCGCGGCAAGGAGCACGTTACTTAGCGATTTCTTTCCGCATTCCTCGGTGCAACTAGAGACGCGGGTCCAGGTTTAAAAGTCGTGGAAAGTGCTGGAGGAGCCGCCCGACGCCTATTTCGTTTCTTTTTTTTCCTGTTGACAACTCGTGTCAGACTAGCCCACCCGGGGGTGGTTGGTTCCTTCAGACATTGTCCATTGACAGAGGCGAGCCGATGCCTTTCGTCTCTCTTTTAGACACGGCTGTGTCTCGCATGCCAGACGCTAGCGCTTGGCGTTACGCACGCAGGTCACAATCGCTGGCTGCTGTCTCAGTGGAGCCACCAGCAAGCCAATGAGTAGCATACTCTGCCAGGTTTCCGTTGCGTGTCACCGGAAGGGTCACTTTCGCGCCTACAGTTGCAATGCAAGTTGCGCTTCGAGTCAGGCGGGAGCGAACGCCTGCTTGCCGGCGGGGGATCACCTCGAAACCTTTAGAAGAGGAGGGCTGTCGTTTTCCTGCCGACGGAATGTGAACGACAAGAGTCTCAATCAAGAAACGACTTCTGAAAGAAGGTTTGGCGCTCGTAGAGAACTCGGTCGGTTCAAAGTAATGTAGGAGTAAAAGAGCGTGCTTGGAACAGTGCACGCAGGATGCCGTGTCCATGAGCAGCCCTTTTACTTGCGGACACGTCGGGCGGGCCTTCGTCAAAACCTGAGTGTCTGCAGGTGAATCTGATTGTGCAACGTGGCCGTTCGTCACTCGCCACATCCAGGACCAACTAGCGGGAAGAAAAAGGCAGGGTTCGCGGTCTCCCCTATTGCTGGATCGCCCGATGCAGTTAGGAGAGTAGAATGCGAAGAATCGGTGGCAATGCACATTCTACTTTTCGTTCAGCCGCATGCAATGTGTGATGCAACTGAAGTCTGAATACGATCAATTGCCACCTGACACCACGTCCAGGTTTTGATCTAATTTTCCCGTTTATTTTTCTCCTACTCTGGTGGACGGTGGACAGCTGTTCCACTTTCACGCTTCCGCCTGTCCCTATCAAGTATCCTCAGGGCGCCGGCCTTCCGCTCTTCCTAGCGACTACTACTACGGGCAGTGGGTCGCCTGTTTTTTGTTCGTACGGAGGGCGGCGACTCTTTTCTCGGACGCGTGTTTGTCGTCGTCCGGCCTTCCGACGAGTCTCGAACGGTGCCGGCTCGGCGGTCCGCCACAGGGCGGATGCGGCAGGAGCAGTGCGGTTTTGGGGGTGCGAGAAGGAGCGGCTGCTCAGTTCTCGGAGCCGACGGACAAGAACTCTTGCGTGATCTCCTGCAGGTGCGCGCGGGCCTCGCGTATGGTCCTGGGCCCTGGCTGAGTGAGGGCGGAGACGGACGCGGAGTTGAAAGAATTGCGCGAGAGCGACGGGTCGCTGTGCAGAGCGTACGAGAAGCCCGTCGAGAGCGACACAGCCTCCATCCGGTCCCGGAACTTCGATACCTCGTCGTCGGTCTTCTCGACTGTGTTGAGTGTTTCAAGCTACGGGGTCTTGGAATGGAAAACGTTTGAACAAAGGCAAGCCCACGGGTCACTCTCACCAACCGATTCTCGGGCGACAGATAGATCATAAATGGTGGCCAGCATTCCGAGTCACTGTTTTCAGCTTGGTTTCAGCCCCGTCAAAAAGCACCGCAGATGCGAGGGACGGCGTGTAGGACGTGCCACAAACCTACCCGATGATGCTGATTGATGTCAAAGCCTGCACCCACGTGGCGTTGGCAAAAGTATTGGAATATTTTTGTGTGTGTAACTTGTCAGAAGCTCTGGCTACAACGTTGTGAGCCGGTCCATTCCCTCTTGATAGACCGTGATAGACCGAAGAATACAGCACCGGGCAACTCGATGCAGCTCTAGGGACTAGGGATGGACCTGATAGACCGTGGTGGACCGTGATTCACTGTGATAAACAGCGGCAGGCACTTCGATGCAGTTTCAAGAGGTAGGGACGGACCGGCTCAACGTTGAGTATGTAAGATGGACAGCTGCTGGATACGGCGCTGAAGAAATGGTAATCGTGATAAACTTTCTTTTTGTTCCTTTTACGGCTATTCTCTCCTTTTATGCGTCTATTGCTCTCTATTGCTGGGAATACCGGTATTCCTGGACTTTTGGTGCTGAAGGAAGGGATGAATCCGTTCACTTCACCCCCCACGTGGCGCTCGTTTAGCAGGGGCTGCCGAGTCGCACCGTGGCACCGTCCTTCTGTGAAGTAAACATAGTAATAAATACTGTTGTCTTGAAAAAAGAAGGTGCTTTTATTTGCCAGCCTGCACAACGTGGAGTAACCCGCAAGTATGTTGCTAGCGCAAAAAAATAATACATCCTCCTCCTACTGCGTATACTGGCTCCGTCTGCTGCTTCGTCTTCACCGTCGCGGATGATGCATAAATCGAAAGTAGAAAGGTCAGGCAGTGATTCGGTGTGTTTGTCACAATCGTCGTGACGCCTCAGGACACGGCTTCAGAAAAAAGGGGGCAAGGGTGGGTGGGCAAGCGAGGGGTGAAGTTACGATGTTTTCGGGATAGCGACGGGGTTATTTAACCTGTAACGAGTGTTAGGTATTCGTCGGATATAATAATCTTTTAAGATCTGCGATCTTATCAGGGATTATCCTGTATGGTTAAAAAAAGTTTTTTTCACCAAAAAAAAAAAAATCTGAAAACAGGCCGGTGAAAAAAGACTTTTTAACCATGGGGATTTCTGGTGAAAACTTTTTGGCAAGGGACCCAGGCTACAGGCTCAGATCCTGGAGTCGTAGTTGCTGTTTTGTGTGTACACAGCTTGCCAGCGATGTGGTCCAGAAATATCTATGGGACATGAGGGGCGTTGGGATTAGCGTGTTGGGGGGCGCCTGTCGTGTGCTAACGTATGACACTACTGTGTGGGACACTGCTTGCTTCAGCAATCCATGCTTTCCCATGCGCAGCGTGGGGAAAAAACTTCTGGCCGTATCAAAGATTTTTCAACCGGGATTTTTCAGAATTTCGGGGATTAGAATAACCCCTGGATCTTATACGACAAAAAAAAAAAACGACGGTGCGAAGCACGCAGAGCTCGCAAAAAAAAAAACCCCCCTAGTACGTACTAGCTTCAAAAGAACTCATTCGAACGATCACCCGGAGACTCGAAAATCCCGGAATTGCAAGCGACCTGCAACTCTTAAAAAGAAAGCGCACCTCTCTCGTGCTCGTCTTCCCAGGTATCGGCAGCGAGGTCGAACTCGTCTTCGAGGAAGGCCATGTACGGGCTGATGTCTTGGTGCGAGTTGTGGAGGATGGACGAGTTGAAGGTGTCGTTGGCGCAGAGCTCGCGGTCGCGGTCGGTGGAGCACGTCTTGGACGGCGCCCAGGCGCCGGTCGAGGCTACCTCCAGCCGCGGCGTCCACTGCGACAGGAACGAGCCTTCCGGCGGCGACACGGACGTCGCCAGGTACGACGGCCGCGTGCCGGAGCTGGTGCCCAGCGGGTGGTATGGCGGGTTCGACGGTCCGAACGCCTTCGAAAACGACGACGCCGACTGGAACGACGAAGGCGTCGGCGTCAGCGCGAACGGCGGCGGCGGCGTTCCGACAACCGGCGCCCCGCCGCCGCCGGCCCCCCCACCCCCGCCGCCGCCGCCGCCGCCAACAGCCCCGCCGCCGGCCTGGTACACCTGCCCACCCGCAGCGCCCGGCGCGCGGCGCCCAGGAATGGTCACCGGCTGCGACAAGCCGCCGACACTCGCCGGCGGCAGCCCTGGGCTGCCGGATGGCTGCGGGTGCTGCTGCTGCTGCTGCGGGAGGCGCGAGAACGGCGGCGGGACGACGTGCAGCCCGTCCGCGTTGCGGCTGTTGACGTAGAAGTCGCCGATGATGTTGACGCCGACCGACCCGGGGGCGCCGTCGAAGGCGCTGTTGCCGGCCGACGCGTCGGGCAGCCCAGCTTCGGGCACGTACTTGACGGACACCTGCAAAAAGCCCCAATGCACGTTGCAGCTGCCGAAGGCCCTGTGCTCCGGCGGCGCCGGAAACCGGCACGTGCCGTAAATGGGGTTCGCGAGCTCGGTCACGATGCCCTGCCCCGGGTTCAGGGCCCCGGCCTGCGAGTCGAAGGAACCGAGGGGCGCGATGAAAAACCCGAGCTTCGGGTGCCGGCTCCACCGCTTCGAAGCCGACGCTGCGCCGGCGGTCGACGACGACAGCGCGCTTTCGTCGCTGTTGTCGGCGGCCCTGTGGAGGTTCGACTTGTACGCGTGCAGGGGGAGGAGGCGCGCGGCGGCGTGGATGGTGCGGAGGAGGAGCCGCAGGGCTGCGTCTTCCTCGCGCTTGCGGAGGGCCTTCGCCTGCGGCGTCTTGCGCTCGATGGTCCACAGTTCGAGAAGGGAGAACGAACACTTCGCCGCCGCCTCGCCCCAGCACGACGCGGGCGCCGTTGTCGCGAAGACGCCCACCTGCACGCCCTGCATCCGCCCCGCCTGCGACGTGTCGTTCATCACCGCGTCGATCGCCCGACTCACTTCCTCACCGCCTTCGATATCCAAGTGAAACGTGTCGAACGCATGCGGAACCCGGCCCACGTGCCCCCCTCCCGACTTCTTGATCCGGGCTCCGAGCACCGTGTGCACCACAGCGTCGACCAGCTGCTTTATCTTGGCTGACGACATTTTTCCCGCGTCGAAAGCCCGGAAGGGGGGAGAAGAAGGGTCGTGGAATGGGATGGGACGGGGCGGGGAGAAAGTGCTCTTTTTTGTGTTTTCTTTCCCCCCCCCCCGACGATTCCGGATGAGAGGCCGGGGGGTCGACCTCTGTGTTGTGCTGGGTATGGAAATGGGGCCGGTCACGTGTCTTCCGCCCTCTTTTTCTTACTCGCTCTCGGCCGCCCGGAGGAGGAGAGGGGGAGCTGGGGTGGGCGGGGGCACCCCACAAGAGCTGTGCGCCTCACGAACTGAGGGGTGTTACAAAAGGCTCTTCTTCGGGGGGTATGTGGGTGCGTGTGTGAGTGAGGGAGAGAGAGGATATGTGCGTGTGTGTGTGTGCATGGCCTAGTGTGCGTCGTTGTTATTGGTGCTGGTTTTGAGGGATAAGGAATAGGTAAGGAACCTTTTTGCGGTGGCCTCTGCTGGTCTGGTAAGCATGGCCTAACGATCCTTTGGTCTCGCTTCATGTTCAAGGGATGAAGCCGGAGGTGACAGAAAAATTACCACAGGGATAACTGGCTTGTGGCAGCCAAGCGTTCATAGCGACGTTGCTTTTTGATCCTTCGATGTCGGCTTCTCCTAACCTAGACAAGCAGAATTGTCTAAGGGTTGGATTGTTCACCCACTAACAGGGAACGTGAGCTGGGTTTAGACCGTCGTGAGACAGGTTGGTTTTACCCTACTGATGGAGAGAGAGCCCATCGGGCCAGCGCATTCCGACAGCAATACGGGGTAGTACGAGAGGAACTCCCGTTTCTAGTCCCTGGTATCTACGGTTGTTCGATCGGACAGTGCCGTGATGCTAGTCTGTGCTACCTCCACTATTGTACACTCGTTCTCTTCTTTACTCACTACTGCAGGTACTCTTTCACTGTCTTTCTCTTTGGCTAGTTCAGCTTAGCGGAACAGGAGAGTCCAGCGGGACGAGGAGGGAGGAGCTCGAAGAGGAACACCACCCAGGGCAAGAATGTGTCACGAGGCGCGCCGGAGGCAGAGGGCGCGAACCAGGATACGAAGGCGGAGCGCACACGAGGACGACCGGCTCTGAAGAGGCCCGCGCCGCAAGCGGCGCGGGCAGCACGGAGTGCCAGCAACGTAAGAAGGAAGACGAGGAGATTCAGATAGCACAGCAGGACGCCCGAGCCGAGGCGGCCGACGGACCACAGAGGCGAAAGGCAGAACACGAAAGGCAGGCGCGGTCGGTACGAGAAGTCGCAATCGCGGATAAGGCAACGAGAACAGAGCAGTCGACGCGCAGACGAGCAGTCCCGCGTCGCAGGTGGCACAAACCGAAGAAGCCCGTTCGAAGGGGAAGCGCGAAGCGACCAGCCCGGACGGACCAGCAAGACGCAAGACCAGGCGACCAAGAGAAGGAGGGGGACGCGACCCAGAGACCCGGGCTAAGTAGCCTGGAACTAGTGTGATGGACCTTTCTTCGGAGGGGCTCAGTTCGACTTATACGCACGGCGGCATGCCGTGCGCGCGCATTACAGGCCTGGTGGGGGGCACCGGAGGAGAGGTGTGTGCCAGCCCACACAGGTTGAGCGGCGTTCATGAGCCAATTCTTCCCCGTTAAAACAACTGCGTTCGATGGCGCGTGCTTCCGAGAAAAGAGATCATCGCAAGACGACGAAGCAGCAGCCTCCTCCAGCACTTTCTACGACTTTTAAACCTGAACCCGCGTCTCTAGTTGCACCAAGCAATGCGGAAAGAAATCGCTAAGTAACGTGCTCCTTGCCGCGGTAGCGCCTTCAACCTCGTCCGTCGCCCCTCTTTCCCGGTACTGGTAGCACCTGCACCCAAACCTACACAGTTCTGTGCCGCTTTCTCATGCGCAATGCCCAACAGCTCCTCCATTCCGGCCCACACGCGTGCGCCTGACCTTCCGGGCAGCGACTAAGGGAAACGGGATGCAAACGGAACCGAAGGCGTCCCCTCGGTGCGTGTGTTCTCATTGCCGTCTCCAACACCGAGCGCAAAGCCGCTAGTGCGAGAAAAGGCGAGGCGTGAGGAGAAGGAGAAAAAAGAAGTCCCATTGTTCGACAGGTGCTCAATTTCTCGTCAAACTCCGGAGAAGTTCCAAGGAAAACACCCTGCAGCAGATGCATCGGAACCTTTGAAAGTGGATTGTTCGGGGGTTGGTCCCCGCGGCTGCAACTGGCGGGTCGGCCTGCTTCGAAACATCCGGACCTCGCGACGCTGCTATCATGCTGCCAACACGATCTGCTGAGTGCACGGGCTGCAGAAAGGAGAAAGGCGGTTATATAATTGTTTCGCGTACGTGTCTTGCAACCTGGGGGCCATTCGGCGCGGGTACTGCGGACAAATGCTGAGTCGGAAGCTTGTTGAAGAAGTCAGCTTAGGGTGTGCATGTATAATATTATGTGAGAACAGCAAGAGAAGCTGTGCTCGGTCAATATTTCCCGGCGGCGCAAAGGTTGACTAGTCTTTAAGTAGTTTGGTAACAGATGGGTCGCTTCTGCTGGCATTGCCTTCCAAGCTCTTGGTTAAGTTCGCTTGAAACTCCGGGGTTTTAGTCACCGGGTAGCAACCAAACCAAAGGACTACCTGCTATTCGCAGCGCGAGGATAAAGGGGGTGGATGCACGTAGCACGCAGAGAGTGTTGGTGAGTGCCGTCGGTCGTGGTGTCGGCCATTCACACAGGTGGGTCCGGAGTTTTTTGCGTACATGAAACCACATGGATCAGCTTGCAAACGGTTGTACTCTTCAGCTTTGTGCCGTATTAGATGACGGTGTGTCTTCTTGTGCTGTACTTCTCTCGCGTTATTTTGGGTTCTTTGTAGTTGCAGGAAGGATTGGTTGGGTAGAGTAGCGGGTAGAGTAGTCTTTTCTTTTTCGCTGGCAAGGGCTCCTGCTCAACTCACTTCTTCCCTCTACCTCTGACAGCCTCAGACTCAGGTTTCTTCCGAAGGTTTTCAGACTAAAACGAAAGAGGCTAGTGGAAACGTTGCGGGACCCGACGGGGCTCGACGCCTTCTCGTCCAACTCGGGGTCATTTCGCACCGCAGGATCACAGAATGCAAGCAGCAGAATATAGCCGAAAAAGCCGAATAAGAAGTATCTCTATTTCACGTGTCCCTCGAAAATGAGTTTTCGGTGCACGTACTTTCCATGAAGATTTTCGGTTTTGCTCCCTCGCCTGGCAGCTCGGAAGCTAAAAATGGGCTTGCGGGAAAGAAGTTTGGCGTATTCACTGTATCTTCGTTGTCGACAACACTTTGTACTTTCAGTACCTTCACAACAAAAAGAGAACCCGTACCCAGCGATAGTAGGAGGAACAAGTGTGGTACGCATTTGCCTGCAAATGACTCCCCACTAACGCAACAAGAATACGAACAAGTGTGACAATCGGTGCTTGCCAAGAGGCTTTTCGTGTTATTCTGCAGATACTTTTAGCAGGTGGCAAATTGGGCAATGATCATAAATAGAAGGTCCTCCTCGGGTGATTTTCAGTTTCCTCACACATTGGCCGTGGCATTGCATGGAACCCCCCAAATTCGCGTTTCCCGGGAAAAAGGATGTTTGCTTGTTCGAGACTGGAGGTCCTATGAACATGCAATGTGAATAGCCTCTATTCGAGCCAACCCGGCTTTTCTAAGTTGCGAAAAGTGTATTGTTTTTGGACTAGATAACAGTGCGGAGCAAGCTTTTTTTCCCAAAATGCATAGGGGTGGCAGAGTGAGCGGGCGTCGGCCTTCAGGCCGGTAGGCCCGCCCCATCACTCTTTTCCGGTCGAAGATTGTTTTCGAGGTTTGTTGCGTTCCGAAACTTGCGTTTTTGCGGAGTTTCTCAGTATCTCGCGGTATTTGGGTCACCACGGGAAACGGAGTCGGGGGGCGCCGAACTTTCCATCACAGGCTAAACTTGCTACCACTCAGCATCACCAGAACCCGAACTTTGCTTCGCCCGAACTTTGCTTTGCTTCACCAGAACTTAGCTGCGCCCGAACTTTAGTTCACTGGAACTTTGCTTCGCCCGAACTTTACTGTTTCCCGAACTTTAACAGCTGCCACCAGTCTCGCCCCGCGCCGGCCTTTAGCCGAGCGCACGTACTTTTTTTGTAGACTCGGTTGCCTTTCACAGCCCTGGCATCCGTATTTCGTGTGGACCCCTGCGGTAGCGCAGCGCTGCCCGCAGGCCACGAATGGCCGCCTGTTTGCGCAGTAAGGAAAAGAAACGCCTCTGTGTATCATTGGACGGTCGGTCTCTACGCGGGGGCTATCTGCGAACTTCTCACAGGAAGGGTTTGCGCGCTGTTGGGTACAAAAACAATGAGGGGGAACTCTTAGTTAAACGGGTTGGGCAGTACGTCTGCCTCTCTTATGCATGTTCTGATGCTGGCACCGAGTCTTCTTCGAAGTGGGGAGGGAAGGGGCCGTATTAGAGGGGCGAAAGCCTTGGCTTGGTGTTTTGGGTGGCCTGGCGAACTTTGGCGGACAAGGCAATTTGCATTGGAAGTTGACTAAAATTCAAGGAATCGGGGGTTTCGCCGATCACCCGCACAGAATGTCGGAACTTGCAGATTATTCTGGAAGTTGGAATAAGCAACTGGTACCCCAGGCTCCTGCCCTAGGGATGGAGCTGGATCCTGCATGCCTCTCGTGGAGGGGGGTCCGGCGTACTCGATGCGGGCTGCTCTGGGTTCACTTTATTTCCGAAGGCGAGTGAACCGCTTGCGGAGTGAGCGAAGGAGCCCGAAGCTAGCGACTGCTGCGGTGGCACTGCGAACGCGCTTCGCACCCAACGCAAGGAAGGAAGAAGGCAAGCACCTCGCAACAGCGTCAGATGACCTCAACCGTGTCCCTGCCCTAGACATACAGCATACGAGTCATACTCTCGTCGGACTCGTATGGAGCAAACTCTTGTCCAATGAGTCGAAAACTCTTGTCCAATGAGTCGAAAACTCTTGTCCAATGAGTCAAAAACTCTTGTCCAATGAGTCGAGTCTCGTCTGAACGTCTATTGCCGAGTAGTTATTCTGAGTGTGGCACACTCTGTTTGACTTTTGCTGTGCTTTCCTCAACACACAATACCGGCCACACGGCCACAATATGGTGTCCTGTGCGGCTCGTCTGAACGTCTATTGCCGAGTAGTTATTCTGAGTGTGGCACACTCTGTTTGACTTTTGCTGTGCTTTCCTCAACACACAATACCGGCCACACGGCCACAATATGGTGTCCTGTGCGGCTCGCCGTTCTTCATTTCCAGCCCCTCGTGTGACGAGTTCAGTCGAGAATCTGAGACAAAACGACTCGCAAGCGATGTATGCCTCGAGAGGAAACAGCGACATGCGCTTCCGTGGTGGTACCAAGGGGGTAGGGTTGGCCGGCTTCGTTCAATCTTCGCCGGGGCGCCGGAGCGCCTTCGGCGGGAAGAGGGCGGTCGTTCCGTCGGCGAAGCGGACGAGAAGCGTGTCCAGCTCCGTCAGCGCTGTCGGCAGCAGCGTGTCGAGGTTCAGGACGGCGCCGGGCTGCCCCAGCTGCTTCTTGTGGTTCGCGTCCGCCACGATCCCGGCGTCCTGCAGCAGAGACACCAGCTCCCCTTCGTCCTCCACGACGGTCGCTCCGTCGAACCACGAAGCGAGCTCGTGCACGCGCCCTTCGTGCTCCGCCAGGATGCTGCTCTCGCCGTCCCCCGGTTGGTAATATGGCAGCAACTGCTTCACCACCTGATTGTGTAGTGGTGTGATCAGTTTCAGATTTTTGCCGAATATGTGCCGGGTTTACGGGTTTGTGCCTGGCCCTTTCCGGTTCTACGAAGGGCATCTTGTGGAATTTGGGTGTGGTTTCGTGCACTTTGTCACGTAATATCCGGATAGAAGATGGCAATACAAGGCATTTTTAGGTCCTGTCGAGCGCCCCGGAACCCAGCAAGAGGCATATCTTCATGCTGACGTGACAAAGTGCACGAAACCACACCAGAATTCCACAAAATGTTTGAGGGGGAACCGAGCCTGCTTCAGGTTCACCCGACTCCCACATTCGTGGATAGCACGAACTCAAGAGGTCGTGTCAACTATTCCCTGCAGTATTAGCATACTTTCAAGAGAAGAGATTTTGTTGAACGCTTACGCCCGCCACTAAACCCAGATTTACCTGTGTTTCGTGTGGCTACAGCACATTTACCTCCTTTGATCTATTGCAACTGGCAGTCTTCTCAAGCATTTCCTACAAAGCAGGTGCTTATACAAAAGAAAAGCCATGAAATATTTGCCGGAAAAAAACTTCGTGCGGTGGGGGCGAACGGTTCGGCGCGGTTAGACTCGCGGTTGAACGATGCGCAAAGGTTTGCCTGGTGCGAGAGGGGCCTCTCGCACCCCCTGAATGTGAGGGAAGTCAAATACCTGCACGTGTCCGGACTTGATGGCGTGCAGCAGCGCCGCTTCAATGCCGTGTCGCGTGGTGGAGGAGAACGGCTCGATGATCGACAGGACCTCGCCTACAAAGTTCTCGGTCGCCTTCGCCTGGCAGAGCTCAAATAGCGGAAGCTTCGTCGGCACGAAGTCGTTGGAGGGAAGGTTCTCGACGAAGGCCGTCGGCGTGATATCGCTGCCGAACAGTTCGATCGGCACCTCGGCGCATGGCTCTTCGAGGTAGGCCTTGACCAGCATCATCGTTGCTGCCGTCGCCCTCACCTCCCTGCCCACCCTTCCCCCACGCCCGCCAGCACTGCGATGAGACTAGCAATCTGCCGAGCCAAACAGACATAAAACAAGGCGCTCGAAAAGAAATCCACATTTTGCCGACGCAGGGCAAAAGAGCAGAAGCTTTTGCGGGTTTGCACCGAATTGAAGTCGTGGGCTATCCATTCGGTTAACCTTGTTCATCCACACACCGTTGCTATTGCTAGCGTCGCTTCGTATCTCGGTCAATCGGATCCACTTCGACCGCTGTTGAGCATTGAGTTCTTTTTGAGTACATGAACCACATGGATTAGCATGCACTTTCTCGTTGTCAGCTTACTTTATGACGTCGTCACCTGCCATGACGTCGTCAAGACCGAGTGCATGTGGAGTTAGCGGGGCTAGGTCTTCTTGCGATTCCGATCGTGTCGGCGAGCCTAGAGTCGAGCAGGCATGCTCGGTTATCACTTTCGTGGGCATTGGTGTGCCTGAGGAGGTCGGTCTCTTCTATGAGCTAGCCTTCGGTATCTTCTTCTTCCGTCGATGCATCTCAGTATCGGGTGTCGTCGCCTTCCGCTTGCGGCTGCGAGCGGGCTTCTCTCAGGGGTGCCGAGAATTTTCGCGCCCCAGATCCTTATCATCGTTGCGCAGATAATGTACTGCCGACGACCGGGAGGTGGTAGCTTCACTTTCTGGTTCCAGCGGTTCGGGTTTGAAGGCATCCCACGTTGTGTTGCGTCCCCGTACACCACTACACATCATGGGCACGGCAAGGACGGAAGACGTGGCGCACGGCATACTAATAAAAGCCAAAGACCTTTGAAGTAACCAGGCAACTCGAGGTACAGGTACGTGAACCCCTCCGTATGTTCTTTGGGTAGTCTGGTCGTCGCCCCTTTCCAAACTAGCCCGTACACCACGGTCTGTCAGGAGGGGATGGAGTCCTGCAGTACCACGTACCGTAGGTGCAAACATCAAGCGGCGAAACGATGGGGGAATTGCCACACTGGCGGCCGCTCTTTTTCTAATGGAAGTGAACGCGGTATCTTCTTTGGTACCTCCAATGACGGAAGACGTGGCGCACGGCATACTAATAAAAGCCAAAGACCTTTGAAGTAACCAGGCAACTCGAGGTACAGGTACGTGAACCCCTCCGTATGTTCTTTGGGTAGTCTGGTCGTCGCCCCTTTCCAAACTAGCCCGTACACGTGCAAACATCAAGCGGCGAAATGATGAGGGAATTGCCACACGGGCGGCCGCTCTTTTTTCTAATGGAAGTGAACGCGGTATCTTCTTTGGTACCTCCAATGACGGAAGACCCCGCGCGGGCACCGAAACGAGAAAACCCCCGGCCGGGCCCGCTTCTACGTGTCCGATTCGCATGGCGACCCCCCCGCAGCAGTATCCAGCGTCCTACCCGCATCGCGACTGCCGCGGCGGGGAGGGGCTTGCTCTGTAATCCAGAAAACACGTACCCCCCAGGGCTCGTCACATTTGAGTCAGTCCACCTCCATCTCGGGGGGCGTCAAATTGCCTGCTGCGGTCTATCGCATATCAGCAGTCTATCAGCAGTTTATCACGTGGACCGGCGCACCATTGGTGTCTCGACACGGAGCCGGTTGATCGCCTTCGCTGCTTTGCTTTCAGAGTGGCATGATAAGGGCGGGTCAGAATTCCTGTCGGCTGGTCCTGGTTTCTCGTAGCAGCTCCTTGTTTCGTGTTGTTTGCCGAAGAATCTCTCCGCAACTGGATTCCCAGGAAGATCGATCCAGGATGTCCTAAAAGCCGGAAAACTCGGAAGTAATGCCAGGCTCACGGAAGGGGGGGGGGGGGGGGGGGGGGGGGGGGGGGGGGGGGGGCAGTGCTGATACTAAGCCTGAGACCCAAAACGAAGTTGCTAACCCTGGGTGGGGGTGGGTACCCCCCCCCCCCCCCCCCCCCCCTCCTGGTGCAACCCACTGTGGACCTACTGTGGGACCCACCTTAGCTAAATTCTCTAAGGTGAAATGGTGGAAAAAGTGGGTCAAAATTTTTTTTTTTCGAGTGCTTTTTTGGGAGGATTTGGGCCAAAAAAAATTTTTTTTTTCTTGGTCGCTGCTGAGGAAACCACCTTAGAGCGGTCACCACCCTGCTGCACACAGGCCCTGCAGGGGGGGGGGGGGGTGTTTAGGGGGGGGGGTACCCACCCACCCCTCGTTGCCGTCCGGCTGACAACGATGCCGAGTTTAGGGGCCTTAGCATCAGCACTGGGGGGGGGGCAAGAAGAACAGGAAATAGTCCCTCCCGTCACCATCGTTGGAACCAAAAACGGGAGGGTAGAAGATCGTGACCAGAAAGAAATGCCGATCGACGTGTCGCCAATGGACAGCTAGAGCCTGCCAACAAAACGTGCCGGACGATACAGGTCAGCAGCCAAGGAACAGGACACTGCGGAAACGCGTCTGCAGGCATCTCAATGTGGGTTTTGACTCGAACCGGCTGCGAAGGGCAAGTGACACATCGAAATTGGGGTCCAGAGCCTGTGGCCAAACTTCTCCCAAGACTTATCTTCTTCTGTGGCAAAACTGCCTTGGAGTTCTTCTTCGTTGTTTTCATTTTCACACAACTACATACTATTTCGCTGGCGCGCGCGCGGAAGCATATGGGGGGCGAGCGGTGGCAACAAGAAGTGAACTAGCATCACTGCTCCAACCGGCGGCAGTGATGCGCGCACACGGCATGCGCACGCCGCAGTCTGCGCAGACTGAGGCGCGCAAGGCTGACGTTACGTGACCAGTTAGACGGTCCACAGTGTCGGAGGAACAGTACCCGAGACGGAATGAAAAAAAAGACCCGGTGTACGCCCACAACGAATTGTTGTCGCAGCGCATACATCTTATACGCGCACCGAGCTATCCACATTTCACCACCTCACGGGATGTACACAATGTTAAAACTGCCGCCCCTCACTCTTTAGCTACATTGAGCCAGCCATGCACGTGCGCTGTACGTGCGGCCGTGCGCAAGCGTGCGTACTACAAACTGGGGTCCTACGGCTCCCCCTTCGGCATAATCAACGAGGGACAAAGGCACCAATGGCGGTGGTTCACGCTTGGGGCGGAGTGGCTGGTTCTCGGCTCGACTTGTCGAAGGGCTGGTGGGGCACGCCCCTCTTCTGCAGCTCGGCCTCGATATCGCGGATGCGCTCGATTGTCGAGTCGATCTTCATAGTCGCCAGCTGGTCCGAAACCTCGACGAATTTGTCCCTTTCCTCGCGCCGGATCCTCTGGTTCACCTTCGGGTTCCAGAACGGCTCGAAGAGCACCAAGACCAGGCAGAACAGCAGCACTGTCGTCGGCCACAACCACAGTGCCGCGTGCCTCCACACCGCGTCCTTGGTGGACTCCTGTAGAAGTTCAGCCCGCATCAGCTGCTGCTGCCGGATTGTCTTTTCGAGGTAGTCGTCTTCCCGCTTGGCGGACAGCTCCCTGCGGGGGGTCGTGGTCCTTCGTTGGAGGGTGCAAAGGTATCTGACGGCAAGGGCCCGCGGTAAGAAAACACGTCGGGAAGCACGTCAGATTGTGCTGGAGTTAAAAAAGCGGGTGTCACACCCGCTTTCCGGGTGGGGATTCCCATGCGTTTTGGTTGTAGCACACCCGCACCCTCTTTAACTCCAGCTTCTGAGGCTGGACCTCACCGTGTGTTAAGCATTGAGTTCTGCATAGTGCACGTGCCATGAAGGCAAGCGAGCACTGTTAAGCATTGAGGTATTGTGAGTACATGAACCACATGGATTAGCATGCACTGCTAAGCAGCGGCTGAAAAGCAGGCCCTTTAAGCCGCTGTGGTACATCGATATCGGAGCGTAAGGGGGAGGCCCGGCAGTGGTTCACGGGGATCGGGCCCCTGGTTTTCAGCCTCGGTTTTCCCCCTGTACAACTTCAGGTGAAAAATCTCCCATCAACGGGTTGGCATTTTTTCGCGTTTTTGGCAAGGGCCGCACTTTGGATCTGGGTCCGAATCAATCCGATCTTTCCAAATACGCCGTTCTCGGAAAGAATAAAAATGGGGTGTTCCTGCTGTTTGATGTGCGCTGTGGGCTCCTGCAGGGCCTGTGTACACAGGGACCAGCAGGGTGACCTCATCGCTCTAAGGTGGTGCCCAGGGTGGGGGTCAGGAATAGTTGAGTTGCAGCTCTTGACAAAGATAGATGGGGAAAAACGGTGTTTTTATTCTTCGCTTTTTCTCACGAACGGGGGGGTCGGTCCTGCTTTTGCTTTGTAGGTTCACCCGACTCCCCAATTCGTGGTTAGCACAAACTCAAGAGGTCTACTCAACTATTCCCTGCAGTATTGGCATACTTTCAAGAAAGAAAACTTCTTTCTTTCGGCCAAATCGCCCTAAAAATGCACTTCAGTTTTTTTGTTGGCCCGTTTTTTCCACGGGACCATTTCACCAGACATTGAGAATCTGGCCACCCAGCCCCGGGTCCACAAAAGGCGAGAGAGAGAGAGAGACGAGTTAGAGTGCAGGGACCATCTCTCCGAGGAGTATCCGGTCGCCCCACTACTATCCCGTACTACTACGGCGGGCGCAAGTCGTTGCGCCGTGGGCGCGGAGCGAGCCGTGGCCCTGTCAAAGATGATTGTTGCACCGATGGTAGCGCAGCCGGGGGCGTTCTGACTGGCGGACGAGACCGCCTGGCAGGCGTGTGTTGACACGTTGTTTCGCGGGCTCTCCTCCTTTTGGCAATAGCCCGCCCTATGGCGGCGGCTAGCATCATAGGCGATACTTCAAATGCGGGCCATCGAGAAGGCTGTTTTGACCGATGTTTACGGATTCGGGTCAGATGAAGCATTGAAGCCATTTTCGCACTTCGAAAGTTGGAAAACAGTGATGCATTCGACCGAAGATGCCCACAGGTTGGTGAACGCTAACCAGGGGCCCGGGGCCCCCCCGGATTTATGTGAACCCCTGGGGGGGTTGTCATTTGTTAACGTGTCGTGTCAACCAGCAGCAAGAGGCGCGGGACACTATTTCCCGAAAACATTATCACGGGTCCATCGCGAGCTTCTAAACCTGCGCGACGGCAAATAGAAACCCCCACCCATCCGAAAGCATACTGCAAGTTGCTGCCTGTGAGCTTCATGAGCAGGTTGCGCCACGAGGACTTGTCGATGTCTTCATACTGGTTGTAGAGAGTGCCCGCGCGCGGTCCAGTTTGCCACCGGGCGGCCCTCGTGTCCTGCGGGCCTTTCAGGGGAACATGCGTAGCGAACAGCTTTTCGGCCCGTGCCTGCGCCGCCGGCCCCTTCTTCGATGCGTGCGCGGCCGCCGGCGAGGAAGAAGGCGCTTTCTCCTTCGCGATGCTACCGCCGGCTCGCCGCACTTGGCAGGCCAGCGTACCGAGGCGCATCCCCCTCCCCCTCCCTTCTAATCACCGCACCCCTTCCTTTCTTCGTGCTTTGCTCGGCGGCTGCGTCAGACGGGGGATTCGTCACGTGGTGGAGGTGAATCAACACCCCGCCACATGCAACAAATGAGGATGGGTTCAGCCTGAACCTAGTCTGCTCATTTCAGCCGGGGGTTCGCTCTGTTTCGCGTTTTTTGCTGCGCTAGTGGAGTCTTTTTGCATTGCCAATGAGTACCACATCATGCCAGCCTTTTCGCTCGGTGACTCCGGAAGGGTCGTTTTCGCCGCGGTGAGTTACTGCCAAGTTCGTAATCCGAAACAATGGTTCAGTCTCGACGGCAAAGCGGCGGTTGCAAAGGTTGAGTCTGAAGGTGCGCCCACTCGCTGGCGGCACGTTGCTGGGACCCATGGTGCCCGTTTGTTTGTGCGTACGTGTGTAAACCCTGTTTTGAGTGATTTAACACAGCACGCTGCCATCCGACACTTTTTGATATAGACAAGCAAGCTTGTTACCATAAAAAAACGCGAAGAGAGCAGCAGAATGAGGCCAGTCAGCATTGCACGCAAGAAGCGAAAGAAGTTCTCGTGGTGCTCAAATGCCGCGGAAAGCAGAGAGGCTTCGACGGATCCGCGAAAGGTACTCGCACTCCCCACAGAACAGTACACGGTGGACCGGTCATATGCGCAACTGCTAATGGCGAATTTTCGCATACGGGTGAAATGACATCGAACTAAGGAAGATCCACTGCAAGCGGTTGGTTGCGGTTGGGCGTCGCACATCTTTGACCAGTCAGTTTGCCCGCAAAAGCAAGTTCGCGTTCAAAGTAGTGGTTATGGCCATGGCCGGTCCACCGTGAAGGGAAGGGGGGATCGTCGTTCTTGCATCGTGGCTACACGTGTTCGTTGCTAATTCACACACAGAGGGTTGATTGATGGAGAGATCGAATGCGCTTCCGGATGGGTCACTGACCGCGGCGTGGTGAAAACGCGGGCTTCGAAAGCGGTAACCTGCATCACTTGTCTCAAAGGGGTTGAGTGCGCAGGTCTTGAGGAAGGGGGTTTGCCGGTCCCAGAATACGCGGCACGCTGATGAGAAGTGAGAGTTCGACCGCGTTGCATCAGCTCGTTTTTCGGAAGGCTTCCACGGTCGTTAACATCGTTTCAGACGAGCCCGCGTGAGCCCGTATTGGCTTCCTTGACTGTCCCATTGCATACTGTGCTTCCTACACGTCTCGACCTTGATTGGAAGGAGGGAAGACTGGAAGACTGGAGTGCCACAGCTAGAAGGCAGACGAGCCGACGCTGCGGATCGTCCACAAGGGCGTGAGTTCGATCACAGTGTTTTACGACAGCAAAAAAAAAAACGACCAGTTGCAGGCCAGAAGCGGCGGTTTGCTCTACCCCCGCGGAGATTTCGGCCCGTACGAAAGCTCGCCTGGCTTGGTTGAAAAATGCGCGGGCGTTCCGTAGTGGTGTGCGCGATCAAACGGACGCCGTGTGTCGGCTCTCGGTTCAATTTGTGCCGTCAGCCCCGCTTACCCGACGGCGCGCGGGTCGCTTGCACGCAAAGAACACGTCGACGCGCAATCCGGGGGAGGGGCTGGTTCCAGCGACAGCAGCACAACTTTTCAAACCTGATAGCCTGCGTGGTCGTAGTGCGCCACAGCAGCGACGGCGGCTGTCGGCGGCTTCAGCTTCCGCCGCGCCTCCGGCCGCCGGCGACCTACAGCGGCACCCGGGCCGCCGCTGTCGAACGCCGCCCTTGCAGCAGACGGGCTGCACGTGGCGTCAGCGCCGCCCGTTCCTTCCTCCGGGAAGTGCGACGGCTGCACGAGACCAAGCGCCGAGGGCAGCGCGGCCTCACTGCGACTCGGCCAGGCGCCTCGCAGAGCGACTTCGCCTGTTTGTGTATTTGGATACTTTTCCCGGCGAAATTCGCTCAGTCGGTTGCCTTTGAGGGTCGCATTTTCGAATGGAGGTGTGCATTTGCACGCGTTTTGGTTGCAGCACACCCGTGGTTCGGGTGTGATTCGGGCACTCTCTGTAACCCCCGCTTCTGGGATTCTGGACCCCACCGTGCAGGGGCCAATCGCAGTATGCGAAAGCTGGAGCCGGAGTTGGCACGTCACGTTGTGCTGACCCAACGACACACAACACTAAAGTGGGCATGGCCGGGGTCGACGTGTTTACTAGCACTGACACGGTGAACAGTTGGGTCAGCACAAGGTGATGTGCAGTCCTGTGTGACGGGCGTCGCGTGGATCTGTGCTGCATCGGACCGGTCAAACAAAAATATGGAGTGTGACCAATTGGTCCAAGATCGTCCAAACTCGGCCTGCGCCGGTACCTGACCGTCTTCTTTACGCTGCCCGTCGGCTTCACCTCCACCGGCCCACCCACGACAGGAAACCCATGAACCCTACGAAACCCACGAGAGACACAAAAAGAACATTTCCGGAGTTGGGGCTTGCACTGGTAAACGCAGCAACGGACGATCAGCATCAACTGACCAAAGGTGATGAAAATGATAAGGCAAAAGTTTCTTGTTCTTCGCGTGTACAGGGTACTAACCTCTCTGGGGGGGTTTCCTGGATTGGCACTTTTTCGTTGGCTTCGTTTTCAATTTCATGTGCAACCGTTGTTCCGGAAATGTTCCCATCAGTACAGATGTACGATTACGATTAAAACCGTACACCGCGAGAGTAGGAGAAAGTAGAAAGGAAAACTAGAGTTTTCGTTGACCGCACTACCCTGAGCCCAAATCCTGGACGTGGTTTCAGGTGGAAAATTTGGCAAATGATCAAGATCAGAAGGTCCTACTTGGGCGGTTCAGTTTCCTCACACATTGCATGTGGCTAGTAGTAGTAGTAGTAGTAATAGTATGTGTCGTCTGCCGAAGCAGCCGGAGACAGCAGGCGCAGGGGGCAGGTCTTGCTTTACAATTTTCTTCTTCATGGAGACCCGCCCCCGGCAATCCGACTGTCCAATCACTGTCGAGAAAGGTTTGTGCCCTATAGTGATGAGGTGGTTGACCAGGCCCCCACGAAGCCTTATACACAACACGGCTACAGCACGAGGATGCAGCCCTGCTTAGGTGTGCACTCAGCCATCACAGGGCCTCAGATCTCGCTACTTGACCTGACACAGCTGCCACCCAGAAGGCCGCAGCAGTAACCTTCGCAAGGAAGGCACGCGCGGCTGAGTGTATGTAGGCGATCCATACAACAGCTGCATCAGACGCAGCTTGATCCGAGAGCTCGCTAGGGGAGGTGACGCTGCTTACCTGCCAGTCTCACAACTGACTGCTGCCCCTGCATGTGGCAAAAAAAAAAAAAAAAAAAAAAAATGGCGGTGCTTCGCAGACCTAGCGCGGCCAGCTCCTTGATGGCGGCGAGCACCTTCGCGTGGGGTTGGTGCCCTCTGTCCAGCGGCGCCGGGCGCGCGAGCGGGTGCTTCGACTTCCTGCGCGGAGAGTGCGGCGGGGGCGCGGGGGCGGGGTCGGCCAGGAGCAGGCCGGACGGCTGGAGCCTCAGGGAGGCGAGCACAGGCACCGCTTCGACGCCGTCGACGCACCACGCGAGGCGGAGCAGCGGCCCCGGCTGCATGCGGTTGCGCGGGCCCGTGTCCCGCAGGTGGAGGCAGAGGCTGACCGCCGACCGGGAAGGCAGCCCCTGCGCGGTGACGCACGGCAGCACCACTTCGGTCCGGACCCGCGGCTCCCGCGGCAGCGACGCCGCCGCTGGCACCGCCTCACGCGGCTTCGCCCGCCCGGCGGCGCCCCGCAGCCTGGCTTTCAGGGCCTCCTCCTCCGCCGTCCTCCGCAGCCCCGCCAGCAGGACGGGTTCCTTCTTCTTCTGCTGCTGCTGCTGCTGCTGCTGCTGCTGCCAAGCACTGCTTCTGCCGTACGTGTTCTGCCACAATTTTTTCCAAAACCGGCGCTTCACCGCGTCGGCGAGGTCGACGTCAGCCAGGTTCGCGCTCGCCAGCCAAGCGGGGGCCCCGGAGAGCGGCTCCGGCGTGGGGGTCGCGTGGGAGTGGTGGATCGCGAGGAGGACGGCGTCGAAGTCGTCGTCTTCCCGGTCGGGGTCCGCGAAGCGGCCGGCGGCCAGGCGGTCGTAGTACGCAGCGTCGGCATCGGCGCTCCGTCTGCCCTCCGACCGCCGCCGCTTCTGGGCGAGGCGGGGCCCCCGCGCCGACGGTGTGTCCGCCGGCGCGGCCGCCACGAACGCGTCGTCGCTGCCGCCGGCGTCGTTGATGTTGCCGTCGCCCGAGCAATTCGTCGGCGTCGTGCCTGAGTGGGGGGTCGTTGTATAATGGTTTAGCTTGAAGGGAAATGGAAAGGTTGAAAAGGGTTTTGGGGTCACCGTCGGTTTGTGCTTTTTTTTTCTGTTTTTTTTTGGGGGGGGGAAACCTGAGTTTAATGTTTAGGCAGAGCACTGCCTCTCATGCATGGTTGATGCTAGCATCAAGTCTTCTCCGAGGAAGATGTCGTCTAGGAAAGGGATGCAAAATAGAAAATAGAAAGTTGTAAAGAGGGGAGTGTACGGCTCCCAAAGTGTGGAGTGAACCCTTGCGGTACTAGCCCCCTGTGTTTTTTTCACCGCGGTGTTGTGTGCACCTCGTTCTTCGTCTCATGTTTCGCTCTTGAACGCAGACCAATCCAAAGTCATGGGGATTTTCAGTCCTGTTCCGGTGCGAGCACAACTTGGTTTCATGTGTTTTCCTCCTTCATTCGTTTTTTAAAAAAAGGGGGGTTGTGGATGGGATTGTGGCTCGTAACCAACCGCCACGGGGCACTACTTTCAAGGGTTCAAAGTGTTTAAGCTCTCTCCAGGAAAACGATGTAGCCGTTTGCTGTGAACTTGACAGCACATTCTTCCCATGAGAGAAGGGACACTTGCTGGTCGTCGTAACACACCCAGTCGTCGTTTTCTTGCAGCACGGTGTAGTAGTGTCCAGCTTGCACTTTCCCTGTGTGGACGATGAAGCCAGTTACTCTGTATGTGTCTTCCCCGATCGTGATGGCTGGTTGAATGGGCGTGCGGACTTTTGACTTTATTTCTTCGCCTGTTCTCTTCGACCGTTGGGCTCGCTTAAGAGCCACATCCAACACACTTGGGAAAACGTAGAGCTCTTTTGTGGAGCCCTCCGTTCTTCGGTGGCATGTATCGCAGTCGACGTCGGGGATACGGGTTGCCTTCTTGTTCTTCACGGGGGGGGGGGGGGGATTTTATTTTTCACGTAACCCTTCTTTTCCGGTAGGAAACGTTATCTTTTCTTTTCTCTCTGGCGCTCCTTTTCTCTCTGTCTCTCTCTTTGGCTAGCAAAGCGACCATCGACCGACACCACGACCACACCCGCAAAGAATGTGGTCAAGGGCCCCCCACGTTCTACATGTTGAGCAGTGTGAACTTGAAATGCAGGTACCACAGGGGTAAGCTTGCATTTGTCATAGGCTAGGGTTATTTGAATACGTCGTCCGAGGACGATCTCAAAGCGGACGAGGACGGTGAAAATAGGCTGGTGATATCCAGCTCTATTCTTCGTTTGTTGCGCTTTCGCGCCGGCTGTCCTGCCGAAGCAGTCGCTCGAGGGGGCGATCCTGACATGGATGAGGATGAAGTCGAGGTGGCAGGGCTGGTGATATCCAGCTCCATTCTCGAAATGTTGCGCTTTCGCGCCGCGTGCTTTTTTCCGGGTTTTCCCGCCGGGTCATTCGGTGGTGTCGGGAGTCAGGCTCTTTTCTGCCCCTTCCTTGGTGGTGTCGCTCGGGCCGGCTCGGTCGGAGCGTGCTTTTTCGCCATCTTGGCCGCCTTTGGGGACGCTTGACGCGTCCTCTTCATGCGCGGTGGTGTCGTCGGCTTCTCCCACCCCGGGTGGATGTTGAGCATTGAGTTCTTTAAGGTGCAAGTGCCATCAAGGCAGGCGAGCACTGTTCACGGGCTAGCGTTACTTTATGACGTCGTCCGTCGGGAGAGTCAACGATGATGAGGATGTGTCAAGTTCAATTCCCGCTCGCTTTCGCGGTGCGGACTTTCCGGGCCGGTTTGGCTGTTTCCGGGTCGACGATGGGGAAGAAGTCAGGCATTCCATTTCGTGATCGAGTGTAGAGTTGTTCACGGCCTGCCGCGATCGCTTCGATTTTCGTGGCTTCCCTGTCGGGGATGCGAGCTTCGAGGACTCCTGCAGGGGTCGCTTCCGCCTCCTTCTGGGAGGCGCGTCTTTGGGCTCGCCGGTTGGCGTGCGCGGAAGGGTTGTTTGTATGGGGATGATGTTCCCCGTTGATGACGTCTTGGGCGACGGTGATGATGACGGTGATGAAGGCGGGGAGGTTGGTGAGCTGGTGAGGTACCGCGCCGTTCGCGTGCGTTGCCGCGTCGCTGCTTTCTTGGCCGGGCGCTTCGGCCCCCGGTGGGTGGTCGGTCGCGGGGTCTCCTGCAGGATACGCTTCCGCCCCTTCCTGGGCGACTCGGACAGTTGCTCAGCCGCAGGCGAGCGCGGCGTGGCCGCGGGCGCCGGCGTGTTCGTGTTGGGTGGTGCGGCGGGCTTCGTAGCCTTCGGTTCGTCGGCACTGTGGTGCCCTTTGCCGCAGCACGCGGCGGGTCGTCGCTCTGCGAGCGTCGGCAGCTGGCGGCACCCTTCGCACGGGCCGCGGTTGTGTTCGCGGCACCCGTGGTGCCCTGCGGCACAGCACGTCTTCGGCGTGTTGCAGACCGCGCACCTGGACATTCGGTGTCGGTCGCAGATCGCGATGGGTAGCCCGTCGTCGGCGGCGTGGTGGTGCCGACAGCACGCCTGCACGGTGGGCCCCTGTTTGTCTCCGAGGCGGCGGCAGATCTCACACTTCCCCTTGTAGTGCGCGACGCACTTCGTCGCGTTCCTCTTGTCGACCACCGCGCCCAGAAAATGGACGGGGTCCGGGTTTGCGGCAGGTCTCTGGGGGGCGGGCCACCGGCCTGCCCTCGCGCGTCGTTCGTCGTTGTACACGGGCCCATTGTCGTAGGCTCCGTTCCCCTTCAACTGTTCCTGGACGATTCCTCCTGTAGCGGGCATCCGGTGTCGGGGTCTGGGTTCCAGGCCCGGCAGGCTGGGCAGTCCAATAAAGGACAGTGCCGTGGTCACCGCCTTTATCGATCCGGGCAGGCAGCCGCCGAGCTCTTGCTGGGCCGCCAGCTTCATGACGGCACTGATCATGCATCGCATGCCGTTCGCTTTCTCGCGAAGCGTTTTCGCCTCCTTCTTGGGCAGCCGTACGTCCAAGCCGGAATACAACTCGAAGTCGACAGCGAGCTCAACCGATGCTACGTCGCCGGTCGATGACCACTCAAGTCCCGCGAGCCAGTCCACGAGGGCGAGGAAGGTCCGTTCGTCCCAGTACCGTAACCACGCCCAAGCCGGGGCGATCCGCTGATACGGGAAATCGTACCTTCGCACCGGATTCTGCCCGCAAAGCTCCCACGGAGTTCTCGCTTTGCGGTCCTTCCATTCTTGGTTGACGTGCCTCGCACGTTCTGTTGAGCATTGAGTTCTTTAAGGTGCAAGTGCCATCAATGTTGAGCAGTGTGAACTTGAAATGCAGGGTAAGCTTGCATTTGTCAAAGGCTAGGGTTATTTGAATACGTCGTCCGAGGACGATCTCAAAGCGGACGAGGACGGTGATAATAGGCTGGTGATAACCAGCTCCCTTTTTCGTTTGTTGCGCTTTCGCGCCGGCTGTCCTGCCGAAGCAGTCGCTCGAGGGGGCGATCCTGACATGGATGAGGATGAAGTCGAGGTGGCAGGGCTGGTGATATCCAGCTCCATTCTCGAAATGTTGCGCTTTCGCGCCGCGTGCTTTTTTCCGGGTTTTCCCGCCGGGTCATTCGGTGGTGTCGGGAGTCGGGCTCTTTTCTGCCCCTTTCTTGGTGGTGTCGCTCGGGCCGGCTCGGTCGGAGCGTGCTTTTTCGCCATCTTGGCCGCCTTTGGGGACGCTTGACGCGTCCTCTTCATGCGCGGTGGTGTCGTCGGCTTCTGTCGGCCCTTCTTCCGCGGCGTTGTTGGCTTCGGCTTAGCGGGGGCTGGCTTCGGGGGCGCTGGCACGTGGTGGCCCTTTTTGCAGCAGGCTGACGGCCGCCGTTCCGCTAGCGTCGGTAAGCCGCGGCAGTCGTCACACGGACCGCGGGCGTGTTCGCGGCAGTCATGGTGGCCGGCCTTGCAGCACGCTGTTGGCGTGTTGCACTCCACGCATCTCGTCATGCGGTGCCGGTCGCAGACGGCCGGAGGTAAGCCGTCGTTGTCGGCGTGGTGGTGTCGGCAACATGCCTCCACCGTAGGGCCGTGGTGGTGTCCGAGTGCGCGACAGACTGCGCACTTCCCTTTGTGATGGGTAGCGCACTTGGGGGCATTCTTCGTCGCCTCCGGCACTGCGTGTGGGAGGTGCAGGGGATCCGGGTTGGCCAGTGGCGCTCTGGGGATTACCCATCGCCGCGCTCTGTCCGTCCGCTCGGGCGGGTACGCCGGCGCTGTGCCGTAGCCGGTTTTCACCTGCTGCATGATGGTCGGCCCGGTTTCGGGCATGCGGTGGCGGGGCCGGGGCTGGAAGCCGGGTACGCTGCTCAGGCCTATGAACGACAAGGCTGTCGTTTGCGACTTGAAGTCGCCAGGGAGGCACTTGCCGAGTTGTTGTTGCACGGCCAGCTTGTTGATTGCGCTCAACATGCAGCCCGTTGGCCTTCTCCCGATGCGTCTTGGCCGCCTTGCTAGGTGCCTTGATGTCGAGGCCCGAGACGTTGAGCAGGGGTTGCCATGTAGCCCGTACCGGTCTAAGCCTTCAATGCAACTTCCATAAGTACCCCCATTGGGACGGGTCCGACGGTCCGTTAGTCATCAGCGACATCGGGCGGGGGAAAAAAAAAGAGAGAGAGAGACGAGTTAGAGTGCAGGGACCATCTCTCCGGGGAGTTTCCGGTCTCCTCACTTCTCTTCGCACTGCTACGGCGGGCGTAAGTCGCTCCGGAGGCGCGCTGCAGGTTGCGGCTCTGCTACAGTGAGTGGCGGCACCGGAGTTGGTGCTGCAGCGGGCGCTCTGGCCGGCGGGCGAGCTCGTCTCGCGGGGGATCGCCGCCTTGTAACGCTGCGGGCCCTCTTCTTCCTCGCGACTGCGCGGCCTACGGCGGCGGCTAACACCTTGATGGGAAACTTCAGCTTCCATTGAGCGAAGGCTACGTCCTGAGGGTACACGGGTTTGGCGTCATTCCAGCTGTCTTTGGAGCAAACTGCTACTATGCCGTTTAACATCGCCTCTGTCCTCCGTCCAGCCGCAAAACGTGGACGGTGTGTGAATCCCGGCATTGCCGGCGCACCCAGACAGCGTAAAGAGCATACACCCTGACGCCACTTCCCGGGGAAGGCTGAGGCCCCCGTGTCAGCAAAGCTTAGGTCGTTGATGGCTCGTGTTAGATATCCTATCTGCAACCCTTTTTCGGCAAACGTTTCCCCAGGCAGCTTGGATCGCGTGTAGGCCTCAAAATCCAAAGCGAGTTCCACGCCGGTCGTAGGGAGAGGGGGGGTGTTGACCCAACGTAGATTCCTTAGCCAGTAGACTAGCGTCGCCGCGAAGCGCGTCCCGATCTGCTTCGTGAGGAGCTCACGGCTGTCCCTTGCCAGCTCAACGTCATATCTCCCTGCCGCGGCGGAGGCAAGCTCCCAGGGGCGCGTCGTCGCGATATTACGCTGCGCTTGCGCCATCTCGATGGAGATGGTCCCGATCAGCTTCTGGACCCTCTCCACGAGTACCGGCGGGGTTCCGATGGGGGGAATCCCCCGTGTGCTCAGGCATAGGGGCATATTCTGTGCCGCCACTCCTGCGACGTCGAGTCGGCAACGTAGATTGACCCACCTGCCCCCCGGTCCCGGGCATTCCCAGAAATAGTGCAGCAGGGTCCCCGGCGTCCCACCGTCGCAGAACTCGCATACGCCGTCACCCGTTCCCCATTTTCTGTTGCACCACTCGCGAGAGTACACCGCTCCTGCGATGCATTTGCGGATTGCAAAGCTGAGCCTGTCCTCCGTCGCGCGGTTCTGCCACAGTCTGTTCAGCAGGCGCACATCCACCCCCCTCTCGATACCCGAGTAGCCTTGCCTTTGTGTCGTCAGGTAGCGCCACGCTCGAAGACGCAGGCCCTCACGGACGAAGTGCAGTGTCTCCTTCCCGGAAAAAGGCACGGTCGCACCTTCGAACGATAGCAACTCGAAACTGTGCCGCTTCGCCGGCAGGAAACGTATCTCTCGAAGGAGATTGGATATCAGCCCGACGGGGCCCTTTAAGGAGGCGTCAGCCCCGGATACAAGAAGGGCATCCATTCGCAGCCGAAACCTCTCCTTCTGGTATTGCTTCGCGGCGGTGCGGAGTGAGCTGTACCCGGAGGCGCATGCCGGATCGCACAAGTGCGCCTTCGCAACAAGGGTAAGTGTCGCGAGGGGGCTCTTCGCCCGATTTGAGCGAGGAATCAAGCAGGCGGAGAGAGCCGTGCGAAGGACGGAGTTGTTCGCAAAGCCACCGGCCGAGTTGGCGCAGTAGGCCGCGCCGTAGTGCGCGGATGCCGCGATCGTCTGCATGACGCGGAACTTGGTGCGCGGCTTCAGTGGCGACGCTTCCAGCCTGGCTGCGGCTTCCACGGTCGCGTCAGACCTACCGTTGTCCACAGGCCCTTCTGTGCCCAGGGGAACGCCCAGAACCTTAACGGTCTTCACCGACTTCACCGCCTTGCCTCCAACCTCGAGACGGGGGCCTTTTTCCGACGTCGAGAAGGAGGCACACTTGCCTTCGTTGAGAGCGAGGCCGGTCAGACTCCCGAATATCGCGGTGACTTCTATTCCTTCCTGGAGCAGCTTCGCGAGTCGCGAGAGGAGGTACAAGTCATCAGCAAAGGACTTCGGACTCACTCGTGCCCGGCTGACCAGGGCTTTCGAGAGCACGGACAGAAGGGCGTTGATCAGGACCACGGAGATAGGGCAGCCTTGGAGGATGCCGTTCGTGACCTTGAATTCATCGCCCACTCCCAGCGGGTACTTAAAACGACGTCTGAGGTACTTATAGACGTGGCGCAGCGGCGCCAGCACACGCTCATGCAGCCCCAGAGCCTCAACTAGGTCGAGTACCAAACCTTGTGGAACGCGGTCAAAACATTTCGCAAAGTCGAGCGCGATCCCATGTAGCGGCGTTCCGTTAATAAGGGATTCCTCTATCGACAGCGCGATGTCCATGACGACGTCGTCGCAGGAGTGGCCTTTCCGGAAGCCATGTTGAGACTCGTGTATCCACTGCTCTTGCCAGACAAGAACCTCCTGCAGACGCACACTAGCCCAAAGACGATAAACGACACTGGAGACGGTGATGGGCCGCAGCTTCAGGGGGTCATCTCCTTCTCCCTTGGGAATCAGGGTGACTAGCGCGTCTAGAACCCCGTCGGGCCATAGGCCCGTCTCCTCGACTTCGTTCAGTACTGCAGCAAACCCTTCCAGGATTGTGTCCGGCAGGGCCGCAACTTCTCGCATGCGCCAGCCGTCCACGCCGCATGACGATTGCACACCTTTCTTCCTCGCTATCGACCGTAGGCGGTCGGCCGTGATGGGGCCCAGTTGGCACGGGTGTTGCGCAATAAAGTCACCATATTCTCGCAGGAAGGGGGCGAACTCGGGTTCCTTTTTCCCGGCATACATGCGTAGCACGGGGTCCCACTTCCTCCTTACCGTCGCGTCAACTTCCACCAAGTTCGCCGTGAGTCGCCCGTCGCGACCGTTCGTAAAATAGAATGTCGGCGGCGCCTCCTTCTTCACCCAAGCAAAAGACTCCTTACCCAGAGGGTTACGGAGCTCGCGCTGACACCTTGCGATTTCCAGGTACCTCGAATTTAACGTAGTCTGGGCCAGGCTCTGGCACACGTCCGAGATAGTGTGTGATAGGCCCCGCGCGGCCTTCGCCGATGGCGGTATCAGTGGCAAAGCACACTTCCCGTCCGTACGCTGGAGGATGAAGCTTTGAAACGACCGTATTTTGTCCCACTGCCCTTTGAGCAGGAGCGACAACGGGCACGGGGCGCTGGACATATCCTCCCATTTGGCTCGTGCGGCCGAGTATTCCCGCATGCGTCCGAGAAGACACCTGGCTCTCTTCAGAGGTGCGGTGTCGGCCCCCGCACCCTCCGGGGACGGCCTCGCGGACACGCGCTGGGTGCTCAGCCTCCGCCGCTCTCCTCGCCCGCGGTAGGCCGCCAGGTTACCCTCAATCTTGGACTTCTGGAGCAGATAATCCTCCGCCGCCCGCGAGATACGCAGCCAGAGAAAATCCACCCTCTGGCTGTCTTCTAGTCCGCGGGGGCACGGGTCGGCGAGTCGGTATTTCGCGACTACAGCTTTGAGAGCTGCGGTGTCGGTACGGTCAGTCAGACCGGATCCAGGGATGGCACGGGGGAAGCGGAACACCGCGTTAAGTTGCTGGAAAGCGGTGAGGTGAAGCTCAGCTCGAATCGCCTTATGTGTCGGGAACCCGGCCTCGAAGGTTTCTACGTTTCCAAGAGCGGAAGAGGCGATTTCGTTGGTAAGCACAAGGTCAATGCGTGACGGCTCCCCGTGGTAGCAGGTGTGCTCCGGAGGCCTGCTCAGGGACTTCGCGTGAAGCTCGGCACAGTCAGTCCACCCGTTTCGCAGTGCGAAGCGTAGGGCAGGAGAGTTCAGAGGGTCTGTGTTCAGGTCACCTGCAACTACAATCGGTACCGCGCCCAGGCGCCGGCGCATGCCCCAGAGAACCCCCTCGACCAACTTCTCACGTTCAATCCGAGCCGAGTGGCCGCAATGTCCGTACAACGAAACCACGTGAAGCGCACCCTTCCCGCTTCCGGTCGCGACACGTACGTGGAGGAAGCGAGCTGCCTCGTAGGCCCGCTCTTCAACGACATCGAACGGGCTAACCACGCATGCCGGCAGGCCTTTCCTCACAAGGATTGCTACACCGGCGCTCCCCCCGGTTATTTGGGATGGAACGTCGTTGCCACATTTACGCCCTTCGCAGCAGGAACCGAAGAAAGGCTGCCAGACGTCGAGAGCAGCACACTCCTTCAGGGCCATCCGGATTTTCTTCTGCCCGGTGCTCGTCAGCTTCGTCTCCTGCAAGCAGATGACGTCCGCCACAATGCCGCAGAGGAGGAGCACGTTCTTTAACAACGAGGTTACGTTGATCGTTACTACACGTAAGGGTGGTAGGCGAGGGCCGGACCCAGAGGATGTAGTGAGGGTAAGGTTGTGTGACGCGTATGACGCGTGGTATAATTGAGGGCTCACCATTTTGAGTCCGCGGGGTCGACGGCGGGCGCCTGCGCAGGCGAGGGCGGTGTTGGGGGGGCGTCTTGCAGTTTAGCCCAGCACGCATGGCAAACCACCGCCTCACAGGGGCCGTGTGCACATTGACGCCTCGCCTGTCCTACTTGCATACTCTTGCAGCAGACTTCGCATAGGAACGCTTTATCGTTTTCGTATGCCTCCTGCCAGTTGGCGTGCCGGCAGTCGGTAGCCATATTGTCAGCGGTGTCGACCCGCGCCACCTTGTCCTGGGTCGTCGTCTCATCGCTGGCGCGGCTCCGCTTCTGTCCAGGAACGGGTTCTGGGCGTTCATGGAGGCTCGCGAGGAACTCGCGAGGGAGATTAATCTTCACCCGCTGGCACTGTGTGGTGAACCCCTTCTTTTGCCTCGCGTCGATGGATCGGTCGTATTTCCTGATCGAGATTGACGCCCGATCAAGGCGGTAGAGCACTGGTGCCGGAGGTCCCTGGTCGGCAATGACCACGCACACAGTATCCCCTCGCCGTTTGAACGAACCGACCGGCTCCACATTCCATTCGGCTGCTGCGCAGGCGGCGAGGAGGTCGGACGGGTGCTCCGCCGGACACGCCGTGGTGACGATGTACTTGTCACCCCGACGCTGGCGCTTCGACAGCTTCTTCCCGACCGCCGATTCCGTGGCGGCGACGTGCTCCGGGGTCGTTCGTATGCCGAAGACGCCGGTTTTCGCACCGCCGATCACACCGAAAGTGTTCGGTGTCCGGGAAGCTATCTGGCGCGCTTCCTCGAGGGCGCAGTCGCTCACCCACACCGCCGGCAGCGTGTCCGTTCCGTTGACGAACGACATGGCCTTCCAGAAAGTGCCGGCCTTCCCGGAGCTCCGAAGCAACTTCGGCACGTCTTCGACGGGAACGCGGACGCTCACCTCACACACGCCCTGACGTCGGTGCACCTTCGTAAACACCGACGACCAGTCCATGCGCAGACCTTCGGCTTCCGCCGCCTTCTTCGCCATGATCCTGACCGACTGGCCAGCCTTCATCGCCGTCTCCCACGTCGTGGCGTGGACATAAGCCGCACGCACCTGGAATAGGCACACCTGTGTCGTCGGCTGCCCGGGGGCGACCGTTTTGCACGATACCGTCGGCGGGGTGACGTTGTAGTACTTCGCCCACACGTCCTGGTGGTTCCCGTCAGAAAGCACCACCAGGTGCCTCGCCGACTCTGCCCACGGTACGGTGCACACGACGGCTACTTTTGCGCCCGGACAGACCCCGATGAGGTCCAAGGCAGCCCCCCATGCGTACTCCGCATCCTCGGTGTTCGCGGCAACAAGGACGCCGCCTTTCTTGCTCCCCATCTCGACACCGGACTCGACCTTTGGCACTCCCCAGCCATCGAGTACCATGACGGCCTTCGGCCGTGTGCGTCGGGTCTTTTCGGCCCACGTGCTCCCTTTGGGCGTGTTCGGTTGCGCCGCCGCTGCATCGCGCACTTTCTGCGCCCAGGTGTTGTTCGTCGGTGGGTTCGGTTGCTCTGCAGACGCAGAGGACCGAGTCTTCTCCGGCCGGGTCCGGTCCGGCAGCGGGGGTGCGCAGGTCCGGTCCGGCGGCGGAGGCTGTGCGCTGGCGACCGCCGGCCGGGTCCGGTCCGGCGGCGGGGGCTGTGCGTTTGTGACTGTCAGGCCACGTTTCCCTGCTTCGGATGCGGGCGGCGCCCCGGAGTGCGCGGCTTCCATCAGGGTGAGAACGAGATTCATCATTCTCACCAGCTGCTGCCTCACCTTCTCGTCGACGCCTTTCTCAGCCAAGCATGATGCCCGGTCAAGCAGTGCGTCGACGTCTCCCATCGTCGAAGATGAACGAGGCAAGCCCGCCACCCTACAGACGGTTTTGCTCTCTCTCCCTTGCGTTCTTTCTTACTCTCTGATGTGATCAAACTCCCTCCCGCTTCTTTCCACCCAAGGTGTTTCCGGGCAGAACCCGGAGCCGCTTTCCTTCAAGGGTAGCCACGGCAAGCCACCAATAAAGTACAGAAAGATTTTGAGAGAAGGGGAAAAAGGTGGGTGTGTGGGTGGATAAGCTTGTGGTAGGTTGTTCGGAAATAAGTACAACCTCAAACTACGCCTAGCACAGGGCCAGGCGGTATATGCGTGCCTTCATCCTCTCATATTAGTGTGCGTTCACCCATATAGACACGTCGAGTTGTTTCCCGTTAGCCAGGGTAAACGGGTGCGGAGTGAAACATAGACCAGCCAACAAACAAGAATCCGATGAGGCTCAAACGACGTGGATCAGAATCTCACACCCGCAAGGTGGCAACGTCTCTCATGCGCGCGGAGTCCCCTCAGACCCTGAAACTTCTGGCCATCCTTCGTGCACTCGATGGAGCAGTGTTGACATCGCAGCACCGGGGACCCCGTTAACTGCTGCTCAAACAACTGACCATGCGGTGTCAGACATTGGGAGTCCGGCAAGGGCGGGCAGGGTGGTGAACTACCAAAGGGGTGGAGGGAGTCAGGTGATCCTTCCGACTGCCGGCTCATCAAATTACCGGCTGAGTGGGGGGGGGGGGATTGTGGGGGGGGGGTCGTTGTATAATGGTCTAGTTTGGAGGGAATTGGAAAGGTTGGAAAAGGTTTTGGGGTCTCCATCGATAGAGTTGGGGGGAAAATGTTTCTTGGGTTTGAAGAGCGCGTGGTGCTTGCACCACTGAGGCCAGGTTATTTAACCGCGGATTTAGTGAAGGATTGTTCAGGAAACGGTCGCGAGCGAAACCCGACCAGGTAACGACCATTTCACTGTCTTCTTTGTTTTTTGATGCGAACATCACGAGGTGCTGTCCGAAGACACCGCCCACGTGAGCACTGTTAAGCAGCGGTTGCCAGATACTCCCGTAGCACCTATTCACGGGTTTGCAGGGGTAAAAAGGAAGCCCGGGTTGGGGAGGGTGGTGGGTTTGGTGCGTAGTATTCTTCTTTTTTTGTTCTTTCTCGGTTCTGGTGGTGCTGCTCCTTCCTTCTCGTCCTGTGTTGGGTTACGACTTTTTTTGTTCTTTATCGGTTCTGAGCGTTGGGGGGGGGGGTTGCAAGAAGTTGGGGGGGGGGGGGGGCGGCTACACGACGCACTTGTTAGCTGTTTTTTTTGGGACATAACTAGTTATATTTCTAACAAGTGATGTAACAAGTGGTCACTTGTTATATAACAAGTGGCACTTGTTATATAACAAGTGATCACTTGTTATATAACAAGTGATTACTTATTATATAACAAGTGATCACTTGTTATATAACAAGTGATTACTTATTATATAACAAGTGATCACTTGTTATATAACAAGTGATTGCTTGTTATATAACAAGTGATTACTTGTTATATAACAAGTGATCACTTGTTATATAACAAGTGATTGCTTGTTATATAACAAGTGATCACTTGTTATATAACAAGTGATTGCTTGTTATATAACAAGTGTTTGGTTGCAATTTCATAAGGAACCTGGGGTTTGTACCTACCTACGAGAGAAAGTCACGTGATCTGCAAGACACTAGGGTTTTGGCAAACAAACGGTTGCTGCAAGCGCGCTTGGCATTTGGACACCCGAACCGCTCATTCGGGGTTCTTCTGTGGGTCGAAGTTTCTTGTCGTGTGAAAAATCACACTTTACAGGACCTTCTCCCACAAGAAACAGAAGAACCACATTATGAGCAAGCGCAGTGACAACTCGTCGAAGACCCCGGAGAAAAAGAGGAAGAAGTCGGGGGACGCCGGGCCGGACATCATCGAGGCCCAGACGGCCCAGGTGATCGTCGACTTCGTCGACGTTTACTGCGTGGCGAAAGACGACACCGAGGTCATGCACGTGGCCTTAAAAGCTGTGGTGCAGACCCTATTTGGCTTCGAGCTCGGCGGCCGCGATGGCAGGATCAGCAAGGCCATCGGTGCGAAGTTTCCTCGCATGCTTTATGCGAAGAATCAGGCGGAGGCAACCGACACGAAGCTTTACGCGCTGAGGATCCGCCTTAACACCGATATGGTTTTCCGCGGGGTTTACCTCCGCAAGAGCCCCACGCCTGCACAAAAGGCAGGTGAACCATACACTCGTCTGCGAGCTGCCGCCGTCAAAGATATTTGCCTTGACAACGTAGATGTGACGAGCATCTACAAAAGCAAACTCCAAGGGCAGGTTGTGGGCGCCGGTGCTGCTGTAGGAAAGCGCAACCCCAGATGGCCTTACATTACTGTCGTGGGCAAACAGCAGGGGACCGTCGGTTCGGAGTCGTTGACATATCACTGTATTGTGATAGAAAGTGGGTGTACGGTGATTCCGGAAGCTCACCCCCCGATCCTCACTGGAAACTGCCTCGCATTCACCCTGTATCGCGAACTACCATCGTCAGGAGGCGCCGCAGGCCTTTACAAGGGTAGCTACACTCTGCCTTCAGATGTCATCATTGACACCACTAAAAGCATGCTGGTTACAGAGTCAGGAGGGCTTACTGTGGTGAAGTTTCCTTTGGCTACAACCGCCAACCAGGTGATTACCGTCGAGCGGGGCAATTGGAGAAACAATCCAGAATTGTTGGGCGTGTCATTAGACCAAGTCGAAGATGACCGCGCCAGTGCAGACGACACCGACAATTCCGATAACGCATCCGATCACGAGGTGCACTTTCAGCCTGCAAACTAGCGACGTAAAAAGTCAGCGAAAGGCTTTTTCCTTTCTGCCCTTCGTGATGACGGTAACCTCCTATCTTTTTTGACGACGACATTCATTTTGATCATGACCCAATATTTTGCGCAGCAAATCCCCTCTGTTTTCCCTCTTAATGCCCCGAACAAGAAGTTGGTGATCAATTGCAGGGGATACATGTAACTCTTGGGCAGCTTTTCTCCCTGTTTCCCGGCGTGGACGAGGGCAAGTTGAAATTGAATAAACTGAACGATGGGTCAGTGTGATGACAAACGTGGAAGTATCCGTCTTTGGTGTTCTGGCTTGTTGACCATTGTAGTACACTAATTGTAAGCTGAAGCGGACACTCAATATGTCGGTCCACGTTTCACGTTTCATATGTTGCTGATCATTGAAGTGGAAGAATCGAATTGACAGGTTGCTGCTTTTCGATCACCCAAAAGAACCATGGCTATGAAAATGGATGCACCGACCGTTCGAGCAATTGGGCAGTTGATAGCTGATAATCGTGGTCAGCTGGGGATGTCATTGAAGGATTGCGCACGATTGGGAACCTTAGTGAAGGAGCGCACCGGTATTTGCATGGGCCTTTCACAGGGGAGTGTAGCCAAGAGTGATGAACCGTGGAAGGTTCTTTCCAATGAGGTTTTGGGGAGTGTTGCGGGATCACTCAGCTTTCTCCTGAAGACGTTTCCGGTGAAGGCAGACTCGGAGGCCCCATCAGTTCTTCTGGTCATGGATGGATACAATCCAGGGAACGCATTCCGTTCCCGGACCTCTAGACAGCGACTAGCAATCGGCCTCGTAGCTGGTGAGACGGTATCACACTTCCTCACACTCAGCGACAAGCGAAAAGCGTCTTTCCACGAGTGGTGGATATTTCAGTGCTTGCCCCAGCTGACCGCAGTCCAGAAAGGCACGTTTCACGTGGGCGATCAAGCTGTGTCCCTCCAGCTCTTTCGCATCGGCGGAGATCACGCGGAGCTTTGGTCGTTGTTCACAGGTGTCGGTAGCTCTGGGCACAGGAGCGCCTTTTGTGCGACGCCTATAAAAGATCGGCTACAACACATGCATTGTTGCGAGCGGCTCAGCATTCAAGAAATGCACGAGGCCGGCTACACATGTCACATTGCCCAACGGTTTGTCCAACCATGTTACACAGTCACCCCAGCCCTGCACGACGTCAAGGGAGTGATGCGTCTCATCCTGCGCACCCTTCCGCATGCGGCAGCGGTGGAACAAGCTGTACTTGGAAGTGTGGGCTGCAATATGACTGGTTCACAAGCGCGCAAACTGCTAGCCACTCTGCTGATGCGAACCAAAGGGAACGAGCACACAATATGTTGCTTGATGGATATGCTTGTCTTTTTTCGGTATCAAGACATACCGGTTCGCTTCTTTTCCGCGCAGGGTGCGACCAACTTCGCAAAACACTTCTTGCTCGGTTTGCTAAGTTATCACGCTCTGATTTTCTTGTTGGAGTGGGCGAACCCTGGCATCACTTTGTCGGCCTATGCCCACAGCATGGAACACTGGTTTGATCCGCAAGATGCTCACAGGCTGGCAGTGTCAGACGAAATGTTCGAGCACATGAACGGAGAGCGCAAGCGTTGGGTGGGAAGGACTTCCCAGCAAACGATGGAGCGCGATCTGCAGGTGCTGGAGCTTCAGACGAAGCATTTTCACCCCGACAAGAAACGTCGGCCCTTGCCGAAGCTTTCCGAATGCGTCGCCGCTGTGCCTAACTTGTTCCAGTACGACGTGATAGTGTTTTGCACGTGCGTTACGCAAAAGGATGACACTTGGAAGAAAGCGACTAGAAGCCTGATTGCGCGCTTAAAGGTTGTCGGCCTTGGTGCTACCGTATGTCGGGCGACGCGATGGGGGCAGAAGTTCTGTGCCAACCCAGGCGTCGAAACACACTCTGAATTTAAGCTTTGTGTGTGTAATGACACGCCGTGGAAAGCTCCTCTTGCGTCTGAAAGCGAAAGTAGCAGCGGGTATGAGAGCTCACTCGAGAGTGAAGATGAGGACGCCGTTTTCAGCTGCATCATCTGCAATAAGCACTTCAAGAAGGTCTTTGGTCTCTACGCACACTACGACACGCAGCACCGTCCAGCTGTACCGTGTGAGTGCAAACAAGAGTGCCCTGCTTGCAAGAAGCGAGTTTTCACAAGCGGGTTAAGCCAACACGTCTTGTACAATCACTCAGATATGCTTACAAAGACAAAGTGCCCTCTGTGCTTAGCGAGCTTTTCCTCATCCAGGCTTAGAGACTCTCACATGAAGCACCATCACGTTGTGTGATGCGTTCTTTGATGATGCGTTCTTTTCTCCTGCATCAAGGTGGTTCAAGAAGCCGAACATGCTTCCCTCAGAGGTTCTCTCACGTTCTCTTGATGCCGGGGTCGAGATTGAGGTAAAGCTAGTTGAACTATGCGTGAAACTGCGGCCGAGACCACAGGTCAGAGCGAGCCGACGCGACGTCCTCCACCACGGCTCTGCTTCTGCGGTGCTATCGTTTTTCAGTACATGCGTCTTGCTGATCACGTGTTTTTCTCTCGTACATCGGTAAACCAGGCTACTTGTTATAGAACAAGTAAGACCCTTCAGCACTATGCGTGTTTTGGGGCTGCGTTTGGCATGGTGCTGCAAAGCAGTCTCTTACTTTTCTGAGTTTATTTACACGACACGGCTGCAATCTTTTAGGCGGACTTCAACAAACAAATGTAACATGTTTGTTTGCCAAAAGCCTTGTGTCTTGCAGATCACGTGATTTTCTGGACTGCTTCCCTCGTGGGTAGGTACAACCCCCGGTTCCTTATGAAATTGCAACCAAACACTTGTTATATAACAAGCAATCACTTGTTATATAACAAGCAATCACTTGTTATATAACAAGTGGCACTTGTTATATAACAAGTGGCACTTGTTATATAACAAGTGGCACTTGTTATATAACAAGTGGCACTTGTTATATAACAAGTGGCACTTGTTATATAACAAGTGGCACTTGTTATACATTTTCACTTGTTAGGTCACTTGTTATATAACAAGTGATTGTGCATGACAAGTGCGTCGTGTATGATGGCAAGTAAACGGAAACGTTTCCCGTTTCCGTTTCCATACTTTCAAGGAAACGGCGTTTTCTTATTTGGGAAACGGCTGCTGCAGATTGCGGTGTGTAAGGTGACCACACCTCGGATGGGCGGGGGGAAAATTTTTTAGGGGTATTTCCCAACGAGCCAGCAAAACAAATTTATCTGTGCAAACGGTGCTGTCTCCGAAGTAGTCCCGAACTGCGCGGTCCTTCGTAGTGGTGGCAACCGAGCACTCAGAGAACTGGGCCTGGGGACCTCCCCGTAAAGTTTCTCGACAAGGTTCGTATGCGCGACAGTCTTTTCGGTTTTGGCTGCAAGTTGACACACCCTGAGCAGCCTCAGAAGCTGGAGTTAAAAAAGCGGGTGTCACACCCGCTTTCCGGGTGTGACTCGGGCACCCTCTTTAGCTCCAACTTCTGGGGCTGGACCTCACCGTGTAGTATTCCCTGGTGCTGTTAGCGTGGTTTGTGGGTAGCCTGCAAAACCAAGGAGCCGTTTCCGTTTCCGTTTCCGTTTCCGTTTCCGTTTCCGTTTCCGTTTCCGTTTCCGTTTCCGTTTCCATGTTTTGGAAAAACCGGATGGAAACGCGTTTACTTGCCAACATAGCCCTAGGGGGGGGGGATCTTAGTTGTGTTTAGGCAGGACACTGCCTCTCGTGCATTTTTGATGCTAGCATCAATCTTGGTCCCTTGAACAAGCCTGACCACCGAAGGGACGACGGCCTTGAATATATTGAACTGCAGGGAATAGTTGACTAGACCTCTTGGGTTTGTGCTAACCACGATTCCGGGAGTCGGAGAACCTAACATAGGACGGACCCCCTCATGCTGGTGCAGCGAGGAGTGAGGTTACAATGTTTTCGGGATAGCGATGGGGTATTTTTGTATTTATTACCTCGTACGAGTGTTGAGTACTCATCAGAAAGATTATCTTCTCAGACCTGCGATATTCTACGACCTCTAGAGACGTGTGTTGCGTACATGTGCCCTGTTCTATTTCGGGCAAGGGATTCCGATCAACCACCAAAACACGCTGCCTGCGGCTTATTAGCCTTGCGCAATGCACTGCAGAGCGACCCGCAAGAGTGCGGGGACTAAGAAGAACCAGACATACCAAACGAGTCCATGCTTTGATCCGAGCTGTCGTGCAGTGAAGAAGTCTCGTCGGCGGACGAGGCGCCAGCGGGGTTGAAGCCACCGTCTCCTGCAGCCCGCTGCTTCTTCGCGGCCTCACGGCGCCTTGCCTTCTCGGCCGCTTTGCTGCTCCTTCGGCCGCCAGGTTGTTGGTTGGCCGCAGCGCCGGTGGGGCTCAGCTGCGTGCCGGTGGTCGTCGTGGACTGGGAGTCCGTGGCGGGCGCGGTGGATGGGAAGCGGAGGGAGCCGGCGCGGCGGGCGGCGGCCGCCGGGCCGACCGGCTTGGCCAGCCGGAACGAGCGGGCGAGGCGGGGCAAGCTGGCCACGGCGGCCGCCGCGACGCACGCCAACGCGACCGCCGCCGCTTGCCGCTGGTCGACGGCGAAGCGGGCGAAGCTGCGGCCGGTGGCAACGGGGACGGACGAGTCCTTGGCCGCGGGGAGCGACGGATCCCGCACGGACTTCTGCCTCCGAAGGTGCCTGCGAGATGCGTGCATCAAGTCGAGCTCGTCTTCGGTGGTACCATCCGCGGTGTGCTCCTTCGCCTCGCGTGCCTCCATCACCGCGACGCTCAGCAAGGCTGCGACGACCACGACGACGTGAACTGGAGCCAGCGAGGCATCCGCGAAAAGGATGACGGAGTTCGCCGTTTCCACGTGGTACCGCTGGAGGGCTGTGACCCTGTAGGGGTCGAGGATGGGGTACTGGTAGTAGTGCGGGGCGTCTTCGTCGAACGCGCCGTCCTCGCCGGGCGGGTCGCTTTGACCTTCGGTGCCGGCCGCCGCGAGATGCTTGAAGATGGCCGCCTTTGCCTTCGCAACCGCGCCGGCGGTCGCTAGCTGCGCCCTCGGCGACTGGCTGTGCTTCAAATCGGTCTTTTTCTTCCCGGTTTGCCGCGACCTGTGTGTTCGCGTTTATTGTGATTTAAAAGGTTCGGTGTTTTAGGATCTCCTATTAACCACTGAGGCCGGGAGTTGGGTTGTGAAAGGGATGTAGACATATTTGCATTTAACTATGGCTAGCCAAGTTTGTGACGAATACGGCCACTGTGTCCGGCTCGAAACAACGACCGGGCAGGGGGTTCTCCGCCTACAAAAACTATCTGGACCCGAATTTGACAGAAAATCCCTTGGCAACAGGATATACTGGCTGGGTGAGCAACAGGAATGCCAGATGATCAAGCGAGCCAGCACGATGTTTGCGGTTACGGTTTTTGATGTCGGGGATCTTCCCATCCCAAACATGCGCTGGAAATTCTGAAACGAGAGGCCGAGGACATCATTTGCCACGACTGCCTGGCCCCGGGCTTCTCCGCACAATGCATACACAAAAGGATTCCAAGAAGCTGTCTCCGGGCAAACGAAGAGACGTCAACTCTGCTAGAGGTTTGGCGGGTGGGGCATTGTGTCCGGTACACGATGTCATCTCGCTGCAGCCGCTGCAGAATTGTTCTGTGCGGTGACAGGGCTCGACACTTTAAGAGCAGGTGCTTGCTTTGGTGGGCGATCACAGGTTCACTGGGGCACCACGAAAGTCGATAAGAGTTTGGGTTAGAATGCAAAGAATCTGCGGCGATAACCTGCATCGCCGGCGGTCGATAAGAGAACTTCACACAGCCTTCAGGGTGGTTGATTAAAAGAAGAAGTAAAGTTTTCCCACCCGGTGACCTCGCCCAAGCTCGTTTCCTCGAATTAAGGCAGTCGCTCAACATTCCCGCGCTAGTGATAACAGTTACAAAGACGTGTTCTTACTTCTCCCTTTCTTCAAGGCAGTTCTCGTCAGACAATACGAAGAGCAGAAACTCCCCAGCAGACTCGGACGAATTATTGGGTAACGGGGCATGGCAAGGGCATGAGGGATGCTGAGGGCTGCAACAGAATGGCCGCAGTTAACCATCGAACCGCCAGCGCTGCGATATGCTTGTTTTTCACATGTCCGGTCAGGGAGGGGGATCCAGTTTGGTGTTTGGGCGGAATCCGGCCTCACGGTCAGGGGGAGACAAAAAACAGAAAACCACCACACCGGAGAGACTCCAAAAACGCTTCGGGGCTGAAGGCTTCCGAGGTGGGAGACAAGACCTGCCCAGGCGCAGGTGCTGAAACGTCAAGCACTCGTTGTACGCGCTGCTCGACTCGCTCGGCGGGAGTCAGCTGGGCAAGCGCAATGTCTGATGCGTGACGCTCCGACAGATCCTCGAGAGCCGCCTCCAAATCGGCCAGCTCCTGCCACAGCTCGAAGCTGCGGTGCAGGATGTCCTGCGGAAGGTTGAATTGAGTTGGCGGAGAAGGATCCTACTGGGATGGCCGCAAAATTGCACAGTGCTCCTTTCTTGTTTTGCGTTAGTTCTTAAGCAGGGAAGTCGCCTGGGCTCTGAGCCACGTTTTTATCCGAGACTAGAGGTATGCCAATAGCTCTATCGAGCCAACCCCACTTTTTTAGGGGGTCCGCGGGCGAAGCCCGGGGCACTTTTTTAGTGTCGTTTCGTAAAGGGTCTCCTTAGGAAGTTTTCCCCCCTGGAAATGACACCGTGATGGCAAAGTGAACGGCGCACGCCTTCAGGGCTTGAGCCCCGGCCTTCGGGGCTTGAGGTCCCCGGTTCGAACCCCGCCGAGGACCTTTTTTTGGTTCTCCTTGGTCTTCAGTTATAGTCAATTCCCTCGCTCCGGGCTTTCTTGACCCGTGATTTGGCACCGGGCATTTGCATACTTCAGGCCCAGACGGACCAGAACTTAGCTTCACCCGAACTTTGCTTTGCTGCTTCTCCCGAACTTTGCTTTCACCAGAACTTAGCCTCACCAGAACTTAGCTTCAGAACTTTGCTTTGCTTCGCCCGAACTTTGCTTTCACCTCCCCAGAACTTAGCGTTACCCGAACTTTGCTTTGACTTAGCTAAGCCCGAACTTTGCTTCACCAGAACTTTGCTTCGCCGAACTTAGCTTCACCCGAACTTTGCTTTGACTTAGCATCGCCCGAACTTTGCTTCACCAGAACTTAGCTTCGTCCGAACTTTACTGTTTCCCGAACTTTAACTGCTGCCTCTAGTCTCGCTGGCCGGTCTTTACCGGCGCAAATGTACTTTCTCTGCACTGGGATGGCTGCCGTGACGAACCTAGCTTCTTCGTATCACATGCGGAGAGAGAGAGAGAGAGAGAGTGGAGAGAACGACAGTGAGGGTTTGGAGGGCGTGCGTCGGGGCCCGTGGCCACCTTGCTAGATAAAACCTGCCTTGGAAGAGGCACCTTATTACTCGTGGGCCTGCGGAGGCCCTCTTCCGTGTGCCTCCGCGCGGAAGGAACACTTTTCAAAGGCCGCGGAGGTCAGCGGACCGGAGCTACCGGAGAGGGTGTGTGTGTGCGTTGTGTGGTAACCTGATACCGTGCGATGATGTGAGTTTGCGTGGCAGCCTGATACGTGTGCGCTGGCTGTTACACGAGCTTGATGTTCCGCATGGATGCTTGGTAGTGCATGCTAATCCATGTGGTTCATGTACTTAAAAGAACTCAATGCTTGGTACCGTGTCCCGCTGCACACGGGGATTCGTTTGCGACAATAAAACTTCGGAGGGAAAAAGACTGCGTGTTTATCCCACTCAAAAAAAAATCCTACCAAATGTTGTACAAAGCACTTTTCAGGGTCCTCGTGGCACTGTGTGCGTGTGAAGCTCAGACCGACACTGTGTTGAGGGCGTGGGGTGCTTGGACGACGTGCAGGTGGGCCACAGAGACTGCAACAAACTTGATGCGAGTCATCTGCACATTTATGTACCCGACAGGGAGCTTCTCTTTGTGGTATGCAGTAACCCGTACTGTATGTTTCAAACCCCCGATTGCGCGTAACCTGGAAGCACCCAGAGGGTGTCGGTGCAGTTGCCCGCATCCATCCGGCAATCAGCTCGCATCGGGGAGGTGACGCTACCCACCTGGACAAGAAGGTGTCCTGCCGCCCCTCGTAGTAGTTTGAACCTGATATGCAGCAACAATCTGTGACGATAGACTGCACAAGCCGCTACAGACTACCTCTTTGCACGCGTCGTGCCATGCTTCGGTCGCTTCGTGCCCCGTGTACTGTTTGTCTCCGGTGCGCGTGTAGTATGTGTCGTCTAGTCCAAAGCAAGTCTGGAAGAGAACGGAGCAATATTTACAAACCAACAAGTGACTTTAGGTAGCCGCCTGGTCGGCGCCGATCCGAGCGCACACAGCGCAGTGAATGGTCACCTGGTAAGGTTTGCAGTAAAACCCGCCGAACCCTGCCTCTCGTGTTCGCTTCTCTGGCGCGGCAAGGACCAGATACTGCCCATTGACTGCTAAGCACCCCCCAGCGGGCCAATACGATGGAGAAATAGCCTCCAAAGTCCATGGCGCCAAATTTTACTTTTTTTGTGTAGGCTTGGTCAGGCGTCATGGGGGAGCCTTCACGAGGCGACACTGCTGACCGCGCCTTAATTGAGCTGCGGTCGCCGATCCCCCAGCTGCCAGCATCATGTACTTGACGCGACGCGGAACGGAGTGCTGACAGCACCGCCCGGCGAATAGAGGGCCACACGAGTGGCAAATTGACCGGTCCTCGAGGACACCGTCTCCGTCCTAACTCTGCTGGGTTGGGGTAAAAAAGCCTTTGAGCTCGTACGAGGCTGGTTCAGCCAGTATACCTGTTTTTGCGATGGCGGCGCGTTGATGGAGGCGGCTCTGAGCAGCTCAAGGGACTCTTCGGTGTCCTGCCTGCGCTGCCGGAGCGTCTCGCGGATGGTGGCGAAATGCGCTTCGATGTGCCGTAAGAATTCTGTTTTTGCCTTGAGCAAGAGCCGGATGAGCTCGAGGTCGCCTTTGCGTTGCTTTGTTGAAGCCGCGCCGCGCATCTTTCGCGCGTCTTCTTTCGCTTCCATGAGCTTTTTCGTCTCCGCTTCGGCTTCCATTCTCTTCTGCTGCTCTTGCTGCCGTGCCTTCAACCCCCTGCAAGCTCGGTCTTCTTCAGGAGTCAGCACTGGAATCTCATCCCTCCACCTCTCATCTAGTGTATCCAACATTTCTTTCACGCTTTCGACCTCCACGTTGACGTGAATCATCCCAGCCCGCACTTGCGACGTTTCCGTGGAGGGGGCGACCCCTGTGCCATCGATCTCGCGAAAGCGCTTGTCTAGTTCGGTCGCCTGTGTCGTTCTTTGTCTCATGTTTTCTAGAAAATCCTACTGGAACAGAGACCACAGAAGCGGCACAAAAAATAAGTGGCCTAGTTTGGCACTTGCTGTCGTTGGGCCAAAACACCCGCCGGTATCCGGCTACGGTGAAGCGGAGACTTCACAACACCGACCTTCCGCCGAGAAGATTCGCGATTTAGTGCTGGCGGCTGGAGGATCACCAACCGCAGCTCAATAAAGGCTGCGGTCAACAGTGTTAAAACACACACACACACACACGCACACACACACACACACACACAGGGGGAAAAATCCACACTACACACAAAATCACTAACGAAAAGATGAGCACGGGCGACCTCCACGCGGTTCCCCTGGAACCCGGTGCCAGAGCTTCGGGTGACCAACAGCCCATGCCAGTGGTACGTGTGGTGCACTTGCCTGTCATCAGGCAGTTCTCTCTACATTTGGGAGGACTCAAGAAAAATCCACACTACACACAAAATCACTAACGAAAAGATGAGCACGGGCGATTCCCCTGGAACCCGGTGCCAGAGCTTCGGGTGACCAACAGCCCATGCCAGTGGTACGTGTGGTGCACTTGCCTGTCTTCAGGCAGTTCTCTCTACATTTGAGAGGACTCAAAGGCAGGGCAGGGGCGTACGAGGCTGTCATTGAACAGCTCGGATGGGCGGGGGCGCGCGTGAGGATGAGGCGCGGTGTCGCTATCATCGAAGCCGCCACCCCGCCGCCGGTGACGAGGGTGCGGGTGGGAGACGAGGAGGCCGACGTGGTCGACCTGGAAGAGCGGGAAAAACAGCGCCAAGAGGAGCTGAGGCGGGAGAAGGTCCAGCGGCTCAAAGGCCACATCGAGCGCCTCGCAGCGCCGGAACACCCGCTACGCCTCCCTGACAACAACATCCCTCGGGGGCCGAGGTACACGAAGGCCGAGTTTGTCTCGGAGTTCGGAAAGAAGGAGGGCGAGAGAGAGTGGCGCACGGCGGTGAAAGCGCACACCGAGGCAAGGAAGAGGCAAGTGGCGAGGCTCCAACAGCAGCTTGACGAGTTGCAACCGACTGCCAAAGCCGAGTCGGACGTCGAGATGCAGCAGGATGCAGTACCCACCGGCGCGGAGACCGCAGTTGCCTGGGAAGCTTGGGCCCAACAGCAGAAGCAGCAACGCCAAGCGTGGGAGAAGGAACGGGCCGTGGCGCGAGCGACATGGGAGCACTCGTACGAGCAGCGGTTTCTGAAGTGGGCGGAAGCCCAGACCCAGATAGCGAAGGAGCGGTACGACGAAACGTACAAACAGCAGCTGCTCTGGATGGGGGACGTCGAACGCCGCTTACTCGCGTTCGAAGACGAAACGAACGCGCGAATCGAATCGATGCGCAGGATCCCGAGTGAAGCGCCTCCAGCGCCAGCAATCGGCAATCCCGCGCCCGCACCCGTTTCACCTCCTGACGACGAACCTCCACGTCAGCCTCTTTCAAGCCAGACATCGTCGCAAACGAGCAAGAAGGGGAAGAAACAAGCAGCGAAGAAGGAAGCGGAAGAGCAAGAGGCCGAGCTGCTCCGGCAGATGAGCGAGGTTACAAAGAAGGCCGGGAAAGCCAAGGGTGCCAAGGGAAGCGGGAAGCAGCAGTCCCTTGTGGACATGATGTCCACCGGCGCCAACCGATACAGTCCAATTGAGAAGTAGGGCCCCGGGCGTCCTGGACAGGGTGTCGGAGAAGTGTGTAAACGAGAACCGTCGGCAACAAAATCATCATCATCAACATCAGTATCATCATCAGATCCAAACAACCGACGACCGAAGACTGTGCACACTGACCGGGGCGCCGATCTACACCTGGCAAACAAACCAAGTGCGACAAGGGCGACACAACAAGCCCCATCGCCGGAAGGCACCCTTGGCCTTGGACAACTCCCAACATCACCAGCCGACAACCAAACCACGCCAGCCCGACGCGGCGACAATCCAAAACCCCAGTCGGCCGGGTCCAAGGCCGCTCAACGTCATCAGCTAACGCGAGCGGAGAGCGACGACAAATATATTGATAGTGTGGCCGAGGCGCTGGCCGCAAAGCGCGTGTCGGTGGAGAAGGACGGGAATTGCCAATTCGCAGCTCTGGTAAGAGGGAGCAAGCTGAGCATCACGGCGGCTTCCATGCGACAGAAAGTGACGTGGCAACTTCGCAATTCAACACCAACCGCATTCGAGACCCAACCATTCTCCGAATACCTCTTTGCAGTCGCACAGGATGGTACATACGGGGACCAGATCACGCTGCAGGCCGCCGCAGTAGTTCTAAAGGCGAGCATATGGGTGCTCTCAACGGGGGACCTGCAGCATCTAAGGCGAGCGGGGAGAGCTGAGAACCCGTCGCGGGTAATCGTGCTAACCTACCGCCCGCAGCACTATGACGCGCTCATGCTTCCCCACACAGGGTATCGGTTACTGGCTTCCTTGCCCCCCGAGACGTCCCGAGTAAGCGTACGAGAGCTAACGTCTGCTGCCGTGTTGCACCCCACCGACGTGGAGCACGCACCCAAGGACGCAATCGTGTTAGCAACAGTTAATCTTGGCTCCATGAGCACAAAGTATCGAACTGTCGCGACGCTGCCCGCGGACATTGTGGCCTGTCAGGAAACCCGAGTGGGCCCAGAGGGGAAGAGGACGTGTGAGATGTTTCTCGGAGCGTACGGCAAGAAGTGCTGCTGGGGAGAAGACGTCCCGACAGTGGTTGGGGCAAACGGAAGAGGACAGAGGGCACCAGGCGGCTCCGCAGTGGTGATAAACAACAGCGTGGTCGCCGCAAACGCACGCCCGAAGACTGAACTGGAGACTAGACTGGCGAAAAGCACACGGGTGGCTCACGCCGTCGTAGCGACAGGCAATGCTCGTTGCGTTTTGCACGTAATCTCGATTTATGCGCAAGTAGGGAGAGAAGCAGAGGTTGTCAGGGAACGGGAAAAGTTTATATCGGACGTATTTGAAATGGCGGCAGGGCTCGGGCAGGTACCAGTAGCCATCTTGGGAGATTTCAACACACCAGTAGAGGAGAGCGTGTCCCTAATGGCTGCCTGCCGGAGCGGGTGGACAGACGCGGCAGCAGCCGCGGCACATCAAACGTCGCGAGACGCACCACCCACCTGCTGGGCAGGAGCGGCAGGCACAAGGATCGATATGTGTTTCCTAAACGCAAACGCGTCGCAAGCACTCGTCGACACCCGGACAGCGAACCCGCACGAGTACGACATACCGACTCACTGTCCACTTTTCGTGACCCTAGACATGCGGGCAGCCTCACACCCGAAGCGGACGCATTGGATACCGGCTCCCTTTCCGAAGAAGGTGCCGCTGTCGACGAAGAAGGAGGAGCAGGACGCACTCGAGGCGGCACTACGCCGGAAACGTTCGGTAGATGGGGCAGAAGCAGCTCTGCGCAATGCATCAGAAGTGGCGGAGATGTACCTGCTCGAGCTCCACAAGAAGGGCCTTTCTCAGAAAGACGCAGACGGCTGCAAAGGCAGGGCCGAAGGATATTCCGTTCGGGACGCACATGTCTCTGCACGACAGGCGGTCTCGGCGCGGGGTGCTGTTGATAGGACCACCAGGCAGCGGGACAAGGTACTAGGAATGCTGCGAACAGTGGTAGCCGAGGCGAGTCAAAGGCTAGAAAGAGAGCAGCCCGGGGCGATGACTTTGGCCGAGAGAAATGCAAGAGGCGCACTTCAAAAGAAGGTATCCAGGGGGTACCTGCCGCAGAATGGTCCTACAAGCCACGACGAAGGCGGACGCGACGAGCTGGAGCGGTTATTGGAAATGGTAGAGGTGCTGGAAGGTTCGCAGCGCGAAGCGGTCTCCGCATTGAAGCAGCAGCGAACGCGGCGGTGGAAAGACCAGATGCAGAAGGCGTGGAACAGCGGTGACAAAGGCGACATATACCGGTTTCTTGCGGGAAGTCGAGAAAGCCCATCGGTGTTCCTGCGGCGACGAGACGGATCTCTGACGGCGTGTCCGGGTGAGATCGACGAGATGTTGAGGGGCCCCGAAGCATGGGGTGGTATCTTTCAGAGGTACACCGACATCCAGGAACCGCAGTGGGAGGCTTTTAAGACGCACTACGCGCGGTACCTGCCGGCCCCCCAACAAATGGAACACAAGACCATCGGCGCGGCAGACGTTAGCGCAGCACTCAAGCGAATGAAGACGACCTCTTCGCCCGGACTGCACGCGTGGCGTGTCTTCGAGCTGCGACAACTACCCGCCGAAGTCCTGCAACTAATGGCTGAAGCGATGAACCGAGTCGAGAGCGAGGGGCAATGGCCAGAACAACTGATGCACGCGATTCTGCACCTCTTGCCGAAGCCCGAGAGCACAGGAGACCCGCTATCGCAGCGGCCAATATCTGTCACACCGGTACTGTACAGAGTCTGGGCGGCGATCCGTGCACAAGAGGCCTTGGAATGGATGGATAAGGTAGCGCCCAGCGGGCTGCACGGGTGCCGGAAGAAACATGGGACGGACGACCTAGTCTGGCACCTCGCAGGTCTCATAGAGCAGGCGCACGTGACGGGGGATCCCCTCTACGGTCTTGGGCTGGACTTTAAGAAGTGCTTCGACTCGGTGCCGATAGATATCGCCTTCCGGCTAGCGGAGGAGCTCGGGTTCCACCCAACAGTGCTGAGAACTCTGCGAGCGGCCTACTCCAGCATGCAGCGCCATTTCCGAATTGGAGCCGTGGTCGGAGAAGGCTTCGTACCGACTAATGGAATTATGCAGGGGTGTCCATTGAGCGTGATACTGATAAACGTTCTTATCAGTGTCTGGATGCGGCACGTAGCAGACATCGAGGCGACCATTCCGTTGTCTTACGTTGATGACGTTTACGCGTTGATGAAGAGCCTCGCGAAGCTGCAAGAGGCAGCCAAGAGGTCAGGAACATTTGCGGGGCTGACAGGAATGAAGGTGTGTACGCAGTCGAAGTCCCTGTGGTTCACAACTGCGCGGGACGCTCCGGAGCAGATAGTGTACGCCGAGAGCAAAGGGAACGAAGAGGCGGACGTACAGCCGGAGACGATAGCAAGGCGAACAACCTTTGACGTACTTGGAGTAATGCTCACGACGAAGCAAGTTGAACCGAGCAAGCCGCTCCGACCGTCAAAGCGGGTGGCGCAGCGAAACGCGATGGCCGAGACAGTGTTGAAGAGAGCGGCCTGCCTCCCGCTACCGGCTAGTGCGCGAGACCTTGCCGTAAGCATGACAGCAGGGGCAAAGAGGTTCTACGGTGCAGCCGTAACGGCGATTGGCAAAGGGGAAGTCGACCGCTTGAGAAGGGGATTTACGGAGGCGGTATGGACGGGGCCGCCACGACGAGCTCAGGAAGCAGTGCTACACATCCTACACCACGGGCACAGGCTGGACCCGGGAGTCGTACCGGCCTACAGGAGAGTCACAACCTGGGCCGAACAGGTCCAAAAGTGGGACTACGCCCGAGCGTTGGCGGAAACAGCATGGGCCCACAACGACGAACTGGCAAGGCTACATGGGCCCTTCGCTTTCCTGAAAGAAGCGCTCAACGTACTCCAGTGGAGGTGGGTGACCCCGACAAGCGTCGCGTACGTGAATGAGGTAGGAGAAGGAGTCGTGCATGATGCAGCGGTCCTGGGTAATTCGCGCCTCCTGCAACATGACTTGAGACATGCCCTGCGTTTGCGGGAAATGGCGCGACTGGCGACAAGGAGGGGAAATGACTTTGGAGGCGTCCAGGGCGGAGTCGATTTCGCAGCAACGAGGCACGTTTTGGAAATGCGGAACTCACCACTCACCGCGTACCAGGCCGGTCTGCTGAGATCGGTAATCGCAGGAGCCACGCCGGTCACGGGACGAACAGGACTAAACGCAAGCGAGTGCCCTTACTGTGACACACAGGTCCCGGAGACGGTGGAACACCTGTTTTGGGAATGCCCCGCCTGGGAGACAATACGCTCAAAGTACGGGGAGCTAAGAACCGTGCAACACAGGTGGCCGCCATGCTTACGGTTGTGCGGGGTGGCTCCCGCTTTCCACGACCCGAATCTCTTACCCACCGAACAGGGAAAGAGGCTTCAGCTGCTTGAGAAACTGCACTTTTACTTCGTGGAGGTGCTGTCTGCACGTCAAGGGGCAGATGACATGCTGGACAGGTCTACACGGCACCACCGAACGCTTGAGTATCCGCGACGATGGAAACCAGCAGAACCACACAAACTGGCTGTGCCGGACGTTGCGCCTTCGGCAGTACTCACCCAGTGGAAGTACGGCCCGGAGATGTGGATGGCGTTCACGGATTGGCTGAGGGAATTGAAATGGGCGCCGCCGGGGCACGAACTCGGGGTAAGCTTTGTGGAGTTGGCGGTGGACTTCGAGTTGCGCACCGGACGCCGCCTCCCAACGCTCAAAAGTAGATACTACACGGCGGTGCCACAACACACGAAGAAGGCCACAACAGCACGACAGACTCTGCCAGAAGACGCCGCAGCTAGTTGCGATGTTGCAATCTACTTTGACGGAGGAGCGAGGGCCAACGGGACTGCCTTTGCCGTGGCGGGCGCAGGAGCGGTACTGTACAAGGAGGGCGTCAAGTACGCACAAATAGTGCTCCCGCTGCCAAACGTGCGCAGTAGCAACGTGGCCGAATACGAGGGATTTCTCGCGGGGCTGCAGCTCCTGGAGGATGCTGAAGGAACGGAAGGAGCGCAGTGTGTAATTCGCGGAGACTCGGCGCTGGTAGTCGGGCGAACCACGCGGCAATTGGCGTGTTCAGAAGACTTGAAGCCATTGCTGACGCGAGCGGTGGCAAAAATAGTGGCCCTGCGACAGCGGTTTTCCCTGCGGCAATGGACCTCGTGCAAGGCCAACGACCAACGCGAGAGCAGCAGGAAGCGGAGCTGCAGACCTTCCGTGCCTCCGCACTCGGAAAAGCGATGAGCCTAATTGAGTTAGGCTCAGCATTCAAGAAGGTAACTGGACGACAGTGGTTCAGTGGCCACGAAGCAACAACAACGATCTTCACTGCCGTCGGTGGATCAGTTGTAAGGGGAGCGTCGCGGCGGGCGCAACTTTCGGATGAGACGGACGAGGTGATCCTAGGCATACGGGAACATGTGCAGAAGATGGGCACAGCGCAGGCGGAGACCAACTTGTACCCGCAGCACCTGACGTGGGCGGCAACCTATCTGCCGGAGAAAGCCTACCCTGCAGGATGGGAACAAGGAAAGACTAACTGGAAACAGAGAGTGGAGATGGTAGAGAGAGTAACAGGCGCTGGACCTCGCAGAGGGTCACCACCCAAGAAGGCACCGGAAGACGCGGTGAACACATCCCGCCCTGGAGAAATATGTGTGCAACACCGGAAACCACGCTGCAAGGACTGTACAAAGAAGCGTTTGCCGGCGGAAACCTGTTGCCGGTTCAAACAGCACCACCGTGAGGGGGACGGCCTGCGACCACGAATGCTCTTCTGCCCTGCCCACAGATTGGGACGCTGCGGTGATTGCACAGCGGGCGGCCTGGAGATCGTGCATTGCTGCCAAAGGCATCACCCACAGAAAAACACAGACCCCCACGCACAGCCTGGGGGAGCATCTGCAGTAACGTGAAACCGGAAGAAGCGTGGACGTCTCTCGTACAGGAAGGCACCACGTTAAAACGGGTCCGCAACACACACACACACACACACACACACACACACACACACACACACACACACACACACACACACACACACACACACACACACACACACACACACACACACACACACACACACACACACACACACACACACACACACACACACACACACACACACACACACACACACACACACACACACACACACACACACACACACACACACACACACACACACACACACACTCACAAAAGGAACAACCTGATGCTTCAGTTCTTGGAGGGTAGTCTTCAATCGCCGCTCTTCTTCGAACTTCTCCCTCTCAAGAATTTCGATCTGCTTCATTTTGGCCCGCGCCGACTGCTCGAGGGTCGCCTCTTTTTCTTTACGGATCTTGAACTTCACCGATTCTTTCTCGCGCGTCTCCTTCACGTGCTTGGCCTGGTCGGTTCTCTGGTCCTTCATCTCACGCAGCTGCTTCGATGCGACGTGGCCACGCCACACGCGTTGCTCCTCGTCGGTAAAAGCCCACTGCTTCTTGCTTTCTTCCACATCATTCAGTACTGTCGTCTCCTCATCCTGTGATTCGTGAATCAAGCTAATCAGCTCGACCCGCTCGGCGCGCAAATTGATCACGTTGGCTTCGTTCGATGCGCTGTTTGCGATCAAACTCTCCAGCTCGTCCAGCCTCTGTCGTGCATGAGCAACCTGTGCACAGTTGTGGAATTTCTCATGGATGCTAAAGACGGATGAAAAGTGGGAAGCTTTAAGGAAAGACGGTCTTAGTTCCGGATCAACCGAATCCTGTCGGTCTCGTTCAAGGATTCTTGGGTTCTCATTTTTTGCGCGCGCGTGCATTGTGCCTCACTCCCTGAGACTATCTTTAGCGTGCATTTTTCATAGATGCCCGGGTATACCGCGGGTATAACATTTGCATCCTGGCAGAGTCTGGCAGAGTCTGGCTGAGTCTCGCCGCTGGGCGACTCAGGCAGACTCAGGCTGGGCAGTTTATATAAGTGTTCGGGTCACTTCAGTGGGGCAGTGAGGGCCAAGAATCACAATCACAATTGCAATCACAAGGATTAAAACCCAGCCACCTGGAAGGGGCTAGTGATCTGGTGCTTTGGGCACCACTCAAGAACCACATCACAAAGCTGTTGAGCACGACACAGGTGCAAGACAACTTGTAAAGCTTACAGCGTTAGGTATAGGTATTTTTTTCCTATACTCAACGAACCGCAATTTTTGCGGTTCAGCATTAAGTATAGGTAATTGCATGTAGGTGGGCACTGGGCATGCATGCTCATGCTCTCAAGGGATCCAACCAGGCTAGGGAGGTACTCCTGGAACTACCGGGTAAGAGTGGCAGTGGCGGTGCGTGGCACACAGCCAGGGTTGATGTTGTGTAGTTGGAAAATGAATGTGTGTGGCACCTGGTGAAGTGAAGTGCGTGAGGTGGGTAGCTCAGGACTGCCCAGGTCTGCCCACTAGGCGAAAGACAATGTCGTGCTGAAGGTTGTCCCTGCGTATGTCTAGTAAAGTCATCGTTGATGCACAGCGTACTGTGACTTGCGGGTGGTGCACATTGAAGTTGCTGCCAACTTCACTGTCTTTCTTCGTCTTTAGGTAAGCGTCGACAAACATTCTTCACGAAGGGCTGCAAACACCGGTGTTCATCGGCTGACTGTGTCCCTCAACGTTCCCAATACGATGGGGACTGACTTCCGGCCAAAAAATAGAGAACCCTCACACAAAATAGATTCTGAATGCGAAGATCGAGTGGAATCCAACTACGTTTTGGTGACTACATTGCGGTGACTGTCACAGATACTTCTTGCAGGTGAGCTGCCGAAAATACCCGAGGCAATACCGGAGTTCTTGCAGCAATTTGGGTCATTTCCCAGAAGACTGCTCTTATTGAAGGTTGGTGCAGCTTTGAAGCTTACTGGGGGGGTCAAATACTGTAGGTAGAGCTGCAGAAAAAAAAACCACGGGGTCCACAACAGCCGCATTCATGGCCCGCACATATTTCCCTAACCATCGTTGCATCGTTGCAGGAAATCATGGGTTTCTTTTTCCTTTTTGTTGCATCGTTGCATGATCGTTGCTCACTATGGTAGGCATAGGGCAACCATGCAACGATGCAGTGCAACAATGTAGTGCAACGATGTAGTGCAGCGATGTATTGCAACGATGCGATGTCGTGCAACGATAGGAGTAACAAACCATAGGTTTGAACTGCGTATGCAGCAGTAGTGCAACTAAAGGACACCATGCAACGATGCAATGGTTGGTTGGTTCAGTATGTTGTTGCAACTACCTGTGATGATGATGATGATGAGCTGGCGTGTCGGCTGATGAGGCCAGTGACAGCGACGTGAGCGACTCTTCGGTGGATGACGCTTCTTCGGCGGACGACGACGATTCATCTCTTGATGATAAACCTCTTTCGCAATCGCGTGTTCCCGTGCAAGTCCGGCCTCTGGAGACAGCAGAAGTGACCCCTGCACCAGTGAATACAGAGCCAGAATCGTTGCTGACACAGGCATCTGCACCAACCGCAAAGACAGGAAAAGTGCGAAAGGCCGCTGCTGCTGGTCTCTCGAGCTTTGGCTTCACGGTAGGACTATCCGCCAAGAAGACGTGTACTAGTAATTATTCGTCTTTGGGCAGTATGCAGATTTTTTTTTTTTGCATCGTTGCAAGCAGGGTATTAGTTTGAAGGCTTCCAGGGTTTGCAGATTTAGACCGTTACTATGGGGTGGTTTTGGGCGGTGTTTCGGTGCCCGTTTTCGCCGATGTACGGCGTCTTGGGGCGGAGCCGACACATCTCCCCAACTTCGTTCGGCAAAAGAGGGGTCTTCATGGGTCCTTTATGGGGTCTTTATGGGTCAATTATGGTCACCCCGTCAGTTTGACGACACATTCTGCGGGCGTTTTTTCAACCTACACCAGTCTGTTTTCGGGGGTTTCCGAATGCTTCTGGGTTCCCTGTGGGGTTGGGTGCCATATGGTGCTCAAAATACAGTCAAAATCGTAAACAGACAGTCTCGTCAGGCAGCTAACTATGATAATAGGTCCACGGTTTTGGCACCGCTGTGCTTACAACAACATTTTTAGCGGTCTTTTTAGCAACATCGCGCCGAAGGCGCGACGGAAAATGTGGGCAAAAATAATTCTGCCGCCCCTTTATCATGTGTGGGCCACTCTTAGCTCGTGTGGAAGCTGAACACAATTGAACGGCGGCGGCTGGGTCTCAGCAGCAGAGGCTCAGCAGCCTCCCAGCACCAGCACACTGCTACAAACACCACACCCCCCGCCTATATTTACTTTGAACACCGTTTTTTGAACTTTTTTTTTTTTTCCCCCGGCCAAGTCTTGAAGACCAGCGTACTAGCTCTGACCTCGACCCCCGAGCCCGGAACTGGTAAACTGGTCTGTATCCAGATTTTGGTGCACAGGGGGAGGGCAGACACCCCCGTTCGGCAACGAATGCCTGCAGAGCGAAGTCGTACCGGATAGCGGTGGGATGGTGGACAAAGAACGAAGAAAGCCATACGCCTGCTACGGGAAACGAAGGGACGAGTGGGCCAACAACAGTGTCAGTGAAGGGCTTGGGTTAGTCATCATATCTTTGCGCATGACCCCCACTTTGTCGACGCACGCTTCATACTCCGGCCACGTGGCGAAGTTCAGTGTTCTTGGGCTCGCAATCCACGCATTGAGGTACGCCTCCATAGCGCTCCTCGGGATGCCACTGCCACGTTCATACGGGCCATTGAGCCCGAGCATTAGCACGTCGGTCAGCGTCTGCTCGTGAAGCCTCTTCCTGGCTTTTGTCAACACCCTTTTCATGTTTGAAAAGACACGCTCGACCGATGCTGTCCCCATTGGCAGGACAACAGCAATGGCAAACAGATTGTTTGTCTCTGGAAATGCCGTCGAAAGGTTCGATGACTTCAGCAGCCCCAGCATGACGTCTTCCAATGCACCCGGTGGTTGAACACGGTGGTAGTACACTGTGGTACCCCGTGGTAGCACACTGTGGTACCCCGTGGTGCACGGTGGTAGTACACTGTGGTACCCTGTACACACTGTAGTAGTACACTGTGGGTAACCGGTTTCTCCGGGAAAACAATAATAGCTGAGATTTTTTTTTTTTTGACCCAGACCAGTTTCCAGACCAACTCTGGTCTGGCAGCTGACCCCCCCCAAGCTAGTAGGCTGGGCCAAGTCCGGTTTGCAGATTTAGACCGTCGGTCTAAATCTGCAACGGAAACTAATCCCCTGGTTGCAAGAGGGTCCCGGCCGCCGAGAGTTAGGGATATGTGCGTTCGTGGCCACACATGCTACAAAAAAAAAAAAAAAAGGACAAAGTTCCTTATCCGGAGCCGAACTTTTGGAGTAAACCTTTGTATGGGCTCACTAGTTTCTAAAAGGGCCTTTGTATGGACAGCAGAGTTTTGCAAAATACCCTTGTATGGACACAAGGTTTGCAAAATACCCTTGTATGGACAGAAGATTCTGAATAAATACCCTTGTATGGACACACACAATCTCAAAAGGGACCTTGTATGGACAGACTTTTTTGTGTGTCCGTGTCTGAATCCTACTCGTGCGAATGATTTACCAGCACGCGGTATCTGAGTGGTGGTTGAATTGGGAATGGATTGTTGCCTGCAGGAATGTGCACCTGAAGGAGCGGGGCGAGGGTCACACAGGTGGACCACCAGTATGTTGGTCAACATCTTCTTCACCTGAATGTACCGTACCGTTCGCCGGGGGGCGGAGCCTCCCGGTTCCTGCGGTCAGTTTGTGCTCCTCTGCTCGGTCGTCGACCGTATGGGACCGCTTCGGTCTTCCGTTGCAGACAACTGGTTGTAGGCGTGTAGGTGCAAGCTTATGCATAGGGCCGTTTTTTTTGATACCTTATCGCGAATCGTGACAAGACTGTCATTCGCTTCCTTCGTGACTTTCTCGAGCTTCGCGCCTTTGCTGATGATGGCGGCAACTGAGGCGACGACAGGTTCGGCCTTGGAAGACTTGATTCTAAGCGGTGTACCCGCTAGGCGACCGTCCAACGAAGCGCGCTGCACGAAGGCCCACGACCGCCGGGCTGTGTCTTTGCCGGCAGCACTCTCAGGTGCGCTGGACCGTCGAGAAAACGAAAACTCGAACGATGCGTCTAAATTTAGAGATGAACGATGCGATGAGACGGCATCGCCGTCGATACTGACGCGTCTACGGCCATCATCTTCGGGCAGCTGCAACTGGCTCAGCCCTAGGCTGTATTTTGCCTTCTTTGACGGCGAGTCGTCGGCAGAGTCTCGCTTTGCGCCAAAGCGCACGGTGCAAGCCCGTTTGATGAGCTTTGAATCATCTTCACTAGAAGTAGAGTCCACTTTCAGACCACTTGTGTGTACGTTCCTGTGAGTTTGGTCGGTTGGTGAGTCGCTGCGACAGGTAGAAAATATCAAGCAAAAGTGCAGGCATGTCGTATTACATATGGACCATAGCTTTCTCCGCCGCACATGGTTTCGCGATTGATCTTCAGTGTCCTCAGCTGCATTCTCCGCCTTAAGCTATTTTGTGATTCCCACACGTCCAGGAAAGGTTGTTTGCGGATAGATACTTCGGAAGAAGGAGTAGGACAAAGTATGAGAGCAGGGGGGGGAATGGACGACATCACATCGGAGCCGCAAGTATCGTTGAGGCTCAGATCACAAGCTTGAGAGATGGTGCTAGTTCGGGACTAGGTACTGAGGGAAAATTCAAAGGGCAGCAAATCCTGCAGTCTATGCCGCAGGTTTGGTATGCTTCGCTTCGATCAAAACGTCTTTGTATCAAGGATGGCCGGTCCAATCTCATCCCACTCAACTTTCGATATGAAGTGCGGGATGTAAGACGCCGTAGACGCCAAAATTGAGCCTCCTAGCCAAGAAGAATAGTCTGTCACGGTTTGCAAAGGCATTCCCTTCTGTCTCAGGGCACCAGACAAGACGCTCGGAAAAGTTGTGACTGGTACATGGGGCGTGTCACGGCATAGCTCATCTTGCAATCGTGATACAAAGCCCGGCATGACTGTCATACCGCCTTTGAGAAGCAGTGTGTCACGTAGGACTGACCGCAAGGATGGCTCCAATCGAAGTAAACAGTCGCGGATGAGGGCTGGAACTGGAAACTTCGGATAAGCTAGATGCGAGGCGAACGGGTGCTTCAATACGTCCTGGGCCGGCTTATCAGTGAAGCAAGGTCCTCCAAGAACGAGCCTGTCTTTGTCTGATATCGACAGTTGCGTGCCATCGGGAAGCTCCCATTGAACTTTTTGGGAAGAAGCGGGTGTCGCTGTTGTGAGACCAACGACGGCCTGATGCAACGTGCGCTTCCGTGATGCCTCATGAAAAGAGGGATCTGCCCCTTGCAGTGTAGCTAACCTTCGCTGCTCTTCTGGGGACAAATCCGACGACATAGGGTTGTTAAACACTTTCATGTCGCCAGCGACCAGTTTACGAATTACTTGCAGCTCGCTGAGAATGGGATTACATGTTGGTCGTCGATTCGGTGGTATACAGACAGACCCAGCGACAGCAGTCCCGGACAGATCCTCCACGCCTGTATGGTGCCGTTCATTTTGTTTCCAAGACAGGAACGCTCCCCAGTTGGCTGCTGCGAGGCCTGCACCGCACTGAGACGATACTGCTGAAGAATTCAAGGCGAACCCGTCGTAGACGCCCACCACACGTGTACCCCGATAACCAACGTCAACCACAAGCCCCATTTCCTTGCCAGCCGCGTACAAATAACACGGCGCATCCTGTGCGACAGCAACCGCTGGAACGCCCGAGCTGTTGAACAATCTATCGACTAAAGCCGTACGGTCCTTTTGCAGCATTCCCGGTGGGTCGACAAGAACAACAGGTTTCTCCGCGGCCCGCAACTTTCTCAAGAGTGTGTCCATCATATCCCATGCTGCTTCCGGGGCAAATACGTATTCGCTCGCGCCTTCTCCCGCACTGTGATGAGGCCATATGCTATCCACGCACGCATTTAGTGGTGGTAGCACCATCCTATCTGATCTAAACTCTCGAGTGCCATCCGGAAGCCGACAAAAATCTGCGGGAATGCAGATTTCTGGTGCGACAGCTCCACTGTGGCCAGCCACAACCTTCGAACCACCGAGTTCAAAAACCGTTGAAGCAAACGGTGTTAAATCTTCCTCGGAACTGTTGGTCGCATGTTTTCGCTTCATTTCCAACCCAATATCTATTTTTTGAAGTTTGGTGCACTGCAGATCTTGTTGCAGTTCGCTCTCTGCTGCGTTTGCGAGTAAAAATGCTCGACGGTTTTTTCACGAGGACTCCGGGAGGGGGGGGGATTGCAAGAACGTGCTTGGAATGGGTATGTGCTCAACACCGCACTGGTTCCGTTTGCGCCGTGTTTCGGTCCTTAAGCCACGGACACATAAGGCGGACCATCGTCAGCGCGGAACCTGAGTGTCTGCAGACAGGACTGCAGTGTGAGTCAGGTTTGTCAGGCGGCTGTTCGTAGCTCCGGAGGGGGGTTGCAAGAACGTGCTTGGAATGGGTATGTGCTCAACACGCGTCAACACCTGGTCGGACCTGCTCGCTACGTGTAGCAGGCCAGCCCAGGTCGCAGTGAAGTTGGCGTTCGCTGTATGCTGAAGAAGCATTTTTTTGCGACAACGAATTTCTGCTTCCCTGGAGACAGTATTTGTTACAGCTAAAAAGAACGTTGCAGGTTAAATCGCACAGTAGTAGTAGTAGTTTGAACTTGTTATGCAGCAACAATCTGTGTCGATACAGACTACCTCTTTGCACGCGTCGTGTCATGCTTCGGTCGCTTCTTGCCCCGCGTACTGTTTGTCTCCGGTGCGCGCTTCACGTCCGAGGTGCAGTTTGATGACGAGGAGTCACCAGATGATTCGGCGCACTTCCTTTCTTCCTCGCAAGTTGTTTCCGCGGCCGAGATCTCGACTCCTCTATGTTCCCTGCCTTAGCCTGCTCGTCAACTGGCAGTCTCCTCGAGCTTATGCAGTAGTAGTAGTAGTAAAGGGGGGGGGGGCGAATAGTTGTACTTATTCGATAGACACCTGTATGCCAAAAAGATTTATTTTATTTGACCCCTCCAATTATTTGCCAGACAGAGACAACAGTATGCGACGGACAGCAGTCAGGTAGCACCCAAAACTTGCCCTCCCATGTTTCCAGCAGATTTGCGTCATTTCGCAATACGCGATACTGCGCAAAGGCGCGGCATCCACAACTCGATCACCCCCCGCGGAGAGTCGCGATTGGTCCCTTGGATTGGCATTGTGCTAGGCCTTCAACAGCATCCCCAGCTCCGCAGAAGTTCAAGCCAGGAAGTGGACCCGGCGACGAAGTAGTTGGGTCCTGTTTTCTCGTGAAACAGCACCCAGCGACCTGAGGGCCGTTTGGTCTGTGTAAGGGAAGTCCAGTGTCAAGGCCATTTTCACCTGCCAAAGGCCGTTGCAGGTGCTTTGTCCGTCCCCAATCTGCGCCAACACCTGCAAACCCGTGCGTTTGATGACTACTATTACGCATGCGGTACGAGGACGTGCGGTGCCGCAGGCCCAGGCAGTACTGCAAGCGAGGGCACCACGGAACACGTCCAGCGTTGAAGCGAGGGCCTGTCAAGTTTGGTCTGTGTTTTAAGTCGAGTTTGTGTTTTAAGTCGAGTTTGGCTTGTGCTACAAGTCGAGTTCGTTTTGAAATTTAGCTCTTGTAAGATTTGTTTGCTAATGCTGCACCTGAGTGGTTTCTTGCTCTTTTCAATCTTCTGAACCTTGACCCGGCTCATTCCCGTTTACTGAGATGAGTCGGTATTCAAAGTGTTGTCGTTGTAGTTCGGCAACCTACTTAAAAAACTGACGACAACACTGTTGTCAACAGCGTCGAAGAGTTGGCATGAAACCTGTCGCAGCAAAAAGTGGGTTTCGAGTGCGAGATGAGCCCAGACTGAGGCAGGGCTGGTCGCCACACGGTTGCCACGTGTGGCCCACATTTGCCACACGAAAATGAAAAAGTCGTGTGGCGGATGTGGCGAATTTTTCCGGTTTTTTTTCCCTCCTGAAAACCGGCCGCAATTGCCGTATAACCACCATATCTGTGTTTTTTTTGGAGTTTTTTGGGATTTTTACGACAGGTACCCGATTCCAGCCAGTACAAACCTGCTTTGTGCCCTGTACTGTAGTAACCAGCTCTGCCAGCTTCTGGTGAATGTCGCCGTGAAGCAACTCACCAACTCGCACAGAAAACGGGTGACCACCCAGGTTTTCGTGTCGTTATGATGAAAAGTATGATGTGTCGCATGCATCGAGTGCAGGAACACGGTGTCTGAGGGACGTGTCGCTAAGGACCGTCGGAGTCAGGGCAATATGTTAGTACATCAGCGATACGTGCAGCTACAGCGGGGCACAGCGCACGTGCATCGTTTACGTCACGCCGGTCACGCACAACTTCGGGTCGAAGCTCGACCTATGCTCGAAGTGGACATTGGAGTTGCGCAAGCTCCCTCAGCCCCGCGAGAGATGTATACCGCATTGACCCATTGATTGGGTCCACAACGAACACCCACTAACCCAGTGACCCACCTGACGACAACCAGTGGCCAACCACTGCGTGACTCAGTCACGTGTCAGTGTCTGGGTGTCTAACGCCCGAAGGCTGTGGTGCGGCCTTATAATAATAAGGCTTATTCAACAACCGGGAAAGGCAAGCCTGCGGCTGCTCCGTCTACTTTGTTGAAAACTGGACGCTAAACGGTGGTCGTGACCGACGGCCAGTGGGCATCATCCCCTCGCGTGCTGGCCCCTGGCAGCTGGATGCTGTCCTCTCTTGCGGTGGCCCGGGTGGGTGTCCACCGAGGGGTGGTTCCTTGCCCGTGGGAAGGCCGTGCTTCGCGCAGGAACCCCGGCTGAGGGGTTCGTCCCTCGCGCGGTCGGTGCTGGCGCGGTGAGAGTCGTCTCCTCGCCGCCGCCGCGGCAGGGGTGTTGCCCCCTCCGGCAGGGTTGTCATCCCTTCGAGTCCGACGACCGTTACCACACCAGGCACGTAAACACACGGAGCTTGCACATACCCAACTGTTCCCGCACTTCGAGTTGCCGTCGTTCGACCTCAAACTTGCACGTGGTTTCGGCCCCGCTGCAGCTGCACACATCGCAGAAGCAGCGTCAACGCCGACTGGCAACGGTTGAGAAACGTCCCCAAGACTCAGAGTGTCGTCCCTGTTCCTCGAGTAAGTTGACTCCGCCAGGCTGGATGGCGTCCTGTAACTGGACCTGTTCCTGCACTCGATGCATAATTTTCATCCCAACGACACAAGAACCTGGGTTTTCACCCGTTTTCTGTGCGAGTGAGTGAGTTGCTTCACGGCGACATTCACCAGATGTTAACAGAACTGGTTACCTGACTGAGGGCCAGAGTAGCAAAAATTAGGGTTCGAGTCAGCTTTGACCACGGCGCACTGACTCGTAACTGAGTACGGTACTCAAAGGATGGCATACCCAGTATCGGGCTGAGCCAGGCTGCGGTTACACTCGGGTTCTATCCGGGCGAACTCCCTTATGGGAAAGTTGTGGGTGCACTGGCTGGAGAGGAGTACACCCCCGAATTTCACCCAGAATTTGAGTCAAATATCAAGTGCCAAAAAGTCTCAAAAACTACACGCCATGTGTATTATGTGGTAAAAAAGAATCGCATGTGTATTATGGGGATTTTGAAATTTGCCATGTGAATTATGGGGATTTTAAAATTGCCGTGTGTATTAGAGGTAAAAGCCCAAAATTATTGAATCCGAATCCGAGGAAAATGCCATTGACAGCGAAATCAAGCTGTAAGATTGGACTCCCGGCTTCAGGAGTGTTCCACATTGAACTGCCGCCCCCCCTGGCTTCTCCGCTGCCCTTTTGGCGTACTGGGGATTCGATGGCTGCAGGGGGAAGGTGACGGCAACATCTAACACAACGGTGGTGCCGTCCCGGACCAGGGCTGGTTAGCCACAACTTGCCACATTGTGGCCCATTTAGCCACAACTTTAGCCACAATGTTGTGGCTAAATTGTGGCTAAATGTGCAAAAAAATTGATCGAAAAAAAGACCACCCAAAACACGCTAAACACCGTTTTTTGTCTGGATTTTCGTGTTTTTTGGATGGTTTTGGGTATTCTGGTCCTCATACCCCCCCAACAGACCTTGAGTTCGCTTTTCGTGGGTTCGAGTGGTTTCTGCCAACTTGCAGCCAAGTGCTGCCAGTTTCTGGGGTGACTCAGCCAGAATTCGCTATTATTTTGCGAAATCCGCGGCTTGTGGGGGGGTTTCCGGTTGGTATTGGACCCTTTCGACAATTTCAGGTGGATTCTGTGCGAGTAAACGGGGGAAATCCTTCACAGCTCCTCGTTCCACACGGTGGCCACACGTGACGAAGCTCCCCAACCGGACTTCTAACCGGAGCCGACAACAAGGCACCCCGGAAACCGTTCCTCTCCCGACCTAACGGAGCTAAAGGATGGCCAGGTACATTCATGTTCATGTTTCCCTCTCAAAAGGCTGAGGTCCAGGCTCCGTACACTACAAAAAAAAGAAACGTGGCAACCGTGTGGCGACCAGCCCTGTGCAGACCGATTCAATCGCCGGCTATTTTGAACACTGTGGTATTTTCGACAGCAGGACTCCAAGTCCCGGGGTAGGCTGTCATCGCGGATAATGACTTCAACAGTGCGACACGATCATGTCCGCAAACCCGTTGCACAGGATTTGCACCGACCCGTGCACCAGTTTGCTGTCGGTTCCTTGCTACTGTAAAAAGTTTCCGTGTTCATCGATTACTTGTTGCAACTTGCAGTGCAACTTGTTGCATTGCAAGCAACCTATCCTGGACTCAGGCTGGGGGCTGATTTCACCGTCAAATTTGATGTCATGATGAGAACGCGAAACCGAGACTCGGCGAGAATCTGGTAAGCACATGACTGGCGCATTGCACGGTGCAGAGTACTCGGAAAGAGTACACTGCGCAGCGGTGCTGCCTGCCAAGCGGGCCACCTCTTCCTGAACACCGAGCCGGATGACGGTCACTGGTCTCGCCGCGCCTGGGCAGTGCTGCACCGCAGTGCACGGCGATGCAGAGTGATGCGCACCGGTTGTGCTACAACCTGTTGAGCTCCCTCGGGTGCGGCTCCGAGCAGCACCAACCTGGTGACCACGGTGCGATTCGCACTGAACTAAGCCGTGACGAAGAAGAACGAAAAAGCGGATGAGTGGATGAGTGAACGTCGTTGCATGCAGGTCCGCGGCTGGAACAACTTCAATTCAGAATGTCAGTGGCTGAATGAATTGAAGGCAGTCAAGCTTTCGCAGCCTGAATCAGGACTGCTGAGAGGAAAGGCGAGTCCCAGTCGACTCTCGAGCTGTTGGGAGTGGCAGTGGCAATGAACCGGGGACCCGCGGTAGCATGAACCATGTTTGGGACGTGCACGTGACACGAAGATACTCATCCCGTGTTGCGCAGCGCACGGGAACCGGGGGCCTGGCAAGCATTTCCCCCGTTTATTCGCACAGAATCCACCTGAAATTGTCGAAAGGTCCAGTACAAACCGGGAAAACCCCCACAAGCCGCGGATTTCGCAACATAATAGCGAATTCTGGCTGAGTCACCCCAGAAATTAGCAGCACGTGGCTGCAAGTTGGCAGAAACCACTCGAACCCACGAAAAGCGAACTCGAGGTCTGTTGGGGGGGTATGAGGCCCAGAATACCCAAAACCATCCAATAAACACGAAAATCTACCCGAAAAACGGTGTTTAGCGTGTTTTGGGTGGTCTTTTTCTCGATCAAAAATTTTGCACATTTAGCCACAATTTAGCCACAACATTGTGGCTAAAGTTGTGGCCCAATGGGCCACATTGTGGCAAGTTGTGGCTAACCAGCCCTGCCCGGACATAGCTGATGTCCGCAGTGTGAGACTTAGCTAGCTATTTGGCCAGCTAGCTATTTTTAGCTATTTATACCTAAAAATAGCTAAAATAGCTGCCCAGACGACTGAAAATATGTTCACGTCTTATTCGTCAGAAAACCTCAGGTAGGTACCCAAAAATGCAAAAAATTGCGACGAACCCAGAGTTTCTGCCTCGTTCTCGTTTTCAGAGTCACCCAACCCCCCCCTGGTACCCCCCCCCGCCCTCTCTGGGCCGTGTCACGGCGCGTGCAAGGTATCGACTTCCTGGCTGGTGACATTTTCCCGCTGGCCCATGTAGCAAACCTTTTTCGACGAGTTTTTGCTCGTTTTCAGCTCCGATGAAGAGATCCGTGAAAAATAGACCCGGAGACGAAAAACTATGTGCGTGGTTCGGGGCCCTTTACAAGTTGCAAGGCGCCGGGCGTGGAAGCCGCCAGGTGTGGATTGAGAAGGACGGGAATCGATCCCCTGGGTGGTGGCATTTTCCCGCCGGACCACGCGGCAGGCCTTTTTCGACGAATTTTAGCTCGCGATCAGCTGCAATGAAGAGATCCGTGAAAAATAGACCCGGAGACGAAAAACTATGTGCGTGGTTCGGGGCCCTTTACAAGTTGCAAGGCGCCGGGCGTGGAAGCCGCCAGGTGTGGATTGAGAAGGACGGGAATCGATCCCCTGGGTGGTGGCATTTTCCCGCCGGACCACGCGGCAGGCCTTTTTCGACGAATTTTAGCTCGCGATCAGCTGCAATGAAGAGATCCGTGAAAAATAGACCCGAAAACGAAAAAGTATGCGCGTGGTTCGTGGGTCCGTGCATGATGCAGGGCACCGGGTGTGGAAACCACCAGGTGGGCATCGAGCAAGACGGGTATCGACCCCCTGGTTGGTAACTTTTTCCCGCTGGTCCATGTAGCTGACCTTTTTCGACGAATTTTTGCTCGCAATCAGCTCCGATGAAAAGAACTGTGAAAAATAGACCCGGAAACGAAAAAGTATGTGCATTGTTCGTGGGTCCGTGCAAGATGCAGGGCACCGGGCGTGGAAACCACCGGTGTGCACTGGGAAGAACGGGTTTCGATCCCCTGGTTGGCGACATTTTCCCGCTGGTCCACATAGCAGACCTTTTCCGACGAATTTTTGCTTGCGAACAGCTCCGATGAAGAGATCCGTGAAAAATAGACCCGGAGACAGAAAACTATGTGCGTGGTCAGTAGTTTTTACAATTTGCAGGGCACCGGGCGTAGAAACCACCAGCCTGACCAGGTGTGCATTGAACACGGACGGTATCGATCCCCTGGCTGGTGGCATTCTGTTGCTGGTCCGCGTAGCAGACCTTTGTCGACAAAGTTTTGCTCGCGATCAGCTTCGATGAAGAGATCCGTGAAAAATAGACCCGGGAATCAAACACTACGTGCGTGGTCCGTGGGTTCTTACAGGATGCAGAGCACCGGGCTTGGAAACCACCCGGTGTGCATTGAGCAGGACGGGTATCGATCCCCTGGTGGTGGCATTATGTTGCTGGTTCACGCAGCAGACCTTTTTCGACGACTTTTTGCTCGCGATCAGCTCTGATGAAGAGATCCGTGAAAAATAGACCAGGGACCATCCAGTATGTGCGTGGTTCGGGGGTCCTTACAAGATGCAGGCACCGGGCGTGGAAACCACACCAGGTTTGCAGTGGGAAGGACAGGAATCGATCCCTGGCTGGTGACATTTCTTGGCTGGTCCACCGTGACTCCACGTGGCAGACTTTTTTCGAATTCCTGCTCGCGATCAGCTCCGATGCGAGAAATGGACCCGGAAATGAAAAGGATTGTTTGTGGTGCGTCGGGTTTTCCCCCAGGCCCTACGATTCAAGTCTACCAGCATTGTTAGCAGAGACTGCCAGAAGGCAGCCAGACCCAGGTCCAGTCCTACTGTGCATTAGTCTGCAGGGGGAAAGCCCGAGAGGGGGGGGGTAGCACGGTGCACATGTGAACCTCATGCTGATCATCTGCCTGAAAAATCCCGGTAAACTGTGGAAAACGGCACAAAATCGAGAAAATAGTCGGAATAGTGACATTTCCGTTGAAAATGCTCAGCTATTTTCAGCTATAGCTAGCTAGCTATAGCTAGCTATCAGCTAGCTATAGCTAAGTCTCACATTGTCCGGGACGCTTTCGCTCCGTGTTCGAAAACACGGGGCGCTCGACCGCCGGGGCCAGCAAGCCACGGCGGGCGAAGTCAGCGATGACGTCGCGGAGTGCATTGTGCATTCTCGTCCGGCGGCCGCCGGAGAAGCAACTACGCGCGTGCACGCCGTCGACGTCTGCCGAGCCTGTCCCGCAGAGACGACAGATGCTCGGCATGGGGGCGATGGGCAGCCCGAGCCGAAGCCGGATGGCCACCGCGAGCTCCGCGGGGGATAGCCACAGCCTGGGGTCCGCCTCCGCGTTGCCGTAAAGCCACGCGGACGCATGCTGGCTGGAGCAGCTTTGGACGAACGAAAGGAAACAGAAAACAAACAAACGCCCCAAGGATGAAGAGAAGGCACAAGGAACCTTAGCACCGTATCCCCAAGCCTAACCCGGGTGCGGTTTCCAAATTATTGAAATTGAAATTGAAATTGAAATTGAAATTGAAATTGAAATTGAAATTGAAATTGAAATTGGATCCGCGCCCGGATTTGGACCTGCTTCAGGGCCAGTGCCGGCCCTTGGAGCTGGCCCGACCGGCCAAGATCCTCGGGTTTTTTTTTTTTGGAGCGCGGGACACTGTACAAGCCATGTTGGTACAGCGGGGCTACCGGTATCCGGTTGCTTCCGGAGCGGTAGTCCAAAAAAATGCTTCTTCAGCACACAGTGAACGCCAGTCTCACTGCGACCTGGGCTGGCCTGCTAGCGAGCAGGTCCGACCAGGTAAAAAAACCCGCGATGCAGTGACACTACCCCCTGCAACATGGTGGACCGCTTCGTCCGGTCGCGCCCCGCCAGATGAAATGACTATTCTTGCCACCCCTTGGGCTACCTGAAAGCTCAATTGGTGGAAGAAGTCCTGGCAGGCGGCCGAAGCGGTCCGGTCTTCACGGAGGGCGCTTTTGCGGGCTATTTGCCGCAACTCCGTGAGTGCTCCAGGACACCACGCTCCGAAGGTGTCCACGACTAGCGGGACAGCGAGCCATTCCCGAGGGTTTGGCTCGTTGTCGATAATGCCGCGGTACTTGCCTTCTTTGACAGCTGTTGCGTAGGCTGTCGCCGCCCCCCCTGGCTTCTCCGCTGCCCTCTTAGCGTACTGGGGATTCGATGGCTGCAGGGGGAAGGTGACGGCGACATCTAACACAACGGTGGTGCCGTCCCGGACATAGCTGATGTCCGGGCGCTTCCGCTCCGTGTTCGAAAACACGGGGCGCTCGACCGCCGGGGCCAGCAGCCCGCGGCGGGCGAAGTCAGCGATGACGTCGCGGAGTGCATTGTGCATTCTCGTCCGGCGGCCGCCGGAGAAGCAACTACGCGCGTGCACTCCGTCAACGTCTGCCGAGCCTGTCCCGCAGAGGCGACAGATGCTCGGCGTGGGGGCGATGGGCAGCCCGAGCCGAAGCCGGATGGCCACCGCGAGCTCCGCGGGGGATAGCCACAGCCTGGGGTCTGCTTCAGCGTTGCCGTAAAGCCACGCGGACGCATGTTGGCCGGAGCAGCTTTGGATCCGCGCCCGGATTTGGACCTGCTTCAGGGCCAGCGCCGACCCTTGGAGCTGGCCCGACCGGCCCAGCTCCTCGGTCATCGCGTCAATGAGGGCCTTGCGCCGCTCGTCGTGAGCCGTCGCGGACCACACTTTCTGTCCACGCCCCCCGTAGTTATCCCGTGCCTGCAGAACGTCCTGAATCTTCTCCAGGACGGAATCAAAGGGTGCAAGGCGCGGGTCTTCAAGGGACGCTAGAAAGGTGTCGTCCTCGTCGAGAAGCATGGCGTGCGGCAGGACGTAGGGGGTCACCAGGGACGACAGGCAAGCCTCGCCGTCAAAGGTGGCCGCGATGTGCGCGATCGCCGCTGTGTCTGCACAGGAGTGCAGGCCCAGGCCGCCCAGCCTGACGGGAAGGGAAGCCAGGGCCCAGGCGGATGCGTCCGTCTCGATGCCCGTGATCGTCGCCAGGCAAGACTGCGTGGCTAGATCGATGCCAGCGAAGTCGAAGACGGCCCCCACTGCGCGCATGAGGTGAACGACGCTGACGAAGCCGGCGCAGAACTTCAGCAGTGTCAACGCCACATGCGCATCCGGGAGGGAGGCGATCATCCGCATCTTCCTCTCGGCGCCTTTGGCCGCTTCTTCGACGAAGACGCGCATCTTCTCGGGGGAACCGCAGGGGACGCCAAGGTGCTGAATCTCGTCCAGCGGACAAGTCTCGATGCCTTGCAGGGCCTCGGGGATTGTGGCGCCGGGGCCGACGGACAGCCTGCATTTTCCCCGGTTCAGGCTGAGCCCGACCGCTGTTGCTCTGTCCTCGAAGTCCCGCAGCCAGCGGCCGAGGGAGTCGAGCTCCCCCCCGGCCGCCCCGTCGTCGAGGAAGAACGTCAGGAGGTCAAGCTCCGCCTGGCCCAGCGCCCCCTCAGGGGCGCCCCGGGTTGCCGAGGACCCTGCCGGTGGCGGCGACGCTGCTGGGTCCCCCGAGCCTGGGGCCTGTGCCGGCACTGAAGGGGTGGGCTGCCCCCCGATGGCGTCGGGAGGCTCCGGCTGACCGGAGTCCCGTGCGGGCGTCGCGAGGGCAGAATCGGCGGGCGCCTGCGACGAAGCGAGGGCCGCGGGGACGGGCGGCTGTTCCTCGGGGCTCGGCGGAACAACGACATCGTGCAAGGCGAGGCTGAAAAGCAGCGGTCCCAAGGGGTCTCCTTGTTGGACTCCGCACTCGGAGGAGATCCCCCGGTCGCCCACCACTAGCGCGGAGTGTTTCTCGTACGCTGCCAATGCGTACCCCAACAGCTGGGGGGCGTGACGGTTGACACTGCGGATGACCGCTTCCCGCCGAAGCATGTTGAAGGCGTTCGCGAAGTCGATCTGCAGTATCCCCCGGTCCGTCACGTCCCTGTCGCGGTACAGGGCCGCGACCCTGCGAATGGCGTGCACGCCTGCGTCGGCCCGACCGGCCAAGATCCTCGGTTTTTTTTTTTTTTTTGGAGCGCGGGACACTGTACAAGCCATGTTGGTACAGCGGGGCTGCCGGTATCCGGTTGCTTCCGGAGCGGGAGCCCAAAAAAATGCTTCTTCAGCACACAGTGAACGCCAGTCTCACTGCGACCTGGGCTGGCCTGCTAGCGAGCAGGTCCGACCAGGTAAAAAAACCCGCGATGCAGTGACACTACCCCCTGCAACAGGGTGGACCGCTTCGTCCGGTCGCGCCCCACCAGATGCAATGACTATTCTTGCCACCCCTTGGGCTACCTGAAAGCTCAATTGGTGGAAGAAGTCCTGGCAGGCGGCCGAAGCGGTCCGGTCTTCACGGAGGGCGCTTTTGCGGGCTATTTGCCGCAACTCCGTGAGTGCTCCAGGACACCACGCTCCGAAGGTGTCCACGACTAGCGGGACAGCGAGCCATTCCCGAGGGTTTGGCTCGTTGTCGATAATGCCGCGGTACTTGCCTTCTTTGACAGCTGTTGCGTAGGCTGTCGCCGCCCCCCCTGGCTTCTCCGCTGCCCTCTTAGCGTACTGGGGATTCGATGGCTGCAGGGGGAAGGTGACGGCGACATCTAACACAACGGTGGTGCCGTCCCGGACATAGCTGATGTCCGGGCGCTTTCGCTCCGTGTTCGAAAACACGGGGCGCTCGACCGCCGGGGCCAGCAGCCCGCGGCGGGCGAAGTCAGCGATGACGTCGCGGAGTGCATTGTGCATTCTCGTCCGGCGGCCGCCGGAGAAGCAACTACGCGCGTGCACTCCGTCAACGTCTGCCGAGCCTGTCCCGCAGAGACGACAGATGCTCGGCATGGGGGCGATGGGCAGCCCGAGCCGAAGCCGGATGGCCACCGCGAGCTCCGCGGGGGATAGCCACAGCCTGGGGTCCGCCTCCGCGTTGCCGTAAAGCCACGCGGACGCATGCTGGCCGGAGCAGCTTTGGATCCGCGCCCGGATTTGGACCTGCTTCAGGGCCAGTGCCGGCCCTTGGAGCTGGCCCGACCGGCCAAGCTCCTCTGTCATCGAGTCAAGGAGGGCCTTGCGCCGCTCGCCGTGAACCGTCGTGGACCACACTTTCTGTCCGCGCCCCCCGTAGTTATCCCGTGCCTGCAGAACGTCCTGAATCTTCTCCAGGACGGAATCAAAGGGTGCAAGGCGCGGGTCTTCGAGGGACGCTAGAAAGGTGTCGTCCTCGTTGAGAAGCATCGCGTGCGGCAGGACGTAGGGGGTCACCAGGGACGACAGGCAAGCCTCGCCGTCAAAGGTGGCCGCGATGTGCGCGATCGCCGCTGTATCTGCGCAGGAGTGCAGGCCCAAGCCGCCCAGCCTGACGGGAAGGGAAGCCAGGGCCCAGGCGGATGCGTCCGTCTCTATGCCCGTGATCGTCGCCAGGCAAGACTGCGTGGCCTGATCGATGCCAGCGAAGTCAAAGACGGCCCCCACTGCGCGCATGAGGTGGACGACGCTGACGAAGCCGGCGCAGAACTTCAGCAGTGTCAAAGCCACATGCGCATCAGGGAGGGAGGCTATCATCCGCATCTTCCTCTCGGCGCCTTTGGCCGCTTCTTCGACGAAGACACGCATCTTCTCGGGGGAACCGCAGGGGACGCCAAGGTGCTGAATCTCGTCTAGCGGACAAGTCTCGATGCCTTGCAGGGCCTCGGGGATTGTGGCGCCGGGGGCGACGGACAGCCTGCACTTCCCCCGGTTCAGGCGGAGCCCGACCGCTGTCGCCCTGTCTTCGAAGTCCCGCAGCCAGCGACCGAGGGAGTCGAGCTCCCCCCCGGCCGCCCCGTCATCGAGGAAGAACGTCAGGAGGTCAAGCTCCGCCTGGCTCAGCGCCCCCTCAGGGGCGCCCCGGGCTGCCGAGGATCCTGCAGGTGGCGGCGACGCTGCTGGGTCCCCCGAGCCTGGGGCCTGCGCCGGCACTGGCGGGGTGGGCTGCCCCCCGATGGCGCCAGCAGGCTCCGGCTGACCGGAGTCCCGTACGGGCGTCGCGGAGGCAGAATCGGCGGGCACCTGCGACGAAGCCAGGGCCGCGGGGACGGGCGGCTGTTCTTCGGGGCTCGGCGGAACAACGACATCGTGCAAGGCGAGGCTGAAAAGCAGCGGCCCCAAGGGGTCCCCTTGTTGGACTCCGCACTCGGAGGAGATCTCCCGGTCGCCCACCACTAGCGCGGAGTGTTTCTCGTACGCTGCCAACGCGTACCCCAACAGTTGGGGGGCGTGTCGGTTGACACTGCGGATGATCGCTTCCCGCCGCAGCATATTGAAAGCGTTGGCGAAGTCGATCTGCAGTATACCCCTGTCGGTCACGTCTCTGTCGCGGTACAGGGCCGCAACCCTGCGGATGGCGTGCACGCCTGCGTCAGCCCCCGCCTTGACACTGACACCGACTTGCCCACTCCGCAGGAGGACGTTCGCCCCCAGGTCCTTGATTGCCCGGTCGGATGCGAGGACCTTGCCGGCCACCCGGCGCAGGATCTCCCCACATGCAATGGGCCTGATGCCGCCGGACTTCTTAACCAACGGGACGAGCCTCGCCCCGAACAGGTACGGCCGGGCGGCTGCAGCCACCCTACCGGAAGAGAGGGCCCAGACCGCGTCTGCCACTGCCTCTTTGAACGACCCGGAGACGTCCCACAGGTCGAGGAGGTGCTGCGCAGACAGGCCGGACGGGCCGGCGGCGGTGCCTTTCGGCATCTTCTTCAGCACCCGGCGGATGACGCCCGGGGAGGGCTTCGCAACGGCCACGGGCCGCAGGCTGCGGTCGTCAGGCAGCTCGGGGGCAGGGGGGTGCAGTTCCATCAGGGCCGCCAGCGTGGCGTCGTCCGCCGGAGCAGTCTGCGCCGCGGAAAGCGCAGAGACGGCCCGCGAGTAACATCGGTCGCGGGCCCGCCGGAGGACCTGCCGCACGGTGGCCCCGTCCAGGTCGTCCACGGACTCGACGTCCGTTTGCAGCTCGAGCCTGTTGTCGACGTCGTCTGCAACCGGGTAGGTTCGCCGGCGCGCGCGGCGTTCGGCCTTCCCGGCTGAGACGGCCCGGGCCTCAGCCCACAGGGTGTCCAGCTGCCCGGCCCTCCAAAGGCGGACGCGGCGGCGGAGGGCCTCCGTCACCGCCTTCCGCCCCCCCCGGTGGGTGGTCGCGAGGACGAGGGGGGCGAAGGCGTACGCCCGCAACCACCCGGCGTCATCGGTGGCTGCCCTGAGGACGGTCTCGAAGAGAGCTGAGACCTGCGGCTTTGCGGCTGCCGGTACCCGCTCCAGAGTGCGAATGCCGGCAGTCGCAACCTCTTCGAACGTGAAGGGGATTGCTCCCCCTCGATGGCCGTCTAGGCCCGCGGCCCCGGGAGCGCCCCCTGATGGCTCCGCGGGAGTCCGAGGCGGGATCGCCGCCGGCTCCCTCCCGCCAGCCACGGCTTCCCGGTAGGCCTTGGAGCAGGGGCACCACATCCGGTGTCTACCCCTCCGTTCCCCGGTCGTGCGGCAGATGCACACGGGCGCCGGTGCCCTCTGCGACCCCGCTGCGTTCTGCAGACTGGCCGATGGCGGCCCCGTGCTGGCCGGTGCCGGTTCAGCGCCCGTGGGGGCCGGGTCCTGTGCGTCGCTGGCTGCCTTTTTTTTTTTGGAGCGCGGGACACTGTACTTGCCATGTTGGTACAGCGGGGCTGCCGGTATCCGGTTGCTTCCGGAGCGGTAGTCCAAAGAAATGCTTCTTCAGCACACTGTTGAACGCCTGTCTCACAGCGACACGGGACTGGCCTGCGCGTGACTGCTAACAGGTCCGACCCGGTAAAAAAACCCTTTTTTTTTTTGCTCAAAAAAAAGCTCTTTTTTTTTTTTTTTCAGGCCACCAGTCAGGGGACTTTAAAAGTTTGGGGTCCGAGCCAAAAACCCGGTTTGAGCCAAAAAACCGGTTTGGTTATGTAGGTCGGTGTATCACACTTGCATGCGGTGCTGCATCACGAGCGGGCTACTTTCTGCACTCTGTGTGGAGTTTTCCGCACTCTAGGCACTCTCGGTTTCCATGATCCACATGAAGGAAGCAAAAAGAAGCACTGTGTTGGTCAGAAAAGCACATTTTTCTTTCAGAACAAAAGGTTGCAATAAGAAATGACAAAAAGGCGGAGACGTAAAGAAACACCAGCTTCATGATGAGCCCCCCACTCCCCCCCACTCCCCGTTTTTCCCCCTTTTTAGGTTAAGCTGTTTTTTGAGGGCTTATTTGTACGCTATTACAGGCAGGTACGTTCATTACTACTATAGTACTACTACACAGTGAAGGTGGTAAAACTTTGAAATCGGTCTATAAGATTTTTTTTTTTCCCCTCAAAAACTCAAACCGGTTTATTCGGTTTGTCAAACCGATAAACCGGTATTTTAAAGTCCCCTGCACCAGGGCACCTTGCCACTCCTTTGAGGTCCCCTTGATGGGGATGGTTGGGAAACCATACTAGGTATGGAAGCCATCCTTTCGCGGACCAGTTTCCGCTCGGCTATTGAACTAGGGCTTGCATCTGGGAGTTCATCCCCAAACGCCTGGAGAAGTTGGCCAGTCAGGGAATCGAACCAGCGACCCTCAGGTTAACAATCTGGCGCCCTGACCGCTGTACCAGGTGTGCCCCCTCTAAAAAAAAAAAAAAAAAAATTTTTTTTTTTTTTTTTTTTGCAAGAGGCACCACTGGTCAGGGGACTTTAAAAGTTTGGGGTCCGAGCCAAAAACCCGGTTTGAGCCAAAAAACCGGTTTGGTTATGTAGGTCGGTGTATCACACTTGCATGCGGTGCTGCATCACGAGCGGGCTACTTTCTGCACTCTGTGTGGAGTTTTCCGCACTCTAGGCACTCTCGGTTTCCATGATCCACATGAAGGAAGCAAAAAGAAGCACTGTGTTGGTCAGAAAAGCACATTTTTCTTTCAGAACAAAAGGTTGCAATAAGAAATGACAAAAAGGCGGAGACGTAAAGAAACACCAGCTTCATACACCAGCTACTCTGTTTGTGTGTGTACAGAGACAAAAGTTCGATTGTCCAAAGCGCGTACGCGCACCAAGGCCTCCTTGTATGTTTTGAACGAGCAGTAACGGGTTGTTCGTGATCTTCCGTCCTCGTCGGGGTTTGCGGAGTGAGCCCTGAATGCCTCAACAACACACTCGAGGTCCTCGTCTTCCATCCCTTTGTCGTGGGAGAACGGTACTTCCAAGGTGGTGAACATTATGTCCTCCAATGTATCGTCGTACAGAGCGACGCTGAGCTGCTGGCAACCCGAACGCAGCCAGAATGTTTTGCGACCCCCGCCCATCTTCGACCCTGAGGCGCCTTGGGGGCATACTACCGTGATGAGCCCCCCACTCCCCCCCACTCCCCGTTTTTCCCCCTTTTTAGGTTAAGCTGTTTTTTGAGGGCTTATTTGTACGCTATTACAGGCAGGTACGTTCATTACTACTATAGTACTACTACACAGTGAAGGTGGTAAAACTTTGAAATCGGTCTATAAGATTTTTTTTTTTCCCCTCAAAAACTCAAACCGGTTTATTCGGTTTGTCAAACCGATAAACCGGTATTTTAAAGTCCCCTGCACCAGGGCACCTTGCTCCACTCCTTTGAGGTCCCCTTGATGGGGATGGTTGGGAAACCATACTAGGTATGGAAGCCATCCTTTCGCGGACCAGTTTCCGCTCGGCTATTGAACTAGGGCTTGCATCTGGGAGTTCATCCCCAAACGCCTGGAGAAGTTGGCCAGTCAGGGAATCGAACCAGCGACCCTCAGGTTAACAATCTGGCGCCCTGACCGCTGTACCAGGTGTGCCCCCTCTAAAAAAAAAAAAAAAAAAATTTTTTTTTTTTTTTTTTTGCAAGAGGCACCACTGGTCAGGGGACTTTAAAAGTTTGGGGTCCGAGCCAAAAACCCGGTTTGAGCCAAAAAACCGGTTTGGTTATGTAGGTCGGTGTATCACACTTGCATGCGGTGCTGCATCACGAGCGGGCTACTTTCTGCACTCTGTGTGGAGTTTTCCGCACTCTAGGCACTCTCGGTTTCCATGATCCACATGAAGGAAGCAAAAAGAAGCACTGTGTTGGTCAGAAAAGCACATTTTTCTTTCAGAACAAAAGGTTGCAATAAGAAATGACAAAAAGGCGGAGACGTAAAGAAACACCAGCTTCATACACCAGCTACTCTGTTTGTGTGTGTACAGAGACAAAAGTTCGATTGTCCAAAGCGCGTACGCGCACCAAGGCCTCCTTGTATGTTTTGAACGAGCAGTAACGGGTTGTTCGTGATCTTCCGTCCTCGTCGGGGTTTGCGGAGTGAGCCCTGAATGCCTCAACAACACACTCGAGGTCCTCGTCTTCCATCCCTTTGTCGTGGGAGAACGGTACTTCCAAGGTGGTGAACATTATGTCCTCCAATGTATCGTCGTACAGAGCGACGCTGAGCTGCTGGCAACCCGAACGCAGCCAGAATGTTTTGCGACCCCCGCCCATCTTCGACCCTGAGGCGCCTTGGGGGCATACTACCGTGATGAGCCCCCCACTCCCCCCCACTCCCCGTTTTTCCCCCTTTTTAGGTTAAGCTGTTTTTTGAGGGCTTATTTGTACGCTATTACAGGCAGGTACGTTCATTACTACTATAGTACTACTACACAGTGAAGGTGGTAAAACTTTGAAATCGGTCTATAAGATTTTTTTTTTTTCCCCTCAAAAACTCAAACCGGTTTATTCGGTTTGTCAAACCGATAAACCGGTATTTTAAAGTCCCCTGGGCACCACTTTCTTTACGCGCTCGGGAGAGCACGTCGAGTTTTCGGGTTAGGCGGTACAGGCCTATTCGCGCCGGAAGGCAGGCCACAGAGACACAAGACACAGGTAAGAGAGATAGGGATGGACTATGGAACAAGGATAAGTGAGTGGGTGTCCAGTTTTTGAGCCTTTCACTCGATCTGCCAGGTGGCGATCGAGTGAGGCCTGGTGGAAGACCCGTTGCGGGCGCAAGGCCTCGAGACGTTGGGTGACACATAAGGCGTGACTTCGCCCCTTCTGGCCTATTTGTCGGCCGGGAAGCATCGCGACGTTGGCTCGTATAATGGTCCAACTCCGAGAGGGTTGGACTTGGGCATGAACCTTCCGCATGCCCGCAAGGGGGAAGACCCGAAGTGAGGCCGCAGTTTCGCGGGCCACATGACGTTGGGAGCTCGTGCAGTAAGCACGGTTATGGTACAATAACGTATGTTCAATGATGTCGCGACGGTGCTCAAATACAGTTCAAAATAGGGGACGGGTCCGGCTCCGTAGCAGTACTTCTTGTGGTTCACAATGTGGATGATCAGGCTTATTCCCGTAGGGCTTTACCGAAGTAAAGACCGGGTGCCGAAACACAACTACACTGCAAAGTATCGGGGTTCTGTTTCCTCTTCTCGAAGATCTAGCCAAGTTACGTTAGCGGTGGCCGAGGGCCGAGCGCGATGCTAACAGCAGCGTCGAGGACTTCTTGGAAGGGGGGCGACCCCTGCTACGAATCTCCGTACGATCGCTTATAGAGGTACGGCATCCTCTGAGTCGGCGGACCGCGAGGAGACTTCGGAGGTGCGTGGGTGGTCGACGGCTGCAGTGGCGGGATGCGAACTGGCCGTCTCATCGGCGAGGATGGTGTACTTCGGGAGAGCGCCGCTCCCCTGCAGATAGGCGAGAGCGAGCTCCGGGAACACGAACAGGACGGCCCAGAGGAACTCAACTTTTTTTTTGTGTCAGAACTGACAACCAGCCATACGGAGGCGAATGAACGGGACCGGGCCGACTGGAAAATCAGCGGTCAGTTGGGAGACTGGGTTAGACGAGTGAACGAACAATTCCAGAAGCTGACCTGGTCAAGGGGGCAATTCCCCTGGAGAGCGGTATGTTAGGAAACGTGGACGGAATGTCAGGCGGTTCTACATTAACACTGCACATGTTTACGACTGGTTCGGTTCGCTTCGTGTCTGCACATTTTCTCTACTGTGTCTGTACAATGAGGGTGGGCTCAAGGTAGCGAAGACTGCGAAGTTCGGTAGGTCCTTTGTTTTTTGGAGCCTGCACCTGCCGGGCACCTGGTCCAGTGGCAAGACGCCTGCGTACTATCCCAGAGGTCGTAGGATCGATTCCTTGCTGTCGAACTTCCAGGCGTCGGGGGATGAGCTCCCCGAAGAAACCGGTAGCTCCGACGGCTCGGCCGACCGCGAGTAATGTAGGAACAGTACACCTACCCCCGATAAAACCATGGGGCGCTGATGAAAAAAAAAAAAAAAAAAAAAGCCAATGGGTCAGCCAAGGCATGACCTGCATGAAGGGTGGGAGGCACCTGAGGCGCGCATGAGGGCAACCTTTTACGTCAAGGACGTCAACGGTGACAATTGCCGTGATATGGCCCGCGCTCTGATGCACACTGCACTTGACCGCCTCCACGTCAATGGGATGTGGGGCGCATCCTATGAGAGGGAGTTCACCAAGGGGGCGGTATTTGAGCAGATTCGCGTGTTCTTTTCTATTCCGGCGATACTGGAATATGACGTGTTCAAGAAGAGTGGAGAGGTTGGGGTGTTTGAACCTGCTGAGGAGGACAACCGTTTCCGAGTCCTGTCACTAAGGGAAGACGCGACCCTTGCTGAAGCCCGCAACATGGTCCAATCGATATCTGAGAAGCACATGGGAATCACTAGGTGCCGTGGTGTCTTTGGCATTCGTGTTCGTGTGGAGCATTACAATGAAGTTAGAACCATGCTACCGACGCTCCCTAACCCGATTGGATACTTTGAGGTCCGCGGAGTTCCGTGTCGTACGAATGGGCATACCCTACGCGAGAACCTTCTGAACCTTGGCTGGGAAACCATGCCGCTGTTTCGAACCAAGAAGGGCGGCCGCTACCTCGTGTGGGTCGTAAAGTCGGAGTCGCTCCCTGGCAAGGACCACTACCGCACAGCGCAGGGGGTCGATCTTGCATTCAAACAAATACTGAGATGTCCCCTTGAACCATCCACCACGGACCCGTCGCCGCCCCTCTCTGACAAGTATCCAGTATCAACTCAGACGACCGATGTCCGGCCGGACCCGTTCTCCGACAACCAGTCTGAACTCCTGCCCTTTACAGAGTTCAAAAAACGGCACAAGGCGGCTGCTAAAAAGTTGTGGGAGTTTGCAGGCCGGTTACCCGTCACTCAGACACCAAAAGTGGACGAGGGTAAGCCCCTTGCAGGGGGAGTCACTATAGCAGAAGTCCTTGAAGCAGAGGCCGAATCTGTGTGTCCGATCGATGTAGATGCCGAACCAGCCCAGACAACTCAGTCCCCAAACCGCCCAGCAGGCGCCGCATCGTTGCCCACAAGAACTACCGAGCCAGCTGAAACCGAAGTAGGGCTAGTCCGGCTTGCCGAACAGCTGCAGAGGGGCTGTCGTGAAGCTCTGACGAAGACGGAGTCTGAACTCGCTGCTGGATACCAACAAGTGACAGACGGCATCTTCAGCAGGCTGAACGAGATGGCAGCCGAAATGCGCAACTTGGGTGCTTCCGTCCAGCAAACTCGGCTTGAGATTGCAGAAGTCAATGTCCTAGAGCGTGAGGGGGATCGGCGGAAAAAGAGGGTTTTGAGAAAGGCGCTTCCTCCAGCTGGGAGGAGGGAAAGAGATGTGACGTCCTCGCCAGATGTGGTGTCGCAGCGCCGACCTGCGGTATTCAACGACTCAAGCACCACCCAGCAGCCGCCCGAACCTGGATCTCCACCCATTCCGGCTCAGAAACTCGTACGAGCAGAAAACATTGCACCAGTGACGGAACCGAACACAGCTGCGCCAGCAGGCGGGAACCACACCGCGGGCGGTGACAATCTCCACCCCACTGAAGAGGTCGCACAACAAGTCGGTCCCCCAACTTCTTCTGACCATCCTGCCCCCAAACCGGCGGCAGCATCGACTTCTAGTATTGAGTCAGCCGTCCACTCCAGTATCTTGCAAACGTACGCGACTCGAAACGCGATGGGCACCTCACCTGAAGAATCGCATCCGACTGCCGACCAAAGCCTGGCCCCCACGTTGCAAAGCCGCGAAGGGACGGGTGTTCAATACGTAAGCTCCGATCCGCAGACGCTGTTTATGCCGCCCCCTGAGCAAGCAGTCCAGCCCGCGCCCGGGATATCCGAGCGTACCAGGATGATGAACAAGGTTATCTCCAAACAGGATGCTCGCGCTGCATTAAAGACCGGTAAAGTAGGTGACAGGAAGACGGCGGCAGAGACTTCCCAGCGAGACGCGACGCAACGTAAAAGAAGGGTACGTCGATCAGCAACACCTGACCCTCCCTCTGCTCGTGATGCGGAGATGAGTCCATTGCGGGGCAACCCGCCAGCGGACGCGTCACAACAACAGCATTGAGGGCGTGTCCCTCCACGCTCAGCAGGGCATGGCCGGGCCCCTGCGAGCGTCCCACACAGCGGACAACCGTCCAACATCAAAGCCCGGCGGAAACCCATGGTGTGCAAGCCAGTTCAACACCCGGTGGAGCCCCCTTTCATAATCATAATCAGCTTCAACTGCCGCTCCATTCGTGCCCGTGAAAACTTGCCGGGAAGTACGGATGCCATCAGTCGCGGAGTTGCGGAGCATGACCCCGATGTCATCCTTCTGCAAGAAACCTGGCTAGGTGAAAAATCTCTCCTGCCAATCCTGGTAGGATACAGAGCTTTCCGGTGTGACCGGCACGAAGACGGACGAGGCGGCGGTGTCATAACGTTTGTTAAAAGCAACATTGCGGCCGTAGAGCTCCCGCCCCTGACCTTTGGCAAAGACAGTTATATGGAGTGTATCGCCGTCGAACTGACACGGGTAGGATTGGCCCCGCTGAAGGTGTACAACGTCTACCGTGCTCCGTACGAATCTGAGAAGCTCAACATGGAACCGTTCACAGTGGACGACAATGTCGTTATAGCAGGCGATATAAATGCGCACCACCCTGACTGGTCAGTGGGGGCTCAAAACGCCGGAGGTCGAATTCTTCGCGAATGGTTGCAAGTGAACTCAGCGAAGACCTATAACGATCGGAAGACGCCGACCATGGAATACCGTGCTAATGCTCGTTTCTCTTCCCCTGACGTAGTCATCTCATCCATGACGCCGGGAAATGTCTGGGACTGGGGAGTGCTCTCGTCTTGGGAGTCGGACCACCTGCCGCTTGTCTTCAAAATGCCTAGAGGTTATCGCCAGGCAAAATCCCGTGGCCCAAAACGTTATTCGTGGAAGAAAGCTGACTGGAAGAAGCTGTCGGGGTACCTGGACGAACGTAGCGGGCACCTCATCAGGCACCAACCAGCAACCCCCGCCAAGTTCGCTGAACGGATTACCTCACTCCTTCGTAGCAGCATCAAAAAGCATGTTCCCGTGGCGAAGTCGAATCGCCCACACAAGGCGTGGTGGACGTCCGAACTCGGCCGCTTGGAAAAGCTGAAGGCAGCTGCACATAAGGAAGTCCGAGATGATCCCGAAGATGTCACCAAACGCCATGCATACGAAGCCGCGAAGTGCACTTTTTCTGAGGAGGCGACTGGTGCGAAGGCTAGTTACTGGAACGCCATCATGACGAGAATTAACCGATGCACGGACATTGGCCTCCTATATCGACAGGTCCGGAAGATCGACGGCCGATCCAATCACCACGCGGTCCCTCCAATTAAAGTGGACGGGACCTTCTGCGTTGAAGCGGAAGGAAAGGCTGACATCTTTGGCGATCACCTTGAAAGGCTGTGTAAGCGGGAGATCCGTAACGCTGGAGAATCAGCCCCACCCTGCTGGGAGCCGCGCAGTGGTCCATCCGCCGTGCCTGATGCGTCCGTCGACCTGTACTCAATGGCTGAGCTGAACCGAGCGATCGGTGAGCTACGACATACAACGTCCCTCGACCCTGACGGGATCTGTTCTGAAGTCCTATCCCATGTGGGAGAACCTACGAAGGAGCTGCTCCTAGAACTGTTCAACATGTCCTGGAAGCACGCATTCGTTCCGAGCAATTGGCGCGAAGCACACGTCGTCCCGGTTCCTAAACCCGGCAAGGACCACAGCCTCCCAGAAGGATACAGGCCCATCTCCCTCACAAGTGTGGTGGCGAAGCTGATGGAGGTGATGGTGAAGAATCGTCTGGTATTCTTAGCTGAAAGTCCTGATATCCCATCGGTCCTACCATTTTGTGACAAGCAGGGTGGCTTCCGTAGAGGGAGGGGAACTGAGGAGCAAGTCTGTAGCATCGTCTCCGCGCTCGATAATGCCCGTCGTAATCAGCGTTTCTCCTGCCTTCTCTCATTCGATCTTGCGAATGCGTTTGATACAGTCGATCACGATCGTTTGCTAATGGTCATGGAGCAGCGCGGGCTCCCCCCATGTTTTCTGCTCTGGGTGCAAGCCTTCCTGAGAGACAGAAAAGCAGCGTATAAGGTGGACGGCGTGACTGGAAAGCAGGTCCCTCTAGCACGGGGAGTCCCTCAAGGGACCGTGCTAGGTCCAATATTGTTCCTATTCTGCATTGACGAGTTGGGGGAGCTGCTTGCCGACCTCGGTACGAGCATGGGCAATACGACAGATGGTCAGCCGATACTTACACTGTCGTTGTTTGCGGATGATGTCGGCGTGGTCGTAACCGGGGATAGCGTTGACGAGCTGAAAGAAAGAGCACAGGTGGTTGTTTCAGAGGTCGAAAAATGGGTTGAGAAGGTGAACATGAGCCTTGCTTACCATAAGACCAAAGCACTATTCGTCCGTCCTCACGGAATGATCGTGAAGGCTCCCCTGGTCCTCTTTTCACCGTCGACAATATCGGTGCAGGCGCGACAGTTACTTGCGTGGATTACGAGCGAAACCTGTTCTTTCTGGGCGAATACCCCTGAATACGCGCAGCATCACAAGAAGCACATTCTGAAACTCGACGGCGTTGACCATCCCACCGTTGAAGACGCCAAAATGGTCCAGGCGAGGAGAAAAGACGGTGCTGTTCAGCTGGTAGTCGCACACCGCATCGACTGGGTTAAAGAAACGAAGTTCCTCGGCCTGGTAATTGACGATGAGCTCTCGTTCAACCCGCATGCTGAACGAGTCGTCAATATCATGTCCAAGAGAATGAACTTGTTACGGCACGTTTCTGGGAAGGCGTGGGGTTGCAGCACGACAACACTCCGATGTCTGTACTTGACATACGTTCTCCCAACAATAACGTATTGTCTGTCGGTATATGGCGCCTACTTGTTCCTTCCACAAGGCGGTAGAAGAGGCTTCACGAGCCCGTATCTCGAGAAATTCGAGAGGTTGCACAGGCGCTCGCTGACGTACGTGCTGGGGTGTAGGAAAGGTATATCAGACCTTGTCGCCACTCAAGAGGCCGGTATCCCCCCCATCAAAGTCTACATCGACCACCGCCTTGGCAGCCTTTACGAAAAATTAAAACTGCGAAGCCTCCTCTGGGACCGAACCCTCAACGCACCAGCTACCCCACTGGCCCGTTATGTTGACCTTGAAAGGAGAGCGGGTACACGTGACCCTCCGCGAGAGACGTTCGTGTTCAACCCGTTTGCACCCTGGTCCCTGCGTCCTCCAGTTGCAATTCATCCCTCGTTACCGGAAGGCAAGACCCCGGCCGAGAAGAGAAGCATCGTGGAAAAACGCCTCCGTGCGTTGCCATCACCCGACTGCACGGCATGGGCTGATGGTTCGGTCATGAAGCAAAGCCTCCCGTCGCCCCCTCCTATAGGGGACCCGGGGTTCGACCGTCGGCAACTGCGATGGCAAGTGTTCTATAACGATGTGACAACGTGGGGCGGAGCTGCCACTTATTTGGAGTTCGGTCCTTCGGTACGACTAACCGATGCACATGGCTTTGAGGTCCGCTTCGAACACGGCTGCCCGACAATCTCCAGCACCTGTCCGGCTGGCAAGTTCCCGTCGAGCACAAGAGCAGAAACGGTCGCGATGGTTGAGACCCTCAGAGTACTGTTGGCTGTGCTGCCGCCGACTGATGTACCTCTCGAAATCCTCATCCTGAGTGATTCTCAGTCGCTTCTCCGAGACCTTTGCAATGGCCCGCATGCCCAGAAACAGCCATTGATGATTGAAATTTGGCTTGCGCTCAACGAACTCAACTCCCGTGGGTGCCGTATCACCATCCAGTTCGTCTACGGTCATTGCGGCCTGCGGGGCAACGAAGTCGCTGACAAGCTCGCCAAGGATGCCGCCTGTCGCCACTACAGGGCCATGACTGGTCCGTCATTTGGTGTCACCAGGGTGCATCCTCCTATTGCAGCAGTTGATGCGTCAACACGCTATAAATCACGGCTCACCCGGGAGTACAACGAGAGTATGGCGATCATGGCTTACGGGCGGGCTGCGATGGCAGGTAACGAAACTCCGTTTGCTGGCATTGTGAACGGGCGCGTTATCAAGCGCCGCAAGGACCTCACCAACCGGGCGGAGAAGGAATCGCGCCAGTTGCGGACGGGCCATCACCCGCTTGTCATGACGATGTACTCAGCTGAGTACCACACGATGCATCGTTGTGACCGACGCCAGCTTTTTCTTCCTTGCCCAGTCTGTGGTCGCCGCTCCCGTAGTCCGCTGGAGCACTTGTTCGTATGCTGCACCGACCTTGTGACCCAGCGGCTTCGGGACAGCATGTGGGCGGTCATGGCAGACAAGTGTGGTCGCACGGAGGGCTTGAAGCACGTAGGAACAAAGGACAAACTTTGGCTCCTGCTGTTCCAGCATCCGGAGGTCGCTCTTCGGTACCTGCAGGAAGTCGGAGCGATACCGCGGTACCGGATCCTGCTCAACGACGATGATCTGCTGTGGAGCAATGCTGCAGCTCCTGCTGTCTCGAGCGACATGCTCTCGGCCTGGAGCTCTCAGACCGTTCTATCGCAGTTGAGTTCGCCTGTGGTTCCGTTGCTTTCGAGTCAACTGGTACCTGGGCCGGATATCAGTTCGAATGGCAGTCAACTCGCCGGGCCTCAGCACGAATCGGATCGTTCTCCGACACCGGACCTGGACTCTTGCACTGGCACGCTCCGGTTCGAGGACGCCCTGGACATGCAGGCTGCGGTTTCAACTACCAGCAGTAGTCCGGGTGAGTGGGCCTGAGCGGGCTCGTCCGTTTACAACTGCACGAGAAGCCTGCTACACCTGCAGCCTGCTGTGCGGTTGTCCGAAGACCGCGCGCCTGCAGCATGCGATGACTTGCATCACCACCTCTGGCACCTGTTCAAACTCAATCAACAACTCTGTCCTCCCTTCCAACCGAATAGAAAAAGTGAACGGTCTCCAACCCTGAATTGAACCTGGTGAACACCTTGCACTAACGTCCGCAATGCCAGGGGTTCAGGCTGAAGCGACATCATCCCACCAACGGATTGCGATGCCGCTCGCGTTGGACACTAATCTGTTTCAGCCGCGGAGATTGTCAACATCGTCGAAGGCGTTCGCTGAGTCTTAGGGCTTGGCTGCAAATGACCGTGTCCCCGCAAGTCGGCGCAACCGTTCGTTTGAAAGAGTCGCCGCTGTGACGTCGTGTAGAGCGCGCCGGATGCCGCCTATTGCTTTGTGAATTACATCGTTACCTGTAAGCTTCTCTAGTGCAGTCAACACCTGAGTTAATGCTCAGGTCGCCGGCCTTACCTGAAGCAAGGTCAGACAGTGTAGGCTTAGACCTATTCTGTAGCCTGTTACGCTAATGCCTTGACAACTTGCTGTTCGAGCCCTTATCACTGGGACTTGTGCACTGACTAGCGAGACTGAGCGAATGTACACATGGTACACGGCTGAATGTGTACATGCTTCGATGCATACGTGCATGCGCGTTGCACATAAGTACGAGAATATGGCAGTAACGGCAGGGCCGTTGTCGAAAGTCACAGTGCAGACCTGAGCCACCGTTCACACCCCCGATCCGACTGGCCGACGAAAGAAGGCTAAGTTGCCGGAACAAACGTGTACGCATACAATGACAACCATGTTATGACGAGGACGGTTGGCTACAGGCAGCTGCATCTGTCAGTCACGGGCGCTCCACCTAACCTACCCGGCCGTCACTAGTAAGGCCTACATGGGGGGATCAGTTTGCAGGAAGCCCCGACAATCGAATTCCTCCCCGTTTCCATTTTTCTTTCAGTATCAGTTCAGTTTCTAACCCGACGTTAAATCCGGCCCAGTGAAGCCGTTGCCTACGGGCGTCGACATGTTAAAAAAAAAAAAAAAAAAAAGCCTCTTTTTTTTTTTTTTTTTTTTCCTCCTCGTAGGCGTAGTAGCGACGGGCAAAACGATGGCGGAGATGGCGAAGAACGTGCGTCTGATAGTACAGGCGATGGAAAGGTGGTCGGACGAGGCGCTGATGCAGCTATCGCACGCAAAGACGGAGGCGATACTGTTCAAGCGCCCCGGAAACCCTGACGCGTCGCCGCCGACGATAGAGTTCCCGGCAACCCGAGCGAACGTGGCGATCCGCGCGGACGCGTACAAAAGGAGAACGAGGAAGCACGGTCGCACGGCTCGTCGGCTGTTTGCACCACAGAGCCAACACCACGAAAAGCGAGTGACCGGACTGAACGGAAAGGCGGCTCGCACCCTGCAAGAGAGAACAATTGCGGAGGAGAGCATCGGAGAGGGCTCCGACCGGCTGACGATCTCCCTGGTGAGGGAACTCGAATGGAAGAAGACCGTCACCCTACTGGGTCTAACCTTCGACGAGGAACTGACATTCGACCAGCATGTCAGCCGAGTGACGGCGGGCGCGGCCAAACACGCGTGCGTTCTCAGGCTTGTATCCGGTGCGGCATGGGGTCATCGAACGAAGACGCTCCGCTCGCTATACTACACCTACGTACTCCCGAAGATGACGTACGCCCTGTCGGTATACGGCGCCTTTGCCAGACCGACGACCATGGCGAAGCTGGAGAGCCAGCACAAGGCCGGGCTTTGCGCCGTCACGGGATGCAGGCGCTCGGCATCCGTGGAGGCCGTTTCGATTGAGTCGCGGGTGCAGCCAATCTCGGTCTATGCCGATCTTCGACTCGCAACACTGTGCGAGAAGCTGGCGACCTACCCGCAGTGGCGTGACACCCTGGTCCCCACAAACAAGCACGACACGATCGCCGTCAAATACGGACTCCTGAAGAGGCGCGCGCGGACGGAAGACGTCGACAGGCAGACCCGCAAGGCGAACCCGTTCGCGCCGTGGGAGCCACGGTGCCCCAAAGTGCACATCTCGGCAACACTGAGGAAGAAGTCGGAAGACGTGGAGGCGAACAGAAGGGTAGTGGAACGTGTGTTAGCCGCCCTGCCGACGCCGCTCTTGGTAACCTGGACCGACGGCTCTGTTGTTGAGGAAACCACAATGGAACCGGCGCTAACAGTCCTCAACGGCACAACGGAACCGACACCCACGGAGACGAAATGGGGAGGAGCCGGGTTTGCCATCGAATCCGGAGAGAATTGGTCGATACGGAGAAGCGCGCAAGACGATCTTCCCTGGTGGGCGACCAACAGCGGTCCGGCCGGCAAGTGGGCGACAAGCTACCGGGCGGAACAGGTGGCGATGCAGAGAGCCCTGCGCGTCCTCGTGGGCAGTCTGAGCAGGAGGAACGACAAAACCCTGTGGATACTGACTGACTCGAGCTCGCTCCTCCAGGACCTCGACCATGGACCACATCGCCAAGTCGACCCAGCCAACATCGAGATCTGGCAGCTGCTGGGCAAGCTCGCCGATCGTGGGTACACCATCCACCTCCAGTTCGTCTACAGCCACTGTGGACTGGCCGGGAACGACGAAGCGGATACCCGGGCGAAGACCGGCGCCAGCTCGCCAGGAGAAAGGGGACCCCGTCCCCCGCTCACGCGATCGACGGCGGCGGCCAGGCACAAGAGCTATGTGCAGAAGAGGTGGTCGGCAGGCGTGCTGAAGGCCCACCCGGAGTTGGGCTCCCACTACGACGGGAAACTCGCACACGCGCAGATCGTCAACGGGAGGAAACTCCCGAAAATCGATCACCTCACGCGACGGGCCGAGCGTGAGATCAGGCAGATCCGCACGGGCCAGCACCGCCTCCTTCGCAATTGGTGCCGGGAGGACTACGACGCGTTAGCGAAGTCCGAACGGAGCTCGAATCGTCCCTGCCCGCATTGCGGAGAGGTAGCCGAGTGCCCGGTCTCGCACCTTTTCTTGGACTGCGGCCATGAGGGGACGCAAGGGAAGCGTGACCTGATGTGGGAAGTGGCCTCCCCGTTACGGCGGGAGGGTGGCCAACCGGTGTGGATACCGAGACACGAACAGCTGTGGAGATTGCTGTTCGAACACCCGGAGACGGCACTCGAGTACCTGCAAGGGACCGGACTGCTGGAGGAGTACCGGATACTCGTGCCGACCACACCCGACGAACAGCCCACCGAATCCCGCCCATCCGCCACGAGAACCGCGACACAAACACGCGAACTCGAGGCCAGCGGATTTGCACGCCCGTAATCGGACTCGGCCCCGACTCAACCACCGCATACCGGGCCCCGCCTCGTCCGTCGGAGGGACAACCCCCCCGGCCCACGAGAGCGCGTCCGAGGAACAGTCACGACCGTGACCGCGAGACGGCCGACCCCCGACGTCGAAGCAACCTCGAAGAGCGACGAAACGAAGGCAAAGCGAAGCGAAGTACAAATGGAGAACGAGAGTAGGAAGCTAGAGAATTCTACTCCGGCACCTTGCACTTGACACTTTGAACCAAGAAAGTAGAAAGAGGAGCAGAGGCATTACTAGCGAAAAGCGAATTGATTTGCCCAGTACGTATAGGTGCCTCAAGCATCGCAAGCAAAACTGAGGTCCGATGCTCACCCGAGAAGGTACGGCTCGGAGGAGACAGCATTGAAACATGAAAAGCTGCGCGCCCTGACCACGCCCTCGGACTTGGAGTAGGACCTCAAACTTTTACGTGAACCGAAAACCGTTAACAGAAAGAGAACCAATTTACGTAAACCGAAAACCATTACCAGAAAGCGAACCCAATAACGAGAACCAAGAACCGTAGCCAGAAGGAAAAACAATTTACGTGAAACAAAAAACCGATAAACGAACAAGTAGTAGTCATCACTCCATCACAAACAACACAACGGAGTAAATGGTGGCACAAAGAACCACTGTACGCTTGCCCGTTAGAGACCGTCTTGCCTCGTCTTGCCCGGGCTTCGTTCCGCCCTACAGAACAGAACAGAACAGATCCTTTTTTTTTTTTTGTGTCAGAACTGACAACCAGCCATACGGAGGCGAATGAACGGGACCGGGCCGACTGGAAAATCAGCGGTCAGTTGGGAGACTGGGTTAGACGAGTGAACGAACAATTCCAGAAGCTGACCTGGTCAAGGGGGCAATTCCCCTAGGAGGGCGGTAGAGAACGAGGACGGAAGGCGTTTCTACATTAACACTGTGCATATTGGTTTTTGGGTGAAGGTCATTCACATGGACGTTTCTACATTAACACTGCACATGTTGGTTCTTGGTTGTGAGTCAGTCCCACTTTTTGGCATATGGCTCTAGGTACTCTAGGTAGCGAAGACTGCGAAGTTCGGTAGGTCCTTTGTTTTTTGGAGAAGCAGCAGGAGGCCTATGCAGTTGGTTGTTGAGAAAACTTGAGGCAGAGTGGAGGGAGGGGGATATCTAAGTGCGGCGCGTCTAAGCTTCTCTAATACGTGACAATGTAGTGCGAAGTGTTCTAACATGGTGGTATTCGTTTTTAGGTGGCAATGCCAGCAAATGCCTTTTTGCAAGGCGTGTTTCCTCGCGTTATCACACAGGAAGTGTTTATTAACGCAGGAGTGACCGGTTCGCAGCGCTATCAGTGCTGTTTCGGCTTGTCTAGTTAAAGTTGGCTGTAGCCACGTGGGGAGGTGACCATCAGTGGCTCTGAAGTGATAATTATGTGGCCGGGAAGACAACCATTCCTTTTTCAGGGTCTCTACAACACGTGCCTTCGCAGAATTAAAATCAAGTGGGGCGGGAGTAATTAAGCCAGTGGCAAGGCGAGCAGCATTGGCGATCCTGTCTGCGTGTTCGTTCCCCATTATGCCACAATGAGCAGGAACATGGTGCAGGACAATATCTGCAGACTCGTTGGCAGCTATTTCTCTCAGGAGAAGTAGGATTTGCGTCGCCAGGGAGTCAGTTTGTCTGAGACCGTTTTTAAGGGTCTGCAGACAGCACTGTGAATCAGACAGCAAGACAATCTTTTTACCAGTTAAGCATGGAAGCACATGCTTAACGGCAATAATGCCAAGAAGTATGGCGACGAGTTCTGCACGGTCAATGGTGGCAAACTTCCCACCACTCGTCATGAGCTCAAGGCTATTGCTAGTAAGCCGACGCAATCGGATTTTACGTCCACCAATTTTTCGCGGGAATGAGCACAGCAATTCATCCGGGATCGCGTTACGAGTGGCGAGAAAGCAGCCGGATCCGGTATTGTCGTTACCAGGCGACTTCGAAGCATCAGTGAACACGCGCAGGTCGGGTATAAAGTACGAGTTGACCGCCTTCCGTGCCGCCAGCCGGTTGCGTTCGCGGGGTTGCTTCTTGTGAACACCAGGGCACACCGGGACGATGCGTATCGTGGGCGGGAGATTCGAGGAAGGACATATTTGAGGGCCGATGAGCTCCTGTGGTTGGACGAGCAGGAGACCAGTGTCAGCTAGTTCGGCGCGCGCGGAGTGCACCCAAGAAGATTCAGTGGGGCGGGACTTGACGCAGTTGTCGTGTGCACGGGTGTGGGGGAGTCGTCTCAGTCGTTCGTAGAGGGTGCAGCTGAGCTTCTTGCAGATGAGTTCAAGAGGAAGAACGTGAGCTTCGAGATGTAGCGAGTGGAGCTCAGTTGACAACGGCAGACCAGTGATAATGCGTAAGGCGCGGTGATGATCCATCTCCAGAGCATGAAAATCGCTGTAATGCAAGCCAGGGCCAAAGACCCCAAACCCATACAGCAGGACCGGCAGCACGTACGTCAAGTACATCGTCCTTAGTGTCCGTGCATGAGCAGACGCAACTTTAGTTGAGACGGCCTTCCTATCCCCTAACCTGTGGACCTGTCACTCGTGCGCGTGTCTCTTGGCGCAAACGGGCTAGTAACGCCTGACCGTTCCGGATGCTGCTCTTCTGAGCGGCTGAAGGAACGGTGCTTGTTTTTCATTCATTCATTCATTCATTCCTTCATTTCAGTATCAGTTCAGTTTCTAACCCGACGTTAAATCCGGCCCAGCGAAGCCGTTGCCTACGGGCGTCGACATGTTAAAAAAAAAAAAATTCCTTTTTTTTTTTTAGTTCGGGCCACCAGGGCACCTTACTCCACTCCTCTGAGGTCCCCTGATGGGGATGGTTGGGAGACCATACCATCCTTTACTGCGGAGCAATTTCCGCTAGCAGTACAAGTACTGTGTGAACTAGAGCTTTCATCTGGGAGTTCATCCCCAAACGCCTGGAGAAGTTGGCCAGCCAGGGAATCGAACCAGCGACCCTCAGGTTATCAATCTGGCGCCCTGACCGCTATACCAGGTGTGCCCCAGGTATTCCTGGCCCCCCCGGCAGGCTAACCCTATGTTATCATAGCCATCCCTTGTCTTTCGTTACTTCCCCCCCTACCCACCCTTTCACCTGTTTTTCATTATCTTCCCGGCATAAGCAGCCCAGTAAAGCTGGCCTCTTCCTCTCCTTTCCTTTTTTGGGTTCTTCCTTTGATGACGGCACCACCGTTTGCGTTTGTGTGTTCTCATGTCTTCAATTTGTTTCCAAAAAAGAAAGGATAGAAGGAAAAGGTGCCTCATCTAAAAAAAAAAAAAAAATTCCTTTTTTTTAATTCGGGACCAAGCTTGGTACTGAAGCAACGAACTAACGGAGCCTCAGCTGGAAAGCCGGCGACCAGGTGGGAAACCAATCTAGACGAATGAACGAGAAAACCGGAGACTGGCCTAACTGAAGGGTAATTCCTTCTAGCAGTACTGGTGTACTGTGGGAGGGAGAGGAGTGCGGGCGGGGTTGTTTTCTGCACATCTAGTCTAAGTTGGCTGGGGCTTCACAAGTACGGGCTTGACTTCAGTTCTAGTCCTTAGGTGGGGGTTTGTTCATTATGCCATCACTGATGGTCAGGTGAGGGTCTGCACAGGTGGGGGCAAGTGTGACGTTCTTGGGTTGGGCACTTTATACCAACGATTTAAAAGCTACAGTTTCTGTACTTTATTGGTATCCTCCCAAAAAAACTTACACAATAAAGACAACAAACCCCCACATGGCGATAACGACGTTAGCCTTAATCGGCTGGTGGCTGTGCACAACACCACCCGACGGCAGCGCGTTCATGTGGGAAGACCGCCGCGCCATGCCTGACGTTGGCAGGCTCGACAGCTGCGCCGGCCTGTCGAAGTGTGCCGCCGGCGGGCACTGCCGCGAGCAGAACCCTTGGGCGGTAACGACGTTAGCCTTAACCGGCTGGTGGTTGTGCACAACACCTCCCGACGGCGGCGACTACGACGCCAGCCGGTGCGACGCGCCTCTCGGAACCTTCGGCGGCGTCAGCGAGGTCAGCATCTTCCGGCATGGACGTGGCGAAGAAGACGGAATCGTCGAGTTCCGCTGCGAGGGGCGCCCGCGGCTCGTCGACAACCCGCTCATCCACGTAGCTCACGTGCTCGTCCCTGTCGTTCACGTGCCCGAGGCCCGGGGCGTGCCCGATCTCATGAGCAACCCAACCTCGATTGCAGACAGCCCCGATAGCGCGAAGACGTTCTCCTTCTCCACCAGCTTCGCCGCCACGGTCTCCGACGTCCCTGTTGCAACGTGCTCGGTCGTCGTGCGAGTGGCAGCAGGCCCCGCCGTCGTGCCGACGACAGATGCGCCGCCGTCCGCCGTCCCTCAGACAGCAGCTCCCGCACCGTGCACATCTGGTGGTATCCAAGAGTTCGGGAACTGCTACCACACGCCGGCCTACGCGCCGGCCGGCTGTGCCGCCGGCGTGCACTGCCGCGAGCAGAACCCTTGGGCGGTAACGACGTTAGCCTTAACCGGCTGGTGGTTGTGCACAACACCTCCCGACGGTGGCGACTACGACGCCAGCCGGTGCGACGCGCCTCTCGGAACCTTCGGCGGCGTCAGCGAGGTCAACATCTTCCGAGGCGGAGAAGACGGAATCGTCGAGTTCCGCTGCGAGGGACGCCCGCGGCTCGACGACAACCCGCTCCCCCACGTAGCTCACGTGCTCGTCCCTGTCGTTCACGTGCCCGAGGCCCGGGGCGTGCCCGATCTCATGAACAATCCAACCTCGATTGCAGACAGCCCCGATAGCGCGAAGACGTTCTCCTTCTCCACCAGCTTCGCCGCCACGGTCTCCGACGTCCCGGTTGCAACGTGCTCGGTCGTCGTGCGAGTGGCAGCAGGCCCCGCCGTTGTGCCGACGACAGATGCGCCGTCGACCGCCGTCCCGCAGTACTCGCAGTGCTTACGTGCACGGGCGCTCGTCGTCTGTGACCCTGTTGTATGGCAAGCACACCCGCGCCCGCCTCTGTTCACCCTTTCCGACGGGCCGCCGCAACCGCCGAACCTGCCAACACCAGCTGACTCGGTGTCGAAGTTGAGCGTCCACGCCGAGCAGGCCTCCGTCATGGCACACCCGCCAGAAACCGCCCACCCCTCGCCTCCTGGTGCTAACGGCAGATACGAGCACGGACATCGCGGCTCGTTCCCCGCAGTCGGTTGCCGAGAAGACCGACCTCGCACTCGGCCATCCACGATTACAGCCGCCGACACTGTTTGGTCACCTCAAGACCAACACTGTTTGGTCAACGCCGTCGACACGCCCCACCTCCCTTGCCTTCCGCAGCCCCCTCGCTCCGTACTCCGGAGCCAGACCGCGAGACAGCGCAGGCTACAGAGGGCAGCGGACCGGCGTAGGGGCGCCCGTGCACTGGCGATCTTCTTGATGTGGCTCGACTCCCCGGATACTGCCAGCACGCCGACCGTAGTACAGGGTTCGCAACGGTCAGCGATTGCGCCGACGTTGGCCGCTCCCATTCCAACTCCAGCGTCGCGGCCGCCATCAGCTCCGCCTGCACCGCCGGGCCCCTCCTTGTCTCTGCTGCCTCCTACCTCCGTCTCCCAACCGGCGCCTGCCCTTGCTCCTGTTATAACTCTCATCCCCACACCAACGCCTCACGCGACAACGCCCGCGCCATGCGAGCAGCTTCCAGAAGGGCCCGACTGTGACGACAAGGGACTGGTGCCGCCGAGCCATACGCTCACTTTCTGGGTTCGGGACCCAACCGGGAAACACCGCCACCACACCGTCTGTAGCGCCGAGGTTGTAGGGGAGTTCTTCGCCCTGATGGCGTGGTTTGACCCCGAGGTGTGCTGGGTGGCGCTGGAGAACAGGCGAATTGACCTGTCTAGCTCCTTCGCGGCGAACGGGATCTCCCGTGACAACACGCTGACGGTAATGGTCAGGGTGCTCGGCGGGGGCGGCCGAGGCGGAGGACACAGCAGATTCCGGGGGTCCAAGGGGAGTAAGACGGCTGTGCCTTCAAGCACCTCTAGCAGCGAAACGCGCGCATTTCCGGGGGGCATGGAGGGTCGCACGGGCGAGAAAGGGGATACTAAGGGCCGCAAGGGGGAGAAGGGGGGCAAGGATAGTGGAAAGCGCGGGTTAATTTGGAGCGACGGGGAGGATGCTCGCGACGGGCTATACCCCGGTTGGGAGACTCCGGAGGCCCGCTTCCGGGTCACGATCCCGATCCAAGATGTCCCCTGGAGCGACGTGCAAGAACACAGGCACGCGACAGCCCGCTACCACCTGCACCAGAGCGTCGGCCGCCAGCACATCAACGGGATCTGGGACGTGACAGCGGAGCGGGAGCTGACGAAGAGCCGCACAATCACATTCGTACGTGCTGTTTTCGCAGTCCCAGAAGATCGGGCGGAGAGCGTCCTCAAGTCGAGCGGCTTTGACACCGCTTTCTTTGAACCCCTTGGACATGATGCCAAATATCGCATCATCTACATTGGAACCGGCACAATCCCCGGGGCCATGAGGGTCGCGTCGCACATCCCGGACCTTCACGTGGGTCTCTCTTACTGCCGAGGCGATCTTGGCATCCGTGTCAAGGTGGAGGATTTCAAACGCGCCAAGGCCCTACTCCCCCCCCAGCCCCCACCTGTCGGCTACTTCGAAGTCCAGGGGGTGCCCTGCCGCTCCAACGGAACCTCGCTCCAGAGCAACCTCCGCGACCTCGGCTGGGAAACCACCCCACTTTTCCGGACGAACAAAGGGGGACGTTTCCTCACTTGGATCGTCAAGGCCGAGACGCTTCCCGGGAGAGAAGTCCTCCGGACTGCCCAGGGCTTGACGCTCAAGTTCAAGCGAGTCCCCCGCTGCCCCCTTGAGCCGTTCCAGACTAGTGGGACCCCGCCTCTCTCCGACTCCTTCCGCGACCCTGCCCCCGCCGCCTCCGCCGGAAGCGAGACCCCCCAGCTCCCGTCTCTTGCCGTCCTCAGCAGACAGCACGGGTCCGCCATGGCCGAGAAGATCCTTGCGGGTCTACACCTTCTCGGCGACCGTTCGGGCTCGGGTCGTAAGGCACTAGCCGGGGGACTCACCATTACCGCTGTCGACCACCCCGAAGATGCGTCTGTCATGGACGTTGACGCCGACAGCACGGAGGAGGTCGTAAGCGAGCCAAGTGACGCTCTCCCTGAGGGCGACACCCCTCATCCTACGCGCCCGCCGAGGTCCGACGCTGAACAGCCGGAAGCCCTTGTTGCGGCCGTCAGTCACGTTGTGACCATTTCGGAGCAGCTGCGGTCCAGCTATCGGGAGGCGGTGGAGAGAACGCAGGAGGATCTCGTCTCTGGCTTCCGCTCCATTACAGAGGGGATGAATGCGAAGTTCGCCCACCTTACTGCGGACATTCGTGCACAGAGTGAGGCACTTGCCAACACCCGCTCAGA